>CM062819.1:1586224887-1586717387 GCA_031772625.1 Pinus tabuliformis | reverse complement strand
CCGTCTTGGGGTGAATGAGCAATAACCACTTGAAGATTGGGGGTCTCCATAGGGGAGCCCTCCTCTTTTGAATCAGGGGAGGAGGCCAAATGGACACGTTTCTGAGCGATGGTTGTATTGGAGGACTGCGCCGGACCATCGGTGGAAGGGACCACAGAATTAGGGGCTTGATCCAATTCCGCATCGCTACCTTCATCTTCAGAGCTTGAGGAATCAAAATCCACGACTGGAGGTGGAGAGCAAGGAGCCCATCGTTTGGACTTGGGCTTGGAGAGGTTATCCTTATTCTTTTTTGCTGGGTGAGATGGGCAGGTGTTCTGCAAATGCCTTGATTGGTGGCAATGGCGGCAACGGAATGCAGTATTTTCGTAATCCAGTGTCTGGGACTAGACAAAGTCGTTTATCTTGAGATTGATTTGGTCTGGAAGTCCTTTGCTCAAATCTAACTCCACACATATTCTGGCATATGAGTAGAGACCTTTGGTTTCCCGCCAGAAATCTCCCATAATGAAACTTCCCAAGGTGTTGCCTATAGCTCTATAGACAACAGTATGCCATAAGTGGGCAGGTAAGTTTGGAAGCCTAATCCATACAGGTGTCCTGGTAATGACTGTAGTTGCTGGATCAAAATCTGGGAACCAAGGAGTCAAGAAGAGCCCCGCAGTTCCCATGAACCAAGGGCCTTCTTCTAAAGCCTTTTCATAATGCTTACTGTTATCAAATAGAACAATGAAGTAACCTTTTGAACATAAACTAATCTTACAATGATGAGTCCAGTTTGCATGGATCCATGCATAGAGATCCTGAGATTGCGGCCACGGTCCGTTAAATCTGCAAATGATGGCTCTTTCTGCAAATTCTTGAAGTTGGGTTGCAAGATCTTCATGGGTGATTTCAACAGAGGGAACTTATTCTATCTTATCAACCAAAAAGGGCTTAGGTTTAAGGGCCTCCGGGGGTTTGGGGTTCTCAAAATGTACTGCATCTTTGTGTGAGAAGAGAGGAGCAGAGGATGACTGTCCCGTTGCACCTCCTCTGAGACGAAGGGTTACCACCAAAGCTGTGTTCCGGGTAATGCTGTAAGAAGAGAGGGGAAGAAGGTCTTCAAGTTGTTTACCTTGAAAGAGAAGTCTCTGAAGGCCTGAAGGGATCCCAATCCGTCGTTCTAGATCCAATTTGAGATCCAGCACCAGATCTGAAGAACTGACCCATTGCAGGATGGTTCTGCTTGTAGGTTGAGAAATTTGGATCTGAAAGGAGTAAAAAAAGTGCCTAGACACAGTGCCAGGGTCTCTTGTGCTTCCGAGAGCAAATCTTCCATGGCAATTTTCCATCCGGGGTATCAGACCTGTAAGATCTTGGCCGATCTGTCTATTGAGAGCCCGATCTGATTGATCAATGGCGGATCTGGGGTTTTTATACCTTCCCACACTAGAAGTGAACACCCCAGCTCCTTGCAGCATTCTCCCAGGGGCGGAGGTAGCAGATCCGTAAAATGGGATTGCCAATCCACCGCTGACAGCGTCGCAAACCCCGATTTCCCCTCTCTTGTATCCCTGAGAAGCTAGCGTTCCTGCGCATTGCTGTAGAAGGCTTGCCTTAGCCCCTTCTGAAATGGCAATGGGTGCTGCGGCATTTGGCCCCTTATGTAAACCCTCCCCTGCTCCGTAGACAAGGTACTGCGCAGGTAATGGCACATGGAGGGTCCTGGAGTGGTCATAAGTGGCGATCACTGCTTCTTCCCAGCTTGTATATCCGAGAAGATAGGGCTCCCCGCGATCTGTTAACCTGGCCCAGATCCGTGAGGGAAGTAAGTTGGGGGATCTCACGCCCAACTCCCATTGCCCAGATTCCTCCTCTTCCTCCCTTTTTCGGAGCTCGGGAAGGAGGCCTCTTTTCGCCTGGGACTTTACGCCCTTTCTTGGCATCAGATTTACGCCGTTTACTCTGAAGATGTCGCACCAGCTCTCCATCCCCTTCGGATGGCACAGAAGTCCATTCTTCGCCTTGGTTCTGCGATAGACATGCCCCATCGAGAGCCTGCCATCTCGATACTGTTTGTTGTCCTCGGCCTGGACGCTGTTACTTCCTGCAATCGCCATGGCTCTCTCCTCAATGAAAACCACTGATGTCTGGGGCCGATGAAAAATTGTTGTTATTGCTTATGGTGGTAATGATTTTTTCCCAAAAAAGAGGGATACCTCTAGGAGTTAGCACCACCAAGTCCCTGTTAGGGATAATTTCCACAACTCTCTACAATTAATATCTAAGATGAGATATCCTCATGATATAGGACGACACTGTATCCCCCTTATTCATCTTCATGTCTTTCAGTTGATCTTTCAAGGCGATGATTTAATTCAATTTTTTTACTTCATACCTGTCGACTAGTTTATCATACATATCCTTAGACTTTTTCAAATTTCCAACATATGCGAGTAAATGATCTTGTAAACCATCAGTTATAATTTTCTTTTCTTTTAACTCACCTTTCTTGTACTTGTTCTTGGCAGCAGTGGAAGCATATTCTCGAGGCTCAGATGATTTTCCTTGTATTTATTCCAACTCATCATTGTCATCAGCTATGATTACCAACTTGATTTTACAAGCAACAAAGTTAGATGAGTCAAGCTGCTTCTCATTTTCCTTGAAGTAAGAGGTTGACATCTTGACTTGATTAGATAATCTCCTTCAACTTTTCCAAAGATGTTTGCTTCAACTCTTGTCTCCTTTTGGGCTTGTCCTTCACCTTATCTTTGATACCATGTTAATATTTACATTGATCTATGTTGTTTCAATCACTTTAGCTGAATTCAATTCTTCAATTATAAATCTTTTCAATAGCACTTAAATATTTCATCAATTGATAGTAACTAAAGATAGAATAGTAATTATATAGTGACAATATGAGACAATCAACAACATAAAAAAGAGATACAAATTTGGTCAAAGAAGAGGGACAAACCTTTTGTAATTCTTCTTCTATTAGATTTTCATAAAATGTTCAGTAGAGACTACAATGAGGTAAAAAAAAATTATTTAGCAAAAACAACCAAACAATATCCAGAAATATGATCTCGACAACAATACTGATTAGAATTAACTTTCCCAGCTTGCCTTAACTGCGGTCTCCTATCAAAATGAAACCTTGGATTCCAACTACATGTACAGAGAGATATGCATGTGGTTGAAACATTCTAATTGCACGAATGGGCCTGTATGTGTCTGGCTAAAACCAAAATTTTCCTGTGGAAACCCTATGGCTGCAGACCAAAAATCCTAATCACGCATGGGAGTTTCAGACCTTGCAATTTCTAACTTGTATGAACCAAATTCAAACTTGTACAAACCAAACCAAATAAGAGAGAAGAAGAGAATGCATGATGATGATGTGCAAATGAGGGTCACTTGACTTGTATTTATAGGTTTCCAAGGGTGTCCAATTTCACTTTAGGGTCGACTTGTCCTTTTCTGCACATGTGGGCTTCACTTCAAAAATGCACTTTCCCTTGTCCAAATCAAGTTCTTCGAAGGTAAAAATTTGTCCTCTCAGAAAGAGGAATCTAGTCCCATGATTGGAATTTGTCGTTGAGTTGCCAAATTAACAAGAGGACGAAGCTTGGGTATTGGAAATGAGAAAACACCTCCAGCTAAATGATTATTATCCCAATTTAGAGGAATGAATTTCCATATATCACTTAAAGTGGAAAGAAAATTTATGGTGGGACCATCTCAAGGAAGTAAAAAATATAGATGAAAACAAGATTTAATGGAATAAATTTAAAAAGTAATTCCAAAGGAAGTACCTATCTAAACATTAATATCAGAGAAAAATGGAGTTTCTTGAACTCAAATTAGGGAACATGACAATGAAAGAATATGGTTAGAAATTCACTGAGTTCCTGAGGTATGTGGGATTTATCAAAGATGAAAAGATAAATATACATAGGTGTGTAAGTAGATTACCACCATTCTATGGTGACATAATTAAATTTTATGGATCAAAGTCTTTAGATGAAGCTACGAGGAAGGTTGAATACCTTTATGAGTAGGGTAAAAATAAATCATTTTTCCAAAGGACTTGGAATGATAGGATATGAAGAAATATGGAAGAAAGGAAGAAAGGATTCAAACCTTAATCTTTGAAAATGATTCTCAAGTAAAAAAACAAACAAAACTAGATCATAGTGAACCAAAGGGGGTTGATACATCAAATAAGAAACCAAAATGTTATCCCATTAAATGTTGGGGTTGCGATGGAGAACATAGGTATAGGGACTGCCCACATAAATAAGGAAAAATGAGGATTGTACACCACATCCAAGAAGTTGATACAATGGATAATCTCGTTTGAAGCATGCCTATAATTTATGTAGCATTGGATAAGGGATAGGATGAACATCAGGCACATGGTCGAAGTGGAAGGTAAGTTAAATAATGAGACCATTGCTATTTTTAATTGATTATAGAGCTAGACATAGTTATCTTGATCCTAAGTTGGTGAAAAATTTATCGTGAAGAAAACGAAGCATGGAAGTGCTTGGTTAGTTCAGTTAGCTATAGGAGCTAAAATAAGAATAACAAAATTGGTGAAGGAATGTCCCATTAATATGAATGGGATAGATACAAATGCATATTTAAACATAATACCACTGGGATCACATGATTTCCTAATTGGCATCGATTGGATGGAAAAACACCATGAAATATTATACTATTATAATGAAACATTTACTTTCCTAGATGAGGAGGGAAAAAAAGGCAAGTGCAAGGAATACCAAGGCAAATTTTTGTGAGGGAAATATCAGCTATGCAACTAAAGAATAATTTTAGAAAAGGGTGCCAAATTTATGAAAGTAACATGGAGGAGATGGATGAGGATTAGACACCAAGTATGGGGGACCACCCAGTACTTAAGGAAGTTGAAGATGTGTTTTTAGAAATCCAGGGTAACCACCAAAAATACACCTTGACTCATCTAGAGACTTGGTACCTAGAGTTGCACTGGTGTCTATAACACCATACTAGATGAGCACTCCAAAACTAAAAGAATTAAAAAAGTAGATAGAAGGGATATTAATAAAATAGTACATGCAGCCAAGTGTATCACCGCGGGGTGCCTTGGTCTTATTTTTTAAAAATAAGGATGACACAATTAGGTTGTGCATTGAATTTCATCAACTGAACAAGGTAATAGTGAAGAATAATTATTGGTTTCCAAGGATAAATTATTTGTTTGACCAAATCAAAGGAGATAAAGTATTTTATAAAATTGATCTAACGTTGAATATAATTAGCTAAGAATTAAGGAAGATGACATTAGTTAGACAACATTTCAAACTTGATCATGGAATTATGAGTTTGTAGTGGTACCATTCGGGCTATATAATGTCCTAGGTGTTTTAATGTGCCTCAAAAATGGTGTTTTAAGGGATTATTTAGATAAGTTTTTGATTTTTTTTGGATGATATCCTCATATATTCTATATCTAAGGAAGATCATGCACAAAATTTAAGGATGGTGCTATATGTACTCAGAGAGCAACAATTATATGCCAAGCTAAGTAAGTGTTCATTTTATCAGAAAAAAAATCTGTTATTTGGGTCATATTATTTCAAAATAAGGGATAACAATAGACCCACAAAATCACTCTAGGGTTTGCAGCCCATGGAAAAATAGTAAATGAAGTGTTAGAAAATTATAAAGGAGGAGATATTTTCTTATGTTGATAATTACTTGTGATATTCTTGTAGTTTTATTATATTCTCTTTACATTCTTCTTTTATCTCATTTTCATCAAGCAATCATTAAATCAAAACATGAATATCAATGACACGAGATGTAGGCACTCAGTTAGGGCTAAAACCCCTCTCTAGTGGAAAACCCATTCAAACTCTTCCACTAGTAAATCAAATTGACATAGACCAAGACTTTAGACCCAAAATACCTTGCTCCTCCACCAAGTCATACTTCCTAGATGATTAAAAAATCTCTAGTAGTATCTTCTTATCCAACAACTTCATCCCAACAACAATCCATAATTTTTACCCCCAACCACTTCAGAATTTCAGCTCAGCTATAGTATTGCAATTTTGGCCCTTCCAACAACCTAACAACTATGCACGCGTGAGACAAGGAGAGAGAAAATTCGAGTTCTTGTGCTTGAAAAATACTTCCTTCTCCTTCACTATGGTTTCGTTCCTCTTCCTTGAATTTCACACCCTTTTAACTTGCTGTGGATGTGTTACAAATAAGTCAAGTTGTTTCCCTTTTATAGTGGTTCTTGCCTCGCTAATTAGGTTGACTTGTTGAGTTTGAGGCTGACTTGGTGGAGGATACCTAAAAGGCCTATTTTAAATTAAAATATATTTTTCCCTTGATAGATGAAGCCCAAGGAAGGGTCTTTTACATGATGACAAGGACTAGGATTCTTGACATAAACCCTAGATTCAACCTACAATGGAGGCTTTGACCTAAAACCCATTGACCCAAGCATGAAACCCATGATTTAATAAGTCAATTTTTTTTTTTTTTAATAATAATAAAATTTATTTCTTTCCTTCGACAAACACATTACATCATGACTCAAATACAAATTATGAAAACCGATATTAGTTACATTTTTCAACACTCCCTCTTAAATAGGGAGGTATTCATAATTACATATATAGAAAGGTGCATGGAAGACCTCAAAGTGATATACACTATGAAGAGTTCACATCACACACAATGCTACAGATTAGATACTTGATCAAGGTACTCTGATTGGGTGGGACTAAGGTGTACTCAATCTTTAGCCACTCTAGGTACCATCAAGATTTTAAGCTCTAACACCAACCTAGGGATCTATGTGCATATCCAAGGTTGAAGCTCCATGACCAACGCTACCCTCCCTACTTTGGGATCTAGACATCAACACATAGGTCGGAAAAATGGTCTCTGAAGCATATTGTTTCCACAAGATGCTTCATATCTCCTTATCAACTAAATCAATTATATATCCACCACTCGAAGCATGCTTCAAATTTTCAACACTTTTACGGAGATATCCTGCACAATCACAACCCCAATCATTAATAAACCTTAAATTATATATACAAGTAAACACAAACCTTTGGGGTGCTCAATAATCTTGATGCTACTTATATCATCATGAAGTTATCCAAGTACAACTTGTCAGAATATTTTCTTCTTTCACTTCTTCAGAACTACAAAATACAGCCTTATTACTTCTCAAACATTTTGTTTGCATATCCATTCATATTTCTTTCATTCATTCTTACTTCAAGTTATTTAATTATGACTATCATAATATGACCCCACTCTCAACTGGGGATGTATATACATTTTCTTCTATCAAAGCTACCTCTCAACTTAGGGAGTACAACAACTACCTTCTTTTATAATATCAGAGAAACTTCATCATTTCAAGGCTTCATTTATTTCTCATGGAATCAAGGTCAAATTTTATCATCATCATTCTTATATCTTCCTTCATCATGCTAATCATTATGAACATCTTCAATAACTGGAAGATGATGTACCTACAAAACTTTGATAAAAAGTACAACCAAATACAAATATACAGAAGCATGAAGTTAACTATGTCATTATAATGGAAGCATCAACACATTAAATATCTATACATCAAATACCTAAACCTAGTTAGGATCATAATTAGCAAGAGACACATCTTTTTACATGCTAGGCTTCAACTTATTACTAGGGTTTTGTCATAAACCCTAGACTCCATCTTCTAGACATAAAATCCAATCATAGTAGTATACAACTAAGGTTTCAACAACATTATTTTAGTTTTTACATGTCAAACTCTACTAGTGTTTGTTGCAAACCATAGATTTTCTCATCAAAGCTAAATCATATCAATAATAAAAAATAATATCATCATTCCCTAGAATATCAATCTTTACTTGGGTTTTTTATATACCCTTGATCTCATCAACTATCAAGATAGCATACTTGCATATACATATCTAGATTTTCATTATCATACACTAGAATCTCATATCAATATCCATACCTACTAGGTAAACCCAAGACACAAACATCGATGCATCAAAGTTAGATATACAACAATTTTGACCAGACTAGGGATTTAATCATGCAGAAGAATATACACCTAGGATCTATTTCCTAGGATCTTATTTGAATTATTGCACAGGTTTTGTTTATAAACCCTAATTCACTAAAATCTACAAATCTAGCATTTCATTATATAACCTAGACATTAACAATAAACCCCAAAGGACTAGGGTTTTTACCACAACATTCTCAAAACCTTACACTTCAAAGGAATAATATTTCATTATATGTTATAGACTTTATCAATAACCGTTAAGTAGACTTAGGGTTTCATTATTAACAATTACATACCCTTAGAAGAAAGAGGTTAGGGTTTTACCATGAACCCTAAGGGTTAGTGTTGGCTTGATGAGGCTTGACCCAGGTTCAGCTTTAACTGTGCTAACCAACAAAACCCTATTCGCTGGCCCTTTTGGCAACAACCTACGTAGTGCAGGTTACAGTATCACCCGAAGTAGTATTGGGGATGCTAGAACCAGGTTTCTGCATCCAGAGGCCTATGTGATGGTTTCCCTGTTCCCTTGTGGCTTAGATCTGCCTTCGCTCAGATTTTAATCCTTCCGACGGACAACTACTGCAACTCTATCTAAATGACTTTCAGATCTTTGCGAAGGCACTTAATTGTACTTATCATGCATAAATTTTACAGATCTACTAGTTCTGCAAAGCAAATAAGCATTAATTCATATTAAATAGATTACCGAACGAAGATATACAAACTTCACAGAAGTAAATGAAAGAACAGATGCATAATTTTCGACCCAAAATAGTCTTTATTAGATATAAACATTTGGATATAGACTTCTTATCCCTGCACACTTAGCTACAGGGGCTTGCGCACTAGCTGTAGGGGCCCACGCACTCATCTTGCGGACTTACCAAGGTCTCCGCGCACTTAGCCGCAAGAGCCTTCCCCTTTCACCTAAGTACAAGAAATAGACCTTTCCTACCTTAGCACCTTGCCCTTACAATGATTCTTCTTAATTAGATTCCTTCTTAGACTCGCTATGACTCAACTTTATATAGAATTTTCTTTACAATACCATGGTCTGCAGACCATGGGCGGGTCTCAAAACAACTCTATCACCTACCCAACTAAGGGACTAAAGCCCCTTTGACTTCCACTAGCTTCGCACTCTGCTTTTCCACATTTCGCGGAGACTTTACATTCGCTACAAAAAATAATACAAATTGACTCAAAACTTAACAAAATTGACCCCAAGGACCCTATCCCAATAGGCCCCCAACACAAATTGAGTGACTTTCCCTCGAGTCACTCAATTGGTGCCTCTATCTTGTTGCGGAGGTCACTGAACTCCATATGCAACATAGTTATGTCAGTAGAACCCTGTACCACGGCCTGTTGCACTTCCTCTACCAACTTTTCTGTAGTCGATCCTCCATCGCGAGGCACATCATCCTTTGAGTCTGCTGGAGTGTCTTCAATTTTTCCTGGACTCAAAAAGTAAGCTGAATTTCTTCCTCTGTCCTTGGTTGTATTCTGGCCTTTTAAATGACCTCTTTTCTTTGTAGCTCTTCAATTTGTGATTGTAGTTGTTTTTCTTCTTGCAAGTGAGTGAGGCACTAGATTGGTGCCAAAGTGCATGTAGTCACCCTGATTTCCAATTTTTTTCTCATAAATACGTCTTTGGCAGTAGATTGCCAAATATTTGTGCCATAAATGCAGCCAACTCACTCCTCCTAACGAGATTTTCGCCATCCAATCAGCTACAATGCATCCAAAGAATATTTTTAGACTTATCTACATGGCACCATCGTCCATGGCACAACCCTATTGGCATAGCTCCTCTTGGTGCACTTCTGGCTTCCCTCACACAACCCCCTTACTTCATTTTCCCATTCTTCAGGTAGTGTAGTTTATAGTCCAATACTTCCTTGCTGTTGCCTAGAGTACTAAGAATGTCCTGCTACCATGTAGTCATTATGCGAGGGCAGGATCTCCTTGATATAACTTCAGTTGACTCCCATTGACTCTTCCCGTAAATATTTCCCCATTCAACTTTGCAAGCTGAACTGCACCACCATCTGTAATTTCCTTGAATACATAGGGCCCCAACCAGTGCATTCGAAACTTCCCAGTGAACTTCATGAACTTGCTATCATATAATAGCACTAAATCATTCACCTTGAAGGTGTGCAACTTAATATGTCAATCATGCAAGGCCTTCTCGCACTCCTTCTACACATGCTGGTGAAATCCTGCTAGAAATCGGTCTTCTTCTATTCCATCAACTGCATGATGCACTCTTCCATAGTCTCGCGGTCCACCATATTAGTCAATGCTGCAATTCGCAAACTCAGCACAATGGGCATCACAAACTCTATCCCGTAGACTAGCATGAACAAGGTTTGTCTTGTTAATTGCTTGCACGTTGTCCAATATGTCCATAGGACCATTGGTATGTGTACATCCCAATTGTTTCTCTTTGCATTGCAGATCTTCGTCAATGTGTTCTCTAAGATTTTATTGAATGCTTCAACCGTACCATTTTCCTGCTGATGATAGGGCGTATTCTTTTGATGATAAACCTAAAATTCTTCGAGAATCGCAGTAATAGTTTCATTGAGGAAGTGTGTACCCCTGTCGCTCATCAGTATCTTAGCGAATTGAAACCTTGTCAAGGCATACTCAAATAGGAATTTTGTGGCTATAACAGTGGTAGAGTCCTTCACTGGTTGTGTTTCTTCCCACCTTGTAAAGTATTCAGTCGCAGTAATAATATACTGCGCGCTAGGCTTGTTGACTAGGTACTTGAGAGTGGAGTGATGTGTATACATTTTGAAATGTGTGCCCAAAAAATAATGTCGAAAATTCTGCAATGCGTAGACCATCGCTAATCCTTCGCGCTTTGTATTTGAATAATTCTTCTCAACCTTTGACAGTTTTTGGCTCGCGAAGGCTATTGGGTGATCTATCTCACCTTCACCTGGTTGGGTCAATACTGCACCCAATGCAATACAAGAGGCATCCACATGCACATGAAATTCTTTCTTCCAGTCGGGAAACACCAAAATAGGCGTAATCACCATCTTTTCCTTTAACACATCCAGACTACGCTGACACTCTTCGTCCTAGCAGAAGGTCATGTCCTTCTTTAGTAATTTTTCCATCAGTGTGGTTATCTGTGCATAAGCTTTGATGAACTTTCTATAGTAACTAGTGTGCCCCAACGTTGCACACAATTTCTTTACATTCTTCAAAGCTTCTAAATTGACAATCACTACTATCTTCGTAGGATCTACCATTAATCCCTGCTTGCAGACCACATGACCTAGCAGTATCCCATAAGGCATGTAAAAGATACACTTCTTCAAATTTAGAGCAATTTGGTATCTGCGACAAGTACCCAACATGAGGTGCAGGCTTGTGACATGGCATTTTACCAACCCAAACGCAGACTAGTCATCAAAATACACTTCTAATAATTTATGGATGAATTCTTTAAACGCCGCAATTACAACTCTTGAAAATATCGTGGGTGAATTATTCATTCCGAATGGAACCATTGCATACTGAAAGCATCCCCACTTCGTCACGAAGGTCGTCTTACTGCGATCCTCCAGCACGATCTTAATCTAATTATATCCTGAGAACCCATCAGTGAATGAATAAGCTTCCTGCTCTCTAACATTCTCTAAAATTTGTCCGTAAATGGTGTTGGAAATGGGTCATGAACGTATGCATCATTGAGCTTCCTCAGTTCTACACATTTTCTGATTTCACCCTGCTATTTATTTTCTTGAACTACCATAGGGCTCACCCGATCAAATTCTTGTACTGGCTCAATAATTCTGGCTTCCAGCATTTGTCTAGCTCTTTGCATACCTTTTCCTTATACTTGCGATTCAATCGGTAAGGTATCTGTTTCACAGGGTTCACATCGGGCTTTAAAGTGATATTCATCACTCCTAGATCCCCTATTATTCCCTTTAGGTCCAAGAACTTGGTAGGAAATAAGTCCTGGTATTCGCGCAACAGCTCTGCAACTTTATCAACTGTATCTTCATCCCAATAATCTCCTATCTTTGCAAACTTAGGCTGCACGTCGGATCCAATGTTTACTTGCCTGGTATTCAAAGGTTCTGATATATCAGGGTTCTCTTCTTTAGGTCCTTCAACCTTGCACTATCCTTCAGTCTCTGGAATATTGATTTTTCACAGATCATCTTCTTCGTTTCCTACAGTCACATTGTAGCATTCCATCACATGGCACAACTATGTACTCCAATCTCGTTGAATCCATTCTACCAGCTCTTTAAGTGTTCTAAAGATAGCGACCTTAATTTCCTGAAGTGCTTCATCAATGCACTCAAATGCATCCTCAAAGCTGAAATTTAATAAGAATCTCTCCCTCAAGATATCTCATTCAACCATCCCATGGCATAACTCTGTTTCCAAATACCAGTTCATTGGGATAGTATCAAGGGTATGACAGAAGATATGTACCCATTATGGTTGTGGCTCTTCTCCCCAAGCTTTAGTCCACTGCGCCACGTGTTCATGCGAATCATCATTTCTACTATATTTCTCATTCATATGGGTATTAGCGTATCCAAATCTCATCTTCATGATTCGCATGTATTCCTTCCAATCAACGAAGATTTCCTTATGTGTAACCCACCAACGGGCAGGCATAACACACAATGCCAATTCAAGTTCCTGGAATTGATGTTCCTCAGGTACCTCCCTTTCAAACTCATCCAAAAAGAGATTAAAATCATTTAAGCCATCATAATGTGAAATTTTTCTTACCTCTATAGATATGCACCATAGTTATTTGGTCATCATATTGCAACATAGTCTATAGAATTCATGCAACTAATTCTACCAGTGTTTGAGATCTTCATCTGAGTCTTAGGTACAAGAGCTATCTCTATCCCACGTGATCCACCCATCTACAGTGGGATTGATCCAATATTCATTGTGCATAGTAATCTTGTAGATTTGATCCAAATCATCATCCTCCTCATAGTTGTGGACCAGTTTAGTGTAGCGCGCTCCTTCAGTAGGGTCCAGTGGCACAATAACCCTGAGTGCCTTCTTCTCGAATGTCATCCTTTGCTTCTTCAAATTAATCACTGCATCCATGTCGAAGGCCCAATGAATTCCGAGTAGCATAGGGTAAGGATTCTTGTCATCTAGTATTTCAATTACCTCAAAGTCATTCAATGTACTCGCTCCTTCAATGCCCACTATTATCCCATACAGGCGCCCCATAGGAATGATCTTCTACTGATTGGCCATGCATAGCTGTATAGGAGACCATTGTAGTGTATGTCTCCCCATCCTTTCCCATGTCTTCTTAGGTCCATTTCATCAGAACCCAAA
Source organism: Pinus tabuliformis (assembly GCA_031772625.1). NCBI lineage: Eukaryota > Viridiplantae > Streptophyta > Pinopsida > Pinales > Pinaceae > Pinus > Pinus tabuliformis. The sequence continues at coordinate 1,586,703,934 of CM062819.1, read as the reverse complement.
TCCAGGATGACTTGGTCCTTTTCATACTCCCTGATCTGCATGGCCAGCCTCATCTTGTGCCATGTTCACTTCTTATGTTTACCCAGTTTCCTCACAGCGCGATGTTCTGAAGGAATCTTAATTTTTCCTATAAAATTATCAATCATCTCTTGGAGTCCTTCTACCACCTTCTGATCCCTCAACAACTTCATACAATTTTTGAGAAATGTGGTTAACAACGAAGGATCCGCATCTTGCACTTCACTATTTCCAACCGGTTTTTCCTGACTCCTTGACGTAGAAGCCTCAGCAAAGTTATTTTTAGCTTCCATGAAATTTTCTTTAGCCCAGTTGAGGTCAAACCCAACTTCATTTTCAACATCCTTACACACCCATCCCTCAGTTTTTGGATGCTTTCCTTTATATTCTCCTGTAGCCATACCACTGCACGTTATGATATTGATGCTATGGTCCTCTTCGTGAGGCTCCACCCTCATCATCTGGATATTCTACGTAGGTTGTTGTGTCTTTTTCTCTTGCATATTGGCAATCAACACTGGACAATCTTATATCACATGATCAAATTGTTTGAAATATTGACAAGATGGATACATTGGGTTCTGATAGTCACGCACAAAATGTTCAGCTTCACCATACTTATAGCAAATAACTTGTCTGCGACCTATGCCAACCCCTCCTCCTCTCCCTCTTCCATGACCTTGGTATCCTCCATGCACTGCACCCGCGCCCTGATCCTAAGGATTATTTTCTTCTTGCATTTGATAGGTAGGGGTCCTTTCCATCATTAATTCGTAACTTCGGTAATTTCTCTCATTGTGTCCAACCGATTTACACAAGGTACAAAACAATTGTTGTAGTGTCTGAACAAACTTTTTCAAGAGATGAAAATTATCATTTGCATGCTTCCCAACTATCTGACATATAGCGCACCATAAGGGTATTCCCGTGCCCAGTCTCGCAATAATTTCAGGCTTCAGAGGCACAGGATCTCCTCCAATCAGGTAATTCTGATACATACAGAAGTGGTCCTTATCGTGTCCTTTGTCTTTTCATTTTATAAACCAGACTTCAGCACGCACCTTTAGTTGAGATTCATTTCCTGTTTTCAAGCTCTGCAACTCCATGTGAAGACTTTTCAGCTGCGACTAGATCTGTTGTACTCCAATGTTTGTATCTTGTACTGGCAAGGATTCCAACCTCACCATGATATCCATGACCTCTGCTTGTGTTCCTATATTCTGCTGCAATAATGGTAATATTAGGTGAGGCAACAATGAAGCAATGTACCAGTCTCTGTGTTGATCATCCATGATGTTCAGATTAGCCTGTCGGATCAAGCATTTTAGCCTCTGATCGAAATTCCATGAGGATTTATTTACCCTTTGTTGTATCTCCTTAAACTCTATGACAGATTGCGCCTGAGACTTAGGCTTCTTAAACTCACTGTTCAACGCTTACTGAGTCTCTACCAATGTTGCGCCAGGTCTGTCTTTATAGAACTTGATATACCAAGTCAGTACCCTATCCTGTGGTGCTATGACCAACTGCATTTTCTTTATATTCTCATCATCTATCTATTGTGTTGCCCACATAGCATTTGCAAGAAACCAAAATTTCTCAGGGTCTTCGCTCCCTATCCCTTTAAAGATCAACATCTTCATTGTGTTGGCCATGTTGAATGATTGAGGCGGAGGTGGAGGTGGAGGTGAAGGTGTAGGTGTATGCGGCGGAGGTGGAGGTGGAGGTGGAGTGGATGGATGAGGTATCCTTGGGATACCTTGACTTACCAACTGCAACGCACTTTTCAGTGTATTCAGAATAGTTCCTTCATCGTCGCTTGATGAGGATCCCAATAGCGAACTATATTCAGAGCCCAATTCTCCGTTCCTTCTAAAGGGTTTTCCACTTCACGTAGTCCCAAACATCAAGGTAATGGCATAACCCGTTTTTCACACAACAACATCTTAATCCAAGTTTTTATAGATTTTACATACTTACCTCGTGGTCCCTTGAAGAGCATGAGCTCTGCTTCGCTATAGCTGATGGTTGTATCAATCGCGATCTTAGTGATGAATCGTCCTATGACACGATCAATCCAATATTCAACAACCCATGCGATGTTATTTTATGAAGCTTCCAAGTGCCTCACCAGCTCTGGAGGCCACACAATAGGATTGTCAAGCCTCCACGTACCCTGACTATTCCCTAATCTAGATAGCCACATGTGCAATTTGCAAGGGAAGAAAAAGAAAAAGGCTTCGGTTTCTTCTGTGTACATGTATCTATTCAACCATTTTTCCTTGGATAACCAAGGGTTTCTATTCTCCTGAGCTACAAGCGCATGCAACTTTCGATCAATCCAATTCTCAATTTATTTCTTAGTAGGGAACTACTTATTTGACATCACACATTCCTCAGATAGATCCTGGTCCTAGAAACAAAACCATTTTTTTGCTTGATGGGGCTTGACCCAGGTTCAACTTTAACTGTGCCAACCAAAAAACTCCTAAATATTGGCTCTTTCGGCAATAGCATGCGTAGCGTAGGCTGCAGTCTCACCCGAACAAGTATTAGGGGACGCTAGTGTTAGTGTTGGTATCTTCATCCCTCCATCAGTGATCAAATTCTCTTGTTGCATTGCATGTTAGGTGTCTCACCCAATCAGCTGCATTCCATTAGGATCATGGATCATCTTATGGTAGTGGCTTATTATACATTTTTCCTCATTTGCTGGCCCATTTTCATTCATCTAGATCATCTGTAGTCAATTTTTGTCTTTAAATCTGTAAAAGTCATTTTTAGGGTTTTAGGTCTCATTAGGTTTAGGGTTTTCGTCAATAAGGTCTCAAATTGATCAATGACGGTTAGAAGGCACATGGGGAGGTCAAATAAAGTTCTAGCAATAATAATTTCCATAATCACTCACTCAGTGATTGATTTTTCCTCAAAACCCTGTTTTGAGGAAAAACATAGTATTTTATGTTTTTATGTATAAATTTGATGTAATTTCAGTTCTTTCATATGTAAATAATTTCAGTGGCAACCCTGGTCACCTTTCCAAGCTTCAGCAACTCCATCACCTGCAATGCAAACAAAAAGTCAAATCATTCAGTTCATCAAAGGCAAAAATAAAGTAAACTGCCCAAAAACAGAGTTTGAAAAGTAAGTCAAATGCATACATTACAAAAGTGGGTTTTTATGAGTGAAAAATTAAAATATCTTGTATATAAATCATTTGTCATGTTCAAAGAGCTCATTTGCATCTAAAGGAGAAGGAATGAGCAAGAGAAAGGTCCTGTTGGAGAAAAAGAGCAAAATTGCAGCAAACTGTGCAAGTTTCAGGGGCGCGACGCATTGGGTCGTGGGTGCAGCGCATAGGGCTAGCGCGGCGCATTGGGCCGCCCTCCACAGTGAAAAATACACTGGCGTGACGCATAGAGAAGGCGCAACGCATTGGGTTTGTGGCATAGCGCATAGGGCTTCAAGCCCGATTTCACCCATAAACTCATTCAAATTGCCAAATTTGCTCAATTTCCACTTGCTCAAGTAAGTCAAGCCCTCTTCCACTACTAGTGAATGAGTTTATCTTAAAGTTTATGGTGATTTAATGAGATAAAACTCAAACCCTACCTCCTTGCAATTTTTGCTCAAAAATAATTGCTTAGGGTTTACAATTTGTGTTTTTACTGCCAAGTCCACTCCATCATTCCCTCACGCTTTGATTCCTTCAATTCCCATATCCCTAAATTCACTAAACCCATATCCGTAACTCCCACTATCCAAAACCCTAGTTACAGATTCCTAAACCCTAATTTCTGTCCCTAAGTCTACATACTATTCCCTAAACCCCCTATTTCCCAAAAAACTTGTCAACAACATTCCCAAAACCCCCCATACCCTTTCCCTTCACAGTCTGTCATACATTCTCATCCTTGGTAGAAGAAAACTGAAAACACCATAAATCTCTTCATACTCATCAAGAAAACTCACACATTGGAAAACATGGAGTCTGATCCATCCTATGAATGAGATGAGGAGACACTCAGTGATTCTCCTAGAGAAATGCATGCACCAAGGAGACCTCACAAGGGTGGTAAACATATACGAGAGGAGCCTACTTCACTTGCCGAGCTGTAGGCCTGTCCTCTTGCTGTCACATGCTTTCAACACCAATCCTGTTATCAGTTCTGTGAGATGGTAGAGACAGTCCAATGCCATCATGAGTTGGCCAGGTTATTTATGCTCCATCTTCATAATGGACAAGTCACTCTAGTAGGTGTGACATTCACCTTGACACCAGAGTCTATTTCTCTAGCAAATGGAATTCCCAATGTCGGTGAGCAGTGGAATAAAAGGCAACAGATCAACAGAGAACATTATGAGCCTTACATCAAGGCTAGTTATCAGAGACATCTCAGCAGAGTTTTTCCCTTCCGGTATCTAAAAGACTCATATGCTCCCTTAATGAAACTCATAATTAAGTATTTCAGCTGTGAGGGCCGGTTTTTGCGCCTGTATGCCTATCATATCAGATTGTTGATGCACTTCACTAGGGTGAGAATGATGAATCTCCCCTATTTTATTTGCCGGAACATTGAGAATATGACCACCTTAGTGCACAGGAAGACTCCTCAGCAACAATATAACAACATATATCATTTTTCACTAATCAAGATTGTGGTCATGCATCAACTTGGTTTACAGAACATCTCATGGGAGGATTTAATTTCACATGAGGTATTCACAGGTCCTCAAGTACCTCTAGCAACTTTTCATGAGACAGGTGGACCTTCACATCGGCAGGAGATTCATGAGACACAAACCACTAGTGTGCCAATGTTTGTCACCTACCAAAAGGGCACTAGAAGGTTGTTTGCAGCAGCAAAGCGAGTATTATCTCCACCCAGGGTGGAAGGGGTCTCACTTCCTCCATCAATAGAGCAGGTGCAGGACAAGGGAAAGTGGCCATTGCATGATGAGGGGCCTTCAGGAGGGTGGGAGACCGATTTTATTCTTATTCAGGATGATGACACTGACTTGGGCTCACAAAGCTCAAAGCTTAGAGAGATCATCCAGGAGCAACAAGATGACATTCAACATTTGTCTCTCAACCTAGAAAGAGCCAAGTGGATAATAAAATATCTAGAGCAAAGAAACAAATAGCTAGAGGATCAGAAAACCATATTGGAGCTGCGAAACATATGAGAAAACCGACAAGCTGCCAAAAGGAGGAAAGTCAAGCTCATAACACTTGAACAAGAAATCAATGCTAATCGTGAATCTTGGTTGGAGAGGGAAAATATCCACTTGGAGAAGATGTTGGAGAAGGCCAACAATGAGAAAAATATGTTGAGAAACATGGCATACCACTACTTGTCAAGAAATATGGTGTGCAAAGCAAGAATCAGGAATTTGAAAGCCAAGTTGAAGAAGGCATCACGGAGGTGAAAAGTGCAAGATAAAATTCAGATCTTGGCCAAGGCTTCCTTGGCCCAATATAGGTCTTGATGAAGGACACTCACCCCAAATTTCAAGAAATTTGGGACACTTTTTGCAATTTTGGAATTTTTGCCTTAAAAAATAGGCTTTTCTGCCCGATGCGCCGCGCCACCTGGCGCTCGCTTTTGATGGGGACCTCCTTTTGAGGAAAACTCAGAATTTTTGGATTTTTCATGGAAAAATATGCATTCTCACAAATGGCCAAGAAATTTTGACAGGTTTTGAGCTTCCAAAAAGGTCAAAAACACCTCAAAAATGACCCTTCTACCCCTTTTTTGATACACAGGAAGCAGTGTTCGGAGAACTCCATTTTGGAGGGGAAAATGGAGGCCAAATTCAAAAATTCGACTTGTTATGGAAATTAGACAGGCAGAAATTTCCAACAAGCCCACTTGGAGCAATTTTGGACACCAAGAAGGCCTCCAAAAGTAGCTGCAAAAAGGTGCTACACATAGGGAAATCAGCGCGGCGCATTGGAGGAATTTTGCTCATTTTTGGTCAAAATATCTGTTTTTCGCCTGGTTTTTTCATAGTTTGACTTTTTTCCTTGGATTTCATATCTTATCCTAGAGATCCTTTCAAAATATTATGAAACAATATCATCTTTGGTTATGTTAATTGGTGTTAGTTCATTCTTGAGGCTAGCTATTTGACCAATGTTCTTGATGGCGAATAAATTGTAGAGAGATTCACACATTTCTTGAGTAGGGTCTATGTTGGATATGTATGGTATCAGGTTTTCCTTTACTTCCCTACCAATATTTTAGTTTATCTAAAGTTGTCCTTTCCTGCATCATTTGTAGGTTTCTTGAATTTTCCTTGAACAATATCCAAAATTTATGCTTAGCGAGGATAATATCTTTCCTATTTTTCCATGCCTTGTAATTGGAGGCTCCTTCTATCTTTTTTGTCTTCCTTCGTTGTATTTGAAATATTGTATATAGATAATAGGATCCTCTTCTTAAATAATCCTTTTTATTCTTAAATCTTCTTTCAATTGACCTTCAAGATTCCTTTTCCTTCCTTCTTCACCTTAGCTCTAATACCATGTTAGAAAATAAAAAAGGCAAAAAAAATTTCTTATGTTGATAATTACTTGTAATATTCTTGTATTTTTATTATCTTCTCTTTACATTATTCTTTTATCTTAGTTTCATAAAGAAATCATCAAATCAAAACATGAATATCAACTACACTAGATGTAGGCACCCAGCCAAGGCTAAAACCTCTCTCTAGGAGAAAACCCATTCAAACTCTTCCACTAGTAAATCAAATTGAGATAGATCAAGACCTTAGACCCAAAATACCTTCCTCCTCCACCAAATCAGCCTTCCAAGATTATTCAGAAATCTCCAGTAGTCTCTTCTTATCCAGCTGCTTCAGCCCAGCAACAATCCATAATTTTGACCCCCAGCAACTTCAGAATTTCGGCCTCGCTACAATACTGAAAATTTCAGCCCTTTTAGCAACCCAACAACTTCACATGTGTGAGACAAGCAGAGAGAAAATTCGAATTCTTATGATTGACAAAGAATTCCTTTTCCTTTCCTAGGGTTTCCTTTCTCTTCCTTGAATTTCTCACCCTTTTTCTTCCTCCAGCAACTGCAGATCAAACTTGTTGTGGATGTGTTCCAAATGAGTCGTGTTGTTGCCCTTTTATAGTGGTTTCTACCTAATTAGGCCGACTTGGTGGAGGAGACCTAAAAGACCTATTTTACATTAAAATAAATTTCTTTCTTGGTATATGAAGTCCAAGAAGGGTATTTTACTGTTGAAAATAATACTGGGGGGGTGGGGTGGGGGTGAATCATTATTATCAAATCAATTATTTTTCATTTCACCATCAGATTTTTATACGCTACTTCATCTATGGGAAACTGCGTATATACGCTACTGTGTTTGAATCAACCATCGTATAGCAAAAAACTTAATATTCATTAATTGTTGATCTTTAATCAGTGCATCAGGACTTCATTAATCATAAGAACAGTAAATAGGAGCAGTAAAACAGAACAGATCATCACACACATGAACACAAAGATATAAGGTGGAAACCCAATGTGGGTGAAAACCATCTGTTGTAATTTGTTTCTATCTTCTTTTAATTAGAAACTTATTTTTACAGTAATTTTGTACTGGTGCAGACTTATACCAGTATGCAGGCTGCTACCTGTAGAAGGCTACAACCTTCTCTCATTCTCCAGCTTCTTCTGGAAGGGAGCTACAGCCCCCTTAGCTCTTGTACTAGCTGAGGTACTAGTAAGTAGGTGCTGACCTACAGAAGGCTACAACCTTCTCTTTTCTTTCAGGGACCACATTTCATGAATTTTCAGAATGGATCCATGAATAACATCAATCAAACCTCAAGTATATCTGCATCAACCAATCTATTTTTCACCAAACAAAACTGATTCAAATAATCACTTCTCTGAATGTTGTACCCAAAAAACAGTAATAGTAACCAGACACCAATTCTGAACCCAGAACACTGCAACAATAAACAGAAGTAGCTAAAAGATATTTCAAGAGACGTACACTACTTCAATGTGTACAACATGTGTGCATACGCTTCTGAATTAAGGCCAACCAGCGTATACGCTATTCTGCATTACAGAACTAGCGTGTATACGTGCATTTTATTCGCTAAACCTGCGTACAGATTTATAAAAGATAATTTATCCTTTTCACTTATTCAGACATCAGTTATACCCAGATTATCATTTTATAGATCAAGTCATGCGCCAAAATAACAGATCAAAATCACACAAAGTGACTACTATTCAAGCCTTAAGATCTTGATCCATCAATAATACTTATCCTTCTTCTTGCGCTCAGGTTCCTCCTTGATTAAGATCCAGCTATGCACCATAACCCAATGACCAGTATTTCAGATCTAGTTCTTCTTAAGATATTCAATGCTTGAGTCAATGCCTTTGCCTAATGATTTCCTTCCGCTTTTGTAGTCTTAGGACTTACTCAATACCATGGTCCAAAAACATAAAGAATCAATACCTTGGACCAAATACCTGGATTCAACACTTTAGACGAGATACCATGGTCCAAAACCATAGGTCCAAATACCGAGGACTAAATACCATGGACCAAAAATAAGTGTTCCCACACGTACGCGCTTTTTTGTGCATGAAAGTGCATGCATACACATACACGACTTTTATTCGGCAATCCCGTGTGATATGCGACTTCGTCAAAGGGAACCTGCGTATACCTCTTTTCTTTCATTCTGAGAGCCTGAACAATGATCTGCCATCTGAGTGAGTTTCCATCAAGGACAACACCTGTGTCATAGTGCCAAACCTGTGTCATAATGCCAACAATCTCCCCCTTTGGACTTGATGGCAACCCCAAGTTACTCAAAGTCATTCTCCCCCTTTGACATCAAGGGAAAAGGGTTTTGTTCCCCCTGAAGACATGCTGAAATCTCTGCTTTCCTGAGCTATCCATGCTCCCCCTGACTGTAGGCAAGGTCTGCAAAAAGATGTTCTACAAAAAGAACATGAATCTATACATTAGAAATGACCTTCCTATCAACAAAGACTCATATATACATCCATCTCCCAACCAAGTGGGGATATACCAATATTGACTCATCCACCCAACCAAGTGGGGATACACCAAGATTTTACACATGATAAAACAAGGACATTACATCATTCATCCCAGGCATAGTGGGGAAACCAAAATAGGCCGTTACATGACCTTGAAAAGAAAATAAATACATGACATAGAGACGAAATATCTATAGCAAGAATATGATAGTTATCAACAACTATCATCAGTAGCATCTGTCAATCATCATTCAGACCAGCAACCATGTTCTCCCTCTGCACCTGTTCCATCTAAAACCAAAACAACTGTGAAATTGAACCAAGATCTTCTAAGATAATGCCAACAATGCATTATTAGAAGAATATATGCTCCCCCTGAACCTGTGCCAGATGGTCTCTGTCAGACCCATATCAGACTCTTTTCATCCTGATCCTGGCCCACTGTTTGTCTTCAAACCAACATATACACAACTGTATCCACTGAAACCAGCGCATGTATGCGGATCCTCTTGAAACTCGCGTACAACCACTTTTCTCTGAAACAGACAAGTTTCAACAACAAAATGATGCATCAACTACTCCCAGCTTTTGTATGAGGTATTCAAATGTCTCCTTGGGCAGTGGTTTGGTGAGTATATCAGCAAAAAGTTCCTTAGAGGGAATATACTCCAATTTGAGTATATTCAAATGTCTCCTTGGGCAGTGGTTTGGTGAGTATATCAGCAAAAAGTTCCTTAGAGGGAATATACTCCAATTTGACCTTTTGTTCAAGTGCTTGTTCCCAGATAAAATGATATTTGATAGGTATGTGCTTGGTTTTTGAATGCATGATTGGATTTTTTGAAATGCTGATTGCACTTGTATTATCACATAAAATAGAGATAGGTGGAGTACAAGTGAGTTGAAAATCTTGCAAAATTTGCATCATCCAAAGGAGTTGTGTGCAGCAAGATGCAGCTGCCACATATTCCGCTTCAGCTGTAGATAAAGAAATTGAACTTTGTTTCTTGCCGAACCAAGATACTAATCTGAAACCCATAAAGAATGCACCACCACTAGTGCTTTTTTTTTCATCCACGCTTCCTACCCAATCTGCATCTGTATATGCATGAAGTGTGAGATCTGTATCTCTAGGATACCATAAGCCATAGTTTTGTGTCCCTTGAAGATATTTGAAAATTATTTTAACTGCCTGAAGGTGTGCTTCTTTCGGATTTTCATGGAATCTTCCAACTATTCCCACTGCATGCATGATGTCTGGTCGAGTACCTGTCAGATAGAGCAGAATACCAATCATGGATCTATAGGTTGGTTGATGTACTGCTGCTGAATCATCATTGGCGCTGAGGCTACATCTTGTTACCATAGGGGTACATACTAGTTTTGAATCTTCCATGCCATATTTCTTCAAGATCTCCTTGAGGTACTTGGTTTGTGACAAAAAGACACCGTCTTTATTTTGTTGGACTTGTAAACCAAGAAAATATGTCAGCTCACCAAGCAAGGACATTTCAAATTCTTTCTACATCACCAAAGAAAAATTTTGCCTCATGGCTTCTTCATTGCTACCAAAGATGATATCATCAACATACACGACAAGTATTCGTAATTTATCATTATCAATTTTTACATATAGATTGCTATCTGTTGATCCTTTTGAAAAACCTTGTTGATGGAGGTATTTGTCCAGACGATAATACCAAGCCCTTGGAGCCTGTTTAAGACCATAGACTGCCTTCTTAACTTTGCATACAAGTTTTAGATCATTTCCAAGGATGAATCCATATGGTTGCTCAATATACACTTCTTCTTCCAAGTCTCCATTTCAAAAGGCAGATTTCACATCCATTTGGAAAACTTTGAACTTCTAAAAGCTAGAAAGAGCAAGGAACATTCTTATGGCTTCAACTCTAGCAACCGGTGCAAAATTTTCTTCAAAGTCTATACCTTCTTGTTGAGCATACCCTTTACAAACAAGTCTGGCCTTGTTTCTAATGACATCTCCATTTTCATTTAGCTTGTTTTTGAATATCCATTTTGTCCCTATGACATTCTTATCGTTTGGTCTAGGAACCAATTCCCAAGTGTTATTATTTTCAATCTGCTCAAGTTCTTCATTCATGGCCTTGACCCAGCATTCATCTTTGCATGCTTCTCTTACATTTTGTGGTTTAGTGGAGGAGAGCAAGGCTAGATAGCTTGAAGCTTCTGAAATAGTTCTTCTTGTTTGTACACCCACCTCTTTCTGCCCCAAAATTTGAGTTTCTGGATGATTCTTATGAATGTACCTGGAAGGAGTCTTTTCTTCTATCCTTATCTGTTCTTCAGGTGCCTCATGGGTTTCTTCTTCATCATAAGTCTAATTTGATGTTGAAGGATAGTCCTCATCATCTTTGAAATCTTCGGATTTTACCTGCCTAGGAATGTTTCCTTGTTCATCAACCACTACATCAATACTTTCAACAATTTTTCCAAGCCTTTTATTGTAACACTTATATCCTTTGTTGTGGGGTGAGTAACCAAGGAGAATGCCTTCATCTTCTCTAGGTTCAAACTTGCCAAGGTTTTCATCAGTCCTTTTGATATAACATTTTCTTCCAAAAATTTTGAAGTATTTTACCGTAGGAGTCTTACCATACCAAAGTTCACAAGGAGTTTGAGTGTTGTTTACGCAGACATTTGTATTATTGAGAATAGTAACGACAACAAATACAGCTTCACCCGAGAAGGTTGTGGGAGTTCCAGACTCATCAAGCATAGCACAAGCTATTTGTTGAACCGTTCCATTCATCCTTTCTACTACTCCATTTTGCTGAGGAGTCCTTGCAGTAGAGAATTCCCTTCTTATTCCATGTTCTTCACAAAAATCAAAAAATTCATCCGAGGTAAATTCCCCTCCTCGATCAGACCTGAGGCATTTGATTCTGTGATCTGATTCATTTTCAACCAAGGCTTTGAATGCTTTGAACTTTTCGAAAGCTTCGTCTTTATGCTTCAGAAGTCCTATCCAACATATCCTTGAAAATTTGTAAATGAACAATATGAAGTATTCTTCTCCTCGAGGTGACCTCTTCCTAGTTGGACCACATACATCAGTATGGACAAGTTCAAGTGGCCTACTAGCTGATCCTTCCTTCTCAGGGAAATTAGTTCTGGTTTGCTTCCCAAACTGACATGATTTTCATATTGTATTGTCTAGAATTCTGATGTCAGGGAGATCATGAACCGCTTGATATTTGCATGCTTTTCTTATCTGAGAGAAGTTGAGATGCCCCAATCTTCTGTGCCATAACTAGTGTTCATCATTCTTGCTTAGATAGTATTGTTGTTGTCATCCCTTGAGTATGCATAAATTATTTGGTGTTCTTATGCCTTTGATCACCGTTTCTCCTGTATCAAGCTCACGAACAATACATCCATTTGATTGAAATATTACCTCATTTCCTTGATCACACATTTGACTGACACTCAGAAGATTATGCTTTAAGCCATCAACATACATAACATTTCCAGCTTTGGCCTTTTCTTTCAAAAGAACAGAACCTTTACCTTTTATGAATGCAGGGGTGTCATTTCCAAATGAGACCTTCTTTTCCTTTTCTAAGGCACTATATGATTGAAGTTTTTCTTTATCACCTGTCATATGTTTCGAGCATCCACTGTCAACAAGGATAATTTTAGGGGCGAATGTTCGCCCTTTGGCGAAATTAAGGGGTTTTAAATTTTTAGTGGGCGAATATTTTGTATCATAGTACATTTTTACAAATCACCTCAAATAGCCCACCTTATTTTAAGGGAGAGGGTAAAAAAGGTAAATTTAGCCCTTGAAATTAGGACTTACAACCTTCCATTCGCCCATTTTCAAGAATAGGTTTTATTTAAGTGAATCCATTCGCCCATTTTCAAGAATAGGTTTTATTTAAGTGAATCCTATGGGCCAAATACCATATTTATAAAAGAGGTATGGTAAATTAATAAAAATATAAATAAATAAGAGGTATGGTAAATAAATAAAACATTTTTTATATTTACTCCATAAGTCACCTTACATACATGTAAAGGTGTAAACAAATAAAAATATAAGTAAAGTGGAGGTATGGTAAATAAATAAAACGTCTTTTTATACTTACTCAAAAGGTATGGTAAATAAATAAAAATATAAATAAACTAGACGTATCGTAAATAAATAAAACCTCTTTTTATATTTAGTCCATAACCCTCATTCTATTTATGAAGGCTCAAGAAAGAGGTTTTATTTAAGTGAATCCTATGGGCCAAATACCATATTTGTAAAAGAGGTATGGTAAATTAATAAAAATATAAATAAACGAGAGGTATGGTAAACAAATAAAACATTTTTTTATATTTACTCCATAAGTCACCTTATATTTACGAAGACTCAAAAAATGGGTTATATTTACGTTAAACCTATGGCCAAAATACTATGGGACAAATACCATGGACTAGATTGTTATTAATACCATACAAAAAACCATTATTAACCCTAATATTAGAATTAATAAAAATAAAAATGGCACATGGTATTGACCCATGGTATTCACCTGGAATGTAGCCTATTTAAATGGGGGAATTAAACCAGCATGTAGCCTATGCTAAGATCTTACAATATTTTATAATTGAGTAAAATATTCGCCATGCCTGGTGAGAGATTCGCCAAAAAATTATATATACATATTATATTATTGATAAAATCGCCTTCCATTTTTCCTATATACCATGGAGATTCGCCCATTTATTATATTTATAAATTTAGGGGGGGTTCTTAAAATTTTCCCTGACTGTCAATATACCACTAATTTTCCTGCCCTTCCACATATAATGCTATACCATATCTTTCTGGTTGCGGTTCTTTCTTTCTCCATGTTTTGGGACTTAATGAAGCTTGCTCCTTCTGAGTTGTTTGCTGAAACCTACTTCCGCATTCAAAATCTTCATAACTGAAGTTGTTACAAATAGAACATTCTATTTCATTTTCAAGAGCAGAAAAGTTATTGTAGGTTCTTTTCATGATTCCAGTCACACTCCTTTGATTTCGTGATTCTCTGGTCATGATGGTCTTGTAGGCAACACATTGAGCTGCTTTGTGTCTAAAGTTATGACAAGAGAAACATTAGCCATTGAAGAAATTCTTGTGATTATCAAACCTTCCGTCCAGATGATTGTAATTTCCATAGCCATTCGTTCTTGAGGAAAATTGAGAATGATTTACCTACGGTTGGTTGTAGCTTCTGTTCATCCTTGATGTAGATTGCCCTCGATTTACTTGGTGATCTTTCTTCATTCTTGAAGTAAATTGTCCCTGATTTACCTGGTGATCTGCATTGTGCCTTTGCTGCCGATTGTCAAGCTGTTCACTTCTCCTTGCTGCTTCAAGATAAATTTTGGAGGTAGATGGCTTCTATTCTTGAGATTCTTCTTCAGTATACCCAAGACCTGTCTTGATTAGAGGAGAATGCTGCACTTTGATAATCTCATCTAAAGTTTCAGATCCTTTAGCAAATCTAAGATTAAGAGCTTTTGTTTTCTCAATATCTTTTCTAAGTCCCACAATTTCACGTTCTAACTTTTCATTGTGTTTTTCCCTTTCAACAAGTTGGAATTTCAGAGTATCTATAATCATATGCTTTTCTTCTAAACAAATTTTAAGTTTAGAAATTTCTTCATAAATGCCTTCTTCATCTATAGCATCCAAGAAATCATCATCTTCAAAAGCCATCAAAAGTCTATAATTGTTACCTTGTTCATCTTCATCACTATTTGAAAATCCATCACTGTCTTCATGTGTATAATAGCTCTTCTTTCTTACATTCTGTTTTTTGTTCCATCTAACTGGTTCCTTACCTTTGTCAAGCTTATCTTTATGTGGACACTTGGCTGCATAGTGACCGACTCTTCCGCAAGCAAAGCATTTAAAAGGTAGCTTACCTTAGAATCTTCCAGAACCCCATTGAAGGTTCTTGACAAAGTTTGATTCTTCCTCTCCTTCTGACATATGTCCTGACTCATTGTATTCTCCTTTCCTGAGGCTTTGAATGCAAATTCTCTCATGTCTGATGGTCCCCTTTTTCTCATTTCGAAAGTAGTTAGAATTCTGTGCAGGCTTTGAAGCTTCTACTTTTCTTCTATGGCCGAAACTTTTGATTCAAACTTAGAAGATAAAGATCTTAGAACCTTTTCAACCAAAGTAACCTCTTTTATCTCTTCACCCAAGTTTTTCATACAATTAACAATCTCATCTATACGTAAGAAATAATTAGCCACACTTTCATCATTGTGCATTCTGAGATTTTCATATTGAATTCCAAGAGTTTGTAGTTTTGCACATTTTACTTGATCATCTCCTTCATAGCTCAGAATGATCTTGTGCCATATTTCTTTTGCGGCTTTGAGTTGCATAACCTTGACGAATTCTGATTGAGATAAACTCCCTAATAGAGTATTGAAAACCTTTGTATTTGTTTCATACTGATTCTTACCAGTCGTATCTATAGAAGTTGTTGATGGAAATGTGTATCCTGTTTCCACAATATCCCAAACTTCTGTACCAAGAGATTGAAGATAGGCTGTGATTCTTACCTTCCAATAGACGAAGTTGCTTCCATCAAAGATTGGTGGCCTGATAGATGCCTCCTTTTCGTAGTTGCTCATGATGATAGATATTCCTTCAAGCGATCAAGCTTCTTCTGAAGGACCTGCTCCGATACCAATTGTTGAAAATAATACTGAGAGGGGGGGGGTGAATCAGTATTATCAAATCAATTATTTTTCATTTCACCATCAGATTTGTATACGCTACTTCATCTATGGGAAACTGCGTATATACGCTACTGTGTCTGAATCAACCAGCATATAGCAGAAAACTTAAGATTCATTAATTGTTGATCTTTAATCAGTGCATCAGGACTTCATTAATCATAAGAACAGTAAACAGGAGCAGTAAAACAGAACAGATCATCACACACATGAACACAAAGATATAAGGTGGAAACCCAATGTGGGTGAAAACCACCTGCTGCAATTCGTCTCTATCTTCTTTTAATTAGAAACTTCTTTTTACAATGATTCTGTATTGGTGTAGACTTATACCAGTACGCAGGATGCTACCTGCGGAAGGCTACAACTTTCTCTCATTCTTCAGCTTCTTCCGGAAGGGAGCTAAAACCCCCTTAGCTCTTGTACTAGCTGAGGTACTAGTATGTAGGTGCTGATCTACAGAAGGCTACAATCTTCTCTTTTTTTTTCAGGGACCACGTTTCATAAATTTTTAGACTGGATCCATGAATAACATCAATCAAACCTCAAGTATATCTGCATCAACCAATCTCCTTTGCACCAAACAAAATTGATTCAAATAATCACTTCTCTGAATGCTGTACCCAGAAAACAGTAACCAGACACCAATTCTAAACCCAGAACACTACAACGATAAACATAAGTAGCTAAATCATATTTCAAGAGACATACGCTACTTCAATGTGTACAACCTGCGTGCATACACTTCTGAATTAAGGCCAACCAGCGTATACGCTATTCTGCATTACAAAACCAGCGTGTATATGGACATTTTATTCACTGAACCTGCGTACAGATCTATAAAAGATAATTTATCCTTTTCACTTATTCAGACATTGGTTATACCCAGATTATCAGATTTATAGATCAAGTCGTGCGCCAAAATAATAGATCAAAATCACACAAAGATACTATTATTCAAGCCTTAAGATCTTGATCCATCAATAGTACTTATCCTTCTTCTTGCACTCAGGTTCCTCTTTGATTCAGATCCAGCTATGCACCATAACCCAATGAATAGTATTTCAGATTTAGTTCTTCTTAAGATATTCAATTCTTGAGTCAATGCCTTTGCCTAATGATTTCCTTCCCCTTTTATAGTCTTAGGCCTTACTCAATACCATGGTCCAAAACCATAAAGAATTAATACCTTGGACCAAATACCTGGATTCAACACTTCAGACGAGATACCATGGTGCAAAACCATAGGTCCGAATACCAAGGACTAAATACCATGGACCAAAAATAAGTTTTCCCACATGTACGTGCTTTTTTGTGCATGAAAGTGCGTTCATACGCATACGTGACTTTTATTCAGCAATCCCGCGTGTATACGTGACTTCATCAAAGGGAACCTGCATATACCTCTTTTCTTTCATTCTGAGAGCCTGAATAGTTATCTGCCATCTGAGTGAGTTGCCATCAAGGACAACACCTATGTCATAGTGCCAAACCTGTGTCATAATGCCAACATTTACATGATTACAAGGACTAGGAATCGACATAAACCCTAGAAGCCTACAGTGGAGGATTTCACCTAGAAACCATTGACCTGACTCATTTCATCGATAATGAAGATGTACTAGGTTTTTCAACTGAGGCTCGGGAATGAATGGATGTTTAATTTGAGTCTTACCTCAGAAGGGAATCCAAGCCAGAGATTTGGAAAACATATGGAGGTTTAGGAGAAAACATCCCAAATTCATATGCTTTAGCCGGGGGAATTTGAAGAGTGTTGAGCTAGGGTGAAGAGGGAAGGAGCTAGGGCTTCACAAGCATGATATGGGTTTCATTGGAATTAATAGTCTCTTTGATGTCAAACTTCCTTTTAAAAAATTTTGGTTAAGAATAGGAAAACTCTTTGTCTCAACCATTTACATGTCTATCTCTGGTGTTGTGGGGAGGGTTTTTTTTTATCATAGGAAACATCCCTGTCAACTTTCTCCTCAATTTTTTACTCCTTCACACTTGGAAAATAACATGATGAAGGATTTGTTAGTGGGAAGAGGAAGACAAGGGCCATAACACATTGGGCCAATAAGGGAGGGTTCCTGGGACAAAGCCAATCATCATGTCAGAAGGATAAGGGAGCCAAGTGTTGTGGGGAAAAGTATCCAACACGGAATGACCCTATCCCACTCTAAGGGTGATAGTTCCTTAGCAACAGCTGAAGCAAAGCTATCTAAAGTTACTTCTTTATGACATGCAAGAGACGAAAGGAAGAGATCCACTTACCGATGTCTTGCGCAAATGGTTGATCCAATCTCCTCTATTTGCCGCTTGCTCCCAGCTCCAAGTCTTCTCACGGGCCCAGCTACACGAGATCCTGCGAACAAGACAAGAAAAGGAAACTACAAGAAGCATGCATTCATAATTGATTCAAGGATTAGCATAAATCAAATACGCAAGTAAGACAATACACCATTGAAACACATGCGGATAGAAGAACCTCAAATGCTTTATTAATATAAGGAAGTAAGGTTCAGGCGGTGATACAACCGTGAGAGGTCCAATCCAGCATCACCTTCCCGACGGAAAGAAATCTCCTCTTCACCTCCCTCAAGCAATCACCCAATACTCACAACTGTAAACCAACAGCAATTCTTTGCACTAAATTCCGGCCTCCAGATCCCATGGGATGAGATCCTTATATAGAGTTTTGGAGTGAAGATAAGTCAGCTTGATGTGTGACTTGTTGTCCTCTTCAACTCCAGTTGTTCTTCAGTCCTTGAGTCCACTCGGAGTTTCTACCTTTTACTTGGAGTTTTAGAAGCTCTTAACTCATCATTAGGCGAATCTTCTGATCCAAGTGTCATTTTGGAAGCTTCCTGGGCACTGGCACATTGAGAAAAGATTCCTCCACATGTCAAAGTACGCCCAGCGCAGGTAGCCTTTGTTGCACTTGCTATGCAGCGCAGGTACACCATAGAGCTTTTGACATTCAGCGCAGATGCTTAGTGGAGCAGCTGATTTGATCCAAAATTGACCTGTTTTTGAGTGTTTTTCAGTGGAGAACTGATCTGAAGTGCTGTGGTTTGCTGACCTTGTTCCTCTAGGGGTAGGAACAACATGTTTAGGGACTTTGGATCCCTTAGATTATTGACATTTCATGCTCTATGCTGTAAGGCACAAAAATGTCTATAACACCAAGTATATGGTAGAGAGAAGGGGAATTAGAAAAATAAATTTTTGTGTGTTAAGTGGTAAAAAAAAGTGAAGGTTTCTATGGAATTAGGGTTGGACATGCCAATGTAGAAAGCACGGGAATTGGTAGAGAAAACTTTAGTAGGGAGGATTCATAGAAGGAGGTTTATTTTACCTATCCTAAAAGAATGATCGTCCAAATAAGTATAGGCCATAGTCAAGATCCCCCTAGCAGTGATGCAACTAGCTATGGGTTGGATCCATGTAAAATTCCAAGATTCAGAGGATGCAAAGAGGGTTTTCCAAAAGTATGGAAAATTGATTCTTCCCTTGTGATATTAGACTTTTTGATGCCTTTGTTTAATTCTAAGCAAGAGAGGATGGATTTGATGCCATTATGGGTAAGATTTCTAGGTATTCCATTAAATTTTTGGTGTGAACATGTTTTTATAGATATTGGGAACAATTTGGGGAATTTTTGGTGCATGAAAATTCACATTTGTAGATAGAGATTATGGTTATAACATGCATATTGGTTTTAACTGATCTAATGGAAGGATTTTTGAAATAAATTTATTTAGGAGTTGGGGAAGAAATAATATAGGAATTAGACTATGAATTCATCCCTTTCAAGTGCTATAGGTGCCATAGATATGGGGATTTGGCCAAGGAATATGAGCTTTATAATGTTGGAAAGGAATAGGTTTTCCCCTCCAATAAGTTGAAGCTTTGCCTCAAAATTAAGGGTTAGGGTCAGTTCCTAGAGGTAATTGAGGGTCTGAACATCTCTATCAGGAAAAAAATTACTGAAATGAGTTTGTATTTTGTGGTGGGGGAGAACACACAGGAAGGAAAGGTCAGAATCGAGATGCCATGCTCAATTCAATGTACCTCTTCAAATCATTCTCCTTGTCTCATTGTTCATGTTCACAATAAAAATGATATTTTCTTCTAAAAAACTATTGATGAATTTCCCAATCACTCTAGGATTTTAAATTTATTCATGTCCTCGATTCAAACCCCTCCCCCTCTTTCCTTGATAACATAAGTTGTGTTCCTGTGCCCTCCTCCTCTTAATTTTTTATCCACTCCGATGAAATCTCCCTCCAAACACTCATCTGACCTTAGTAGAATGAGACAAATGGTGTACAATTTATGCTCTTAGATGGTCACCTCACAACAATATAATTTTTATCCAAGGGTTATCTTTCTCAACTTAAGCCCTCCTGAAGGCCATGGCCATGGAATAAAATCAAGTTTATCAAAATCTAAAGAACGAGCCAGAGAATACCTAGAAACTAGAAAGAAAAAATTCATTCAAGGGGCACTTAGATAAATTAAAGCCCTAGGGGTGGTTTCCAAATTAAAATTACCTCTTTTAATTGTTGAGGGTTAGCATGTCCCTCCGAATAACATCCGCTAAGAAGATTGGTGGAAATTAGTCACCTGAACGTTATATTTTTACAAGAAACCTTTTGGGAAGGGGATGTAATTGTCAAATGCCTTGAATTCTATGTTGGGAGGTTTGAAATTTCTAGGGATCAATGTTAATGGTAGATTCGAGGGCCTAGTGATAGGATGGAGGTGCAATAATATGCATGTCTCTAAATTTTGGAGTGTACAATTAGGCATAGGGATAGAAATTTTCTTAGAAGAATTGGGAACCTCATTATCTTTGTCAAACATTTATGGGCCCTCCCAAAATATAAAGGATTTTTGGGAAAAAAAATTGAGCAGCTCCCTGTTCAAAAATAGGGATGTTGTAATAGGGGGTACTTAAACCTTTCCCTAGGAGCTGATGAATCATGGGGGACTAGGGCAGTCCCAGATCATCTAATTGATTATTTCTCAAATATGCTTTATCAAATGGGAATGTTTCATGTGCAACTAGTAAAGATCGCTCCCATATGGAGAAATAGACAGTCAGGGGATGATAAAGTGGAAAAAAGAAATGAAATATTTATACTCATGAAAGGCATTATTTACCATTTTTTTCTCATCAAATAATGGGTAGGGATGGGTGGTATATCATATCACTCTCCAATATTTCTGGAATTAATAGGAGCTTTGCAGAAGCATGCTAACCCTTTTAAGATGAATTCAACATAGTTGAAGGAGGAGGACTTTTTAATTCTAGTACAATCACATTGGAGAGCCTATGACCCTAGTCGAAGCTCCTCAAAAACTTCTTAATTCGAAGCTAACCTGAAAATAATCAAGAAGAAATCAAAGGAATGGGAAAGAGGGAAGAAATTGGCTGAGATTCAAGAGCTAGAAGAAATAAAAAAAAAGCTATGGGATATTGCAAATAATAAATATGAGTGTTTTCATTCTCAGGAGTCTAGAGAAGAGCTAGTTAGGTTGGAAAAATGGAGGAAAGATATCTTAGTATTAAGGGAGGTTGAATGGAGATTAATGAGCAGAGACATTTGGATAGAGAGTGGTGATAAGAATACTAAGTTTTTTTAGGAATATACAAAGGGGAGAAAAATGTCTAATACCATTTAGAGGCTTCAAGACCAAGAAGGAAGAGAGGTGGAGGACTTCGAAGGCCTTGTGGAGATGGGTCAAAGACACTTTGAAAATATATTCAGAGCTATAGAAGGGGCCACTATTGCAGAAGTGATCCAAACAACATGGATATTCACAAAGTTTATAGAAGAGGAGGGGAATAGGGCCATAATGGAAGAAGTCTCAGAGGAATAACTGAAGAAGGTATTGCATTATTCTCAAAAAGATAAAATCTCGGGTCCAAATGGTTGGGCCACTGAATTCTTTTTCGAATTGTATGACATTGTGGTGAGATATCTCCTGCAAGTGATTACAGAATCTAGAAGGGAAGACAAGGTGTTCGTGGCTTTCAACACACCATTCATAACCCTCATTCCAAAAGTGTATTCCCATATCTATTTTGATTAGTTTTAGCCTCTCTCACTATGTAATGTTATTTACAAGGTGATTGCAAAATTAATAGCTTGTCGTCTCAAACCCACTTTGTTAAATTCCATCTCTAAGGAGAAATTTGACTTCCTAGAAGGAAGTCAGATCCATGAAGTGATTAGGGTGGTGTAGGAATGCCTCAATAGCATTAAACCATAAAATTAAAAGGTTTTATGGTTAAGATTGATATCTCCAAAGCCTACAAAAAAGTAAGATAGATTTTCATCAGACTCCTCCTTACAAATGTTGGTTTTCATCCGGACTTCATATCATGGGTTATGAGTTGTTTACATGCCACTTATTTTGAAATATTAATTAATCGTTCTATGTCCCCATTATTTCATGCCAAAATAGGGCTACGTCAAGGATTCTCTCTTCCCCTTTTTTGTTTTTACTTATGGCTAAAGGCCCGAGTCAATTGCCTGCAATAGCTAAGAGGCATAGTGATTTTCAAGGGATTAACATATCAAGTCCATGGAAAAATATCACCTTCTATTTGGGGACGACATACATCTATTCTAGAATGGTTCACTAGGATAGGTGGCTAAGTTATTAGAGATATTGATTATCTTTGGGCGTGCCACTGGTGGAATTCATCCATCCACAATTTGGAGGAGGAGGAATCTCTTCAGTTACTGTCTTCCCTCTCTTTTGAGGCCAGGCATTTGGATGATGGTATAAAATACCTGGGTTTTCCACTCAAGCCAAAAATTTACAGAAAAGAAGATTGGGTGTGGATTTTATCCAAGGTAGAAAAAAGGCTCAAATGTTGGTGCTACAGATGACTCTCTAGAGCTAGCAGATTAATACTCATTAAATCATTACTCGAATCTATTACTATATACTAGATGTTGTTGGCATGGATACCAAAGGGTATTCTAGGGAAAATTAGAAGAATCTAATGGAACTTTTTATGGTATAGTAGGTAGGAGAAAAGGGTTCTCCCCTACGTTAAATGGGACAAGATAACTTTGCCTAAACTTTTGAGTGGATGGGGTCTGGAGAAAATTTACTTGTTTTCCAAAGAAATGACTGTAAAATGTGGCTAGAGAATTATCTCGTCGCAGTCTCTGGGAATATGTAGTCTTCCAAAATATAGAGAACCAAGCTTGCTGGAAGATTGGATTAGGATGGTTGACAATCCTTGATCTAATATATTTATTGTTAGGAGATTTTTACTTAACTCATTCGGCCTCATCAAGAATGGTCCAACTTGGAAGGTTGGAAATGGAGACAAAGTGAGGATAGGATTTGTTCCTTAACCCTGAAGTGGTCAAAACCATGTCCTACCTCAACCACTCATTGACTCTCTTAGTGACATGGGACTCTCTAAACTTGCAGAGATTGAACACCTGACCAAAACTTCTATGTCGACACAAGGATGGATCATTATTGGGAATTTGGGATTAGAAGTAGTGTTTCATGAATCTTGGAATGCTTAATGTTAATTATTTGAATGCATGTCATATTATATTAACTGGTGGAGAAGATGAACTTATCTATAATTTCTATCCTTTTGGAATATATGTCCTTAGGCGTAGATATACTTCATTAATTAAAGATTGATCCCCAAAAAAATTCAAGTGGTGGTGGGAAATGGCTTGGAAATCTAAGTTCTAGCCAAGGTTAAACTTCTCATGGTTCCTAATAGAGAGAAATATCCCAACCTAAGATGTGTTTCAAAGAAGGTTTATCATTAGGACAAGCTAGTGCCCACTGTGAAAAAATAGTGAGGAAACGATCATATATGTTTCCACGCTACTACATATAGGAATAAATTTCGACGAAATAGTATGAAGGTAAGGCTAAAATCAACTGTACCATTGAAAATTATAAGAACAATGTCATTTTTTTTCTAATCTTATGATGTTCTTATGTCCTAGGATGAACCATCTCCACATCGTCATAATTAAGACGGTCTTCCTAATTCATCATAAGATAGACTAAAATCCACTTTTTGACTAGTCACTTATATCCGTTGAGCTATTCAAATAGTCATTCACTTTTTGACTAGTGAACCTTGACTTGATCAATGAATGTCAAAATTTCGATGCTACATAAATTAATAAATACATTGTATTTAAGAGACTTTGCAACATTTTTCTATAACTACAATGGTTCTAAAAGGTTATAAGGTATTCTTGTTGAGAAAAAAATAGATTTATTTTTATTTGTATTAATTGCATTAGAAAATATAATAGATCTTGTACACCACTCAATTTTATAACATAATCTTCACGTATTTTTTTTGTCGGGAAGAATGTCGAAAAACATTAGTAGCTAGGAAAAAAATCAAGGGGATGATGGGAGATGTTATTTCCCTTGCACTAAGTGTGGGGGATTACATCTCATAAGAGTTTAAAAAGAAATAGATAAAAGACATTGTAGGACATGTGGGCACATTGAAGGGGGATCAAAGGAATATTGTCCCTTCGTAAGCTATATATTCATTATATATTGTCTTTATATTAATTGTATTTGTAAAATTTTATATTGTTATAATATTTGTTATGCAGACTAATTTTGCATGATTGTTTGTAATTATAAAGTCAAGTTGCCCCCCTAGGTGTCTGAATGCACCAAGTAGTAGTAGAAATGATGTTTTGCAAGCTGAGGAACATGGAGTGAATATTGAAGATCAAGTTAATGATCCTATGGAAGAAGATGACAATAATAACATAGTTCAAGATGATGGGACAAATGAATTGATCCAAGACTTGTTCGCTCAACCAGTCAATGATCAGGATGAGGACAATGATGATATTTTTGATGTACCTCTGCTAGAAAAGGCAATGTCACCATTTTATGAATGCTCAAAAGCAAATATTCTCTCTGCTACATTATTGTTGGTGAAATTAAGGGTTTTGAATGGTTTTTCAAATACTGGTATAACATAAACCCTAAGGTATGTAATAAATTTTATCACATATTATACATAAAGGTTGCTTTTTTTTTCCTTTTTTGTGTTAATTAATGTGTAAAATAAGAATGCAATATTTACAATTACTATTCTTTACATTAACTAGTGATTTTTTTATGGTGTAGATTGTTAGGTGAATTTTTGTTACCATCATCAAATATGTTACCTCGCATATACCGAGATGTATATGCAATTATAGAAGAAGTTGGAATGGAGTATCAAGCTATAGATGCATGTCTTAATGATCATATTATATATTATGGATAACATGCATAAAAAAAATTGCCTGCAATGTCATAGAAGTAGGTATCAATTTGATCAAATAACAAAAAAGGTTCCTCAAAAGGTTCTTCGTCATATTCCCATAATTCCACATTTTCAACGATTTTTCAAGTGTGAAAGCATAGAATAATCTATGGATTACCATGCAAGGAAGAGAAGTGGAGATGGTATTCCTTGAATGCTTGTAGATGATTATGAATTTAGGGAAATTGAGGAAAAATGGAATTGGAATTTAACATGGTTATAAAAGATACATGTGTTGATGATATGGGAGGGTTTAGAGACTCAAATACAACTCACACAAAGAATTCAACAATGAAATTGAAAAATTATAACATAAATGTCAAGGGGATGAAATTATTTATAATTTTTTAGTGTCCTTATCACCATATGTATTTAGCGTCGAGGGTTAGTTCAATTAGTCGACTACCCATTGTTAAAGCACATTAATTTTCCATAGAGAGGTCATGGGTTGAATTCTCTTGAAACTCTTGGGGTCATGTAAATGTTAAATTCACTTAACATTTACCAGTCAATGTAAATTATGCTTTAATTAATTGACCCTGCATAGAGGGGGTTGTGAATGGGTACAACATTGAAATTTTTTCAATTTGTGCATGTATGCACTAAAATTTGGGATGGTTATAATAGATGCATGCGTTGATGGTATGGGAGGGTTTTGAGACTCAAATAGTTGATTTGTTCTCTTTCATTTACCTTAAATTTTTGTTTTCTTAGTTTGTATGTTTAATTCTTAGTTTATTGCTTTCAAATATTTTATAGTAGAAAAATTGGGTATTGGGGAATTGAGAGTGATGTGGGTTGGGGGGGGGGGGGTGTGTCATATGAGCTTCCACATTCACTTGGTTTGCCTTGTTAATTAGAGTATATTATCTTGAAACCAAGAGAAGATCATTCAGGTTTATACCATCATCTCCAATTTTATTTTGTTATTATGTATCTTTAGTGAGACCTCCTTTTGTTGTTATAATTATGAAACTTTGTCACAAGAATGACACATGTTCGTTGAAAATTGGTTTAATTTTTAGTAGTGAGAATATTTGTATGGAGGATAACTCAACCACCAACCACACCAAAGGCTAGTAACCCTAAGGGACTCAACCATATTTAAACCTATGTCTCATCTTCTCCTAATTGAAAAGATGCCTTGGGTTGATGGTTCAATTGAAAAACCTAAATTTTGGGGATAATCCTTAAACCTAATATCCACTCCCTCTTGTAATTTGTAATCCCTACTTCCCCTTGAACCCTTTAACCCTATAACATTAGTAACATATGGTCTCTAACACTTAATAATTCCCCACACCCCTAACTCACATAATCCATATAAACCTAATAACCCATAACCAATAAGCCCCAAACCCTTTATAACCTAATATAAATCTACAACCCTCAATATTGAAATTTTAACCCTTGAATCCTTTATCTCATAATATAACATTTAATGCACCTATTACTTGATACTTATAATCACTTGTCACAATAAAACTTGAACATTAAACCATATATATATATATATAGATATATATATCCTCTAATCCCAATAACTACTAACACCCATAATCCATTCTAACTTATAACCTTTATAGTCCCTATCCACTTTAACTATTATTACATCTGATTGGTAACACATGTTGGGTTGTCAAATTTTCCTATTTTTCACCATTCTAAACACCCATTTTCATCACTTTACCACACTTATTTTCCCATCTATTACCCACCTTGTTTTGTTTCCTCGTGAATGTGCCACATTAAGCATACAAACTTAAAATAGTTGATTATTGTTATTTTCCTTTATTTTTGACAAATTAGAAAGGATTATTGTTGGTTTTGTTGATGATGGTTTTCCTAGTGCTGTTGTAGTGGTTCCTATGCAGTAACAATAACAACCTTCATGGATGACATATTTACATAGCTCCAAAAGGAATTCTAGGACATGGATTGTACTCCTAGGGCTGTTGACAAGGATTTTTTTTGCCCAACTCACACCCAAGTTAGATATGTTAGGCTTAGCTCTTGATCTGTAATTCAGACAACTCTTGCAAGCATAATCAAGTGACCAACTTCGAATGTGATTTTTAGACAAAATAAGATGAATTTGGTAAATATTGACATGGGTTTTTCTCAGAACATCCCCACTTAGGCGACATGTGGGTAGATCCTCTAATACATTTGTGGATTGGGAGCTACATGTGGTTATTTTAGGCATATATTTCTTGTTGCAGTTGTTGACAATCTATATACCAAACAAAGCAATCAATTCGAAGCTAAAATGGCTCTAGCAAATTCTTAGTTGATTCTATGACTAATAAATATATTTTAATCAGATCTTGATTTGTTTTCCAACTAAGATATCCCAAATGAAAATAGAGTCAATATTTTGTAATTTGTCCATAACTGTGACAACCCAGATTTGGGGGATTTGTTCCAATTCATCCCCTTATCTCTTTGTATAAAATGTATGGGAATAGATCATGTTGGCAATTAATAAGTAGGTAATAAAATGAATAAGTTATCTTAGTGTTGATGATGCTGGACCTGCCAACATTTAGGGGATCTCCCCAGTATGAAGTCCCAACTAGACCTTACACCGTTTGGTGTAGATGTCCCATCCAGTATGATGGCCCTATTGCCATTATCTTAAAGATATGCCTTAGCACTTTCTTTTCATCACATGAGAGTGGTATACTTAGTCTTCAAATAACGAGGTTCATGTTCTTGGTGAGTGCTTAGTGTAACTTGTGTCTAATTTCTTTCACTAGAGAGGGAGAGGGTGAGAGTGAATCTCAATTCGAAAGGGAACAGTCCCAACTCAGTTATAAACACATAACACAACAAGACATGTGCAACTTCCGGTGGAGTAGTCCACGCGAATGCGGCAGTCATAAACAAAAAGTGAACAAATGGCACGTACAACACCTAGCGGAGTAGTCCACACGAGTGCGACGATTATTATAACAAGTTTACGAGAATGGAGCTGTCTAGTGTCCAATGGAGTAGTCCACATGGGTGACACAACTATAACAACTGATACAACACATTTCCAACAAGATATGCACTAAAACAACCAAAATAGTTCAACTATCTTAGTACAGGTTAAAGCAACATGCATTACAAGCGTCTAAAGAATAGTCTTACAAACGAATACAATACATGTGTGAAAACATGATGGCCTGTTAAGAGGCTTCTAAAGTAAGCGAAAGTTCCAAGACACATCCATACATAATACATCACTAACCTCGATAGTGGGGCGTTGGAGCCACTGCTCGCTCCTCAAAGAAAAGACTATAGACTCTCAAGGTTATGTGGGAGGAGCCAAGGTGAAAAATCCTTTGCATGTACAAATGAGGGGTATATATAGACAAGGGTGAAACTAGCCCTTGTGACTCTTCAACTTCCCTCATGACTGTTCAACTTATAGGACTCTTCAACTTACATGACTCGTTAACTTCATCCATGGGTCTGTTGGAATTCCATCTTACATTACATTAATTACACAAGTATGAACCAAAGTAGTGATGTGGCCGATGTGACTCATGACACAACTCGACATGACATTATTGGTATGCACATGATGGTTGTGATGTTCGTGTTAGGTTGTTGTGCTGCTGAATGATGAGTGTGCTCATGGTGTACCATAGCTTCACCTCTGCATGAAAAAGTGCATGGAGTCTTCAATGATCTTGGTGTTCGCTTGATGGTTCATGCATGCGCATGCGTCTCCTTTTCTTGCTACTTGGTGGTCTTCATGTGTTCGTCCAACTGTGAGCGAGTCTTCTAGCATACGCTCCTTGTTCATCCCATTCATTGTTGCACCATGTTTCATCCATGTACCTATTTCTACAATCACTCATGACGAGATGACATCAAATATAGAAATCCCCTAGTCTACCATGATGCATTATCTTTCGTTATTAGGTGCAGGTGACTGGGAGATAGGACAAGGATTTGAAACTACATAAAGCACATTTCAGGCCGAGATGCGAGGCTCCAGGGCACTCTCGGGAAAAATTGCACAGAGGTCACTGAGAGGCTGGGTTGAGCAGCCCAGGATAATATTGACATCTACGGGATCTAGCTTAGCTGGGAGGCAGAATTATGCAACTTTTCTGGGGAAGGCAACGTGGGCAATAGCAGGCATTGGCAGTGAAAACTGCGTAGATTTCCAGAGGAGGCTGGGAGTAGGTTGCAGGAGCTTACTGGTCAAAACTGTGCAGATATGGGAAGAAGTCATGT
The DNA here is from genome assembly GCA_031772625.1 of Pinus tabuliformis. Classification (NCBI taxonomy): domain Eukaryota; kingdom Viridiplantae; phylum Streptophyta; class Pinopsida; order Pinales; family Pinaceae; genus Pinus; species Pinus tabuliformis. Next base: position 1,586,674,513 of record CM062819.1, on the reverse strand, counting down.
AGAACATGTCTACGCAGTTTCCAGGCTGAGTGGGGTACTGGTAAGGAGGTGGATTTTCCAGGAAAACTACGAAATTTTTAGGAGGAGTGGGAAGCAGGCCAACGGGAGGATTGATTGACAAAACTACACAATTTCGAGAGACAACGCAGTTACAGGAAGCGGGTGCATGTCCCTCTTGTCTACACAATTTCTTTAGGTAGTACAAGTAGGGAGGCTGGCAGCTTCTACGCAATTTTTGGGATGAGTGCAACCCTAGGTGGCTGCCCAAGTCAAGTTCTTCAGTTGACCAATGGGAAGCTTAATGGATAGGCTTGCGGGAAGTGTAGATTGAGATAGCTTCTTGGGAAACTTTTACACTGTTCTGGGTGATAGTCAGCTAGGTTGATTCTAGGATTGCATAGTGCAGACTGCCTGGAGGTCATCCTCAAGCTCTATGAATTTATGGGCAACAATGCTTGGCCACGGAGACCTGAGACTTCGCAGTACAACTCAGTGGAGCTCCAGCTAATGAAGGGTGGTCTGGTCGACAAATTTTCAGAAAAAAAGGTTAAGTGTATGAGTGAGTGAACTCATGTATACATGACCTTACAAACACACACTCAACATGACTCGATGATAGGACACCTCAAACCACAATACAACATATGCTCAGTGTGACTGACTGCGGGACTGTTTAATGATGAAAGCGACAAGTGCAAAACTTCGGATAGATCTTTCGACGATTGTGAAAACACTTGTGTGATAGTTCTTACAATATTATGTGTGGGTGCGATAGCTGTTTACATAGGGAACACAACTCATACACATAAAGACAAACCTTCAACATCACCAAAACATAGTCGCAAGCATGACATAGCGATCAACATGATGATGATGACCGTTGGTCAAACAAGTGAAAAGGAAGCAAGAAAAGTAGAGGAAATACATGAAATGACTTATTTGTGTTTGCACACATGTATGTTACTGAAGGCAAGATGATATGACAATGACCAACAGTCTTGCAAACTCAACTAAGAGGTGTACTTCGAAAAGTGTTCTTTACTTACCATACTTACCCTCGAGATGATTATGCATCCGATGGAGTTTGCATGCAGTCTTGATCTTTTGCCATCAATTGGTTTCTTGGCCCTTCTTCTCAACTCCTTGGGAGTGATCTCAGCATGTCACATTTTCCTATAGTCACTGAGAGATAAATCAATGCAGTTTCAATGGGCAGTGACTTTTGCTGGGATGACATCATGAGAGGCCCATTTGCGTAGTTTGTGAATATAAGGTAGACATGGCAGCTTGGAAAACACTGCAAAATTTTGAGGCAGGAGACGCTGTTGTGGGATGAGGGTCCTGGGAAGACACCATTGCGTAATTTTTGAGTTTAGTGTAGCTTAGGCAGCTAAGAGGCAATACTACGTAGTTTTTGGATGCAAGGCACTGTTGCGGGATGGGTTCCTGGAGGACACATCTACAAGGTTTCAGGTTGCAAGGCAAACTAAGAAACTAAGGGACAATAATGAGAAATTTCTAGAGACAATAGGTTCCTTCAGGGGAAAAGACACTAGAGGAAACCACTGCATGGTTTTGGATGCCAAGGGAGGTTGGGGTCTCTATGGAGTTCCAGCAGGCAATGGAGGAAGCTTGATGGTTGTAGAAACAAAGTGCACAGTTTCAGGAAGCTGGATGAGGCTAGGTTTCTCGGGTAATGGCTAAGTGTGATATCAGTGAAACATATGTGAACATCGATAAGACTTAACTGTGACCGCACACAAACACTTAATGATGCAACATAGACCATCCAGAATGCATAAGACATACTTTTCTTGATGCAACAACCTTTGTGACAAGAGTGTGTGAAGTGAGTGTGAAACATGTTTATGTGATGATAACAACTCATGCACACATTCTTTCCATTGAAGAAAAACAACATTCCCTTTGCACGACAAACAACAATCCCTATGCCCAAAGATGACACATGCTTCATAAAGATGAGAACATGAACAAATCTTAAGATCAAGGAGGGGAAGCTTGAGACCATCAGCTTACCAACAAGTGAATAAGGACGATCGATTGTAGGATCCAAGGTAGGCTCCAAAATTTGCATGCAAGCCAAAATTTTGGAGGGTGGTTGTAGTCACTACAACATTGATGACACGTTGGTAGAACTCTAACTCTCTATGTGGACCTTGTTTCGTGAAAATTGAGTCTAACCCTTCCAGAAGTATTGTTCGACTCTTTGATTGTGATGGCTTTTTCACTAGCTTGTGTGAAAGGTGTAGTCCCTACCATTATCTTGATTGGTTATCACACATTCCAAGCTAATTGAACTTAGTTGTTTCAATTTGGGATGAGAAGTATATGGATGCACAAGCAATATAATTGCTAGAGTTTAAGTTTCATCTCTGGTGTTGCTCCATTAGTAGAAGGCCTGGACAGTAGCCCAACGGAGTCACACAGGAACACAAGCATCGCTCTGTTTCCAGTGAGCCTGGTCAGTTCCCTGATGGAGTTACTTGTATCACCTCTCTATGCAAGAAGCCTTTCTCTTCGTTTGCCTTATTCATTTTTCATTTTTTTCATTTTTCAAAGAACTGTGCATAGGAACTTATTTATTTCAGAGGTGGAAGAGTGATCCTGACTTATTGGGAGCAAAAGAGGTTGCTCCTTCAAAGAAGTATGTTATATATACCTATGACATACTTGTAAGCTTCTTCCCCCTCAGCTTTCTCTACTTGATCGAGCTGACAAGGGTTAACCCGAAAGGACCGATTATAGTAGGCGGTACTAGTTAACAATGAAAGTGTTGTGTTTTCACCAAGACTCACTCTGAACAGAACGTATTTTACATAAAGGCATCATCGAATGAAGACAACAAGCTCTTCATAGAGAGGGAGGACAAAAGATAACTAGATGTTGATAGCTTGTACAAGTCCTCTTAGATTTTCTCGGCTTGTCTTGAGATCCAAACACATTTTCATGTAAGGCTAACCTACGAACACGAGCAAGCAAAGAAAGAAAAAAGAAAAAGTAGAAGCAAAGAAAAAGAAAAAAAACGTAAGCAAAGCAAGAAAACAAACATGCAAACCAGAAATAAAATTAAAGCAAGAAAGTAGGGACTACTCCTACTCCTACGCTAAACAATGCATTGGCCTACTCACATGAAGTGATGTTTCCAATGTAGCCACCAGTGCATTGGCTGATCCATGTTGGCAAAGGCATGGTAAACAAGAAAGATATACATGTAAACCAGTGAACAAGAAATATTTAATAATGAATACCAACACACTCTGAGTTTAAATGCGTTCATAAAAAAGAAAAGAGTGAAGCCCAAGACAAGAATTTTGTGAACTTAACATGGTGTTGTGACACACTATGTGCAGATGATAAGAATGTGTACTCTTTTGACTGTGATAGAAAAGAAAACATGAGAAAGAGAGACAACTTACGATTTGCAAGTGTGCTTGCTGTGTATGATTCCTTCAGTACATAAGCAATGGGATCATGCGATTCTGATGGAGGAAGCGAAATCTATGTGTTGGATTGATCTTCAGTGCATATAAATGAGTGATGAGGAGACTTAGGTGTTTCAAATATTTTTTAATTGGAAGTGGAAATAACCTCAGGACAATGAGGGCCTGACATAACCATCAGCTTAGGTTGAAGTGCCTTGACATTTTGCAGGGTTTTCAGTTCTTCAATAGATAGATCGTCGGAGACTAGTGGCTTAGGAATATTAATAGCAAGTGAATCAACATCATGATGAAATGAAGAAGTACAAAGATCACGACAACCATGATCAGAAAATTTGGGATGTTTGTCGGAATCCTCATGATTTAATGACTTATGTAGAGGGGTAGATGAGAAAAAAGGATGTTCACCCTTTGTGTTTTTAGAAATGACAGATGACAGATGGGACGAATTTTTAGAGGAAGACATGTCCTCTCCACAAAGTAATGCTAGGATGAAATCCGGTGTGTCCTGCGAATGATTGGAAGTAGAAACATTTGAAGATGATTTTTCACAGGGAAAATTAGAAGTGGCAGAATCATAAGAGATGTCAGGATGGAGCAAATGAGGCATGGATGGAAGGGATTCATACTTCACCGCGGGTTCTTCTTTAGATTCCCACACACACTCATCATGAATGATAATTCAGATTGGCTGCACAACATCAACTCTGTCGATGGCTTGATCCTTGTTCACAAAAAGTGTGGAGTCTGAAACGAAAGAACACAAAACAATACAATCTGGAGGATCAATAGAATGTGGGGATGGAGGTTGAGGTAATAAGTGCATATGATAACCTACGGGCTTCCCAACTAAATCTGTGCAGAAATTGGGAGTAGTGAGGGTGGGAGGATGTGAAAGTTGAACATAATTGTGTGCATGCTGTTAGGGTCTAAATTTACCTCAGGCTGAGAAAGGTGGGATCGAGGGTAACATCAAACCACGCTTAACCTGGTAGCTAGCCCTACCAGGTTGGCAGAGGGCTCTCTCCTTGTCAATCTCAGAAAAGATGGCCAATGAAAGCTTGAGATGACTGATATAATGACTGATTTTAGGCTAGGTATGTGTACAGAGGTGTAGATGGAGGTGAAGAAATTTTTGATGTTTGAGGGGTAGAAGGGGTGGATGGAGGTGATAACACGGCAAATTTCTGATCAGAGATGGAAGGCTGCACGGGAATGGTGGGAATGAAAGGAGGTTCAGTAGGAATTTTTGAACTAGACGTGATAGCAGATGACCCAAGAGTTGCAGATGCAGACTCTAAGAATTCAGGAATGTTTGTAGCCACAATGGAAGTTTGAAGTTTCAAAATATAATCATTAATTGATCTATTGGCCTTTTCAGTTTCAAGATCTTTGAAAAACTTTGGATTTAGGGCAGTAGAACTAACATCACTTTCGGACTTGGTCTCAAACAGCGACATATCAAACTATTCGTCAAACTCAAGATCTTCAAGATACTCAAAAACAACAGGACATGAACGAGATTTGAACACAAGAATCATAGAACTTTCCTGACGAAGGATTCTCAGAATTAGATTTAGATTTTCATACACAGAAGGTGGAACAGGATCAGGATTTGCTTTGGTGTGTCGTCTGGAAGCCAGTGTGTTGAATTATTCCCAGAATTCAAACGGAAAAAATCAACTTATTCATCCTATCAGATTCTAAACTCATCATCCAAAAGTCTAGAATTATCTGATGTACTGGGGCAATTTTCAAGTCAAATGTTTCGTTTATAAGAATAGACCGGAGATTGACTGAAGCAGCTTTTATCTACTTATGCACTCACAAAGCAATGTGTAGTTCGAAGGCTACCTGGCATAACTTCATGCTCCGTCTGTAGTTTATAAAATTAAGAACACTAACAAGCAAAAAATATTTTATCCCCAGTATGGTCGCCACTATGTTAGGGCCTAAATCTACCTCAGGCTGAGAAACGTAGGATCTAGAGTAACATCAAACCACGATTAACCTGGTAGCTAGCCCTACCAGGTCGGGAGAGGGCTCTCTCCTTGTCAATCTCAGAAAACATGGCAAATGAAAGTTTGAGATGACTGATGTAATGATTAATTTTAGGCTAGGTATGTGTACAGAGGTGTTTGATTGAATTTGATGATGTTTTGTTGGCTCAAATGTGAAAGGCAGATGTGGGTCTGGGGAATGAGACTCAGTTTTGCAGAGGTCTCTATGGGGCAAGGTAGGCAAGTGATTTGGTACTTCAAAATGAGTGAGATGGAGAGATTTTAGACAGGTGAGAAGTTGAAAAGGGCATGAAAAACTCAGGGATCCTTTTCAAACAGCTGAAAACATAGATAACTAAACAAACACTAGGTAGAGCACTACACTTTCAATGTATTCTACCTTTATCCTTGTTTGATTTAGTTAAGATGAAGCAAAGAGATATGATGACATACATAAAACACATGTAGACTTACAATTACAGAAGAAAACACAATACCAAAGCAAGATGCCACATGAATCCCATAAAGTGCTGCAAACCACTGGTCTATTCCTTAGCCAAACTGTTGAAATGAATACACAATAAGCTCCAAGCTTTCCCAAAAGTCCAACCATGCTAATGCCTGAAAAATTACAAGATATAGGAAAAAAAAAATCATCCTAGCCTCTAGGGGTCGAGCTCATAATATTAGGAGCTGTTCCAACAAAATCTAAACTGAGAACTAAAAAGTAAGCAGTGGAACAACTTGCCTCTAAAAACTAGGAAACTGATTCATTCAGTTGCAAACTACCTTTTGATGGATGAATCTACCTCTATGAGTGAAAATTTAGCATAATTACATCAAAATTTATCATGTCACATTAAATTACATCACGAGTTTGAAAATTAGAAGGAAGAAAATTCAAACTGTGAAAAAACTAGGCCAAAAATAGAGTTTTTGACCAAAAATGAGCAAAATTCCTCCAATGTGCTGCAGATTTCCCTATGCATAGAGCCTTTTTGCAGCTGATTTTGGAGGCCTTCCCGGTGTCTAAATTTGATACAAGTGGGCTTGTTGGAAAGGTATGTCTGTCTACTTTCCATTACAAGTGAAATTTTTGAATTTTGCCTCCATTTTCCCCTCCAAAACTGAGTTATCCGAACACTGCTTCCTGTGTATCAAGAAAGGGGCAGAAAGGTCACTTTTGAAGTGTTTTTGACCTTTTTGGAAGCTCAAAACATGTCCAAATTTCTTGGAAATTTGTGAGAATTCATATTTTTCCATGAAAAATCCAAAAATTCTAATTTTTCCTCAAGAGGAGGTCCCCATCAAAAGCGAGTGCCAGGTGGCGCAGTGCATCGGGAAGAAAAGCCTATTTTTTAAGGCAAAAATTCTAAAATTGCAAAAAGTGTCCCAAATTTCTTGAAATTTGGGGTGAGTGTCCTTTATCAAGATCTATGTTGGTCTAAGGAAGCCTTAGCCAAGATCTGAAGTCTATATTTCTCTTTTCGCCTCCGTGATGCATTCTTCAACTTGGCTTTCAAATTCCTGATTCTTGCTTTGCACACCATATTTCTTGACAAGTAGTGGTATTCCATGTTTCCAAACATATTTTTCTCATTGTTGCCCTTCTCTAGCATCTTCTCCAAGTGGATATTTTCCCTCTCCAACCAAGATTCATGATCAGCATTGATTTCTTTTTCAAGTGTTGTGAGCTTGACTTTCCTCCTTTTGGCAGCTTGCCGGTTTTCTTGTATGTTTCGCAGCTCCATTATGGTTTGCTGATCCTCTAGCTATTTGTTTCTTTGCTCCAGATATTTGATTATCCCCTTGGCTCTTTCTAGGTTGAGAGACAAATGTTGAATGTCATCTTGTTGCTCTTGGATGATCTCTCTAAGCTTTGAGCTTTGTGAGCCCAAGTCAGTGTCATCATCCTGAATAAGAATAAAATCTGTCTCCTACCCTCCTGAAGGCCCCTCATCATGCAATGGCCACTTTCCCTTGTCCTGTACCTGCTCTACTGATGGAGGAAGTGAGACCCCTTCCACCCCGGGTGGAGATAATACTCACTTTGCTGTTGCAAACAACCTTCTAGTGCCCTTTTGGTAGGTGACAAACATTGGCACACTAGCGGTTTGTGTCTCATGAATCTCCTATCGATGTGAAGGTACACCTGTCTCATGAAAAGATACTGGAGGTACTTGAGGACATGTGAAGACCTCATGTGAAATGAAATCCTCCCATGAGATGTTCTATAAACCAAGTTGGTGCATGACCACAATCTTGATTAGTGCAAAATGATATATGTTGTTATATTGCTGTTGAGGAGTCTTCCTGTGCACTAAGGTGGTCATCTTCTCAATGTTCCGGCAAATAAAGTAGGGGAGATTCATCATTCTCACCCTAGTGAAGTGCATCAACAATCTGATATGATAGGCATACAGGCGAGAAAACCGGCCCTCACAGCTGAAATACTTAATTATGAGTTTCATCAAGGGAGCATATGAGTCTTTCAGATACCGGAAGGGAAAAACTCTGCTAAGATGTCTCTGATAACCAGCCTTGATGTAAGGCTCATAATGTTCTCTGTCAATTTTCTGCCTTTTATTCCACTGCTCACCAACATTGGGAATGCCAGTTGCTAGAGAAATAGACTCCGGTGTCAAGGTGAATGTCACACCTGCTAGAGTGACTTGGCCATTATGAAGATGGAGCACAAACAACCTGGCCAACTCATGATGGTACTGGACTCTCTCTACCATCTCATAGAACTGATAATAGGATTGGTGTTGAAAGCATGTGACAGCAAGAGGACAGGCCTGTAGCTCGGCAAGTGAAGTAGGCTCCTCTCGTATATGTTTACCACCCTTGTGAGGTCTCCTTGGTGCATGCATTTCTCTAGGAGAATCACTGAGTGTCTCCTCATCTTAGTCATAGGAAGGATTAGACTCCATGTTTGCCAATGTGTGAGTTTTCTTGATGAGTATGAAGAGATTTATGGTGTTTTTAGTTTTCTGCTACCAAGGATGAGAATGTATGAGGGACTGTGAAGGGAAAGGGTATGAGGGGTTTTGGGAATGTTGTTGACAAGTTTTTTGGGAAATAGGGGGTTTAGGGAATAGTATGTAGGCTTAGGGACAACAATTAGGGTTTAGGAATTTGTAACTAGGGTTTGGGATAGTGGGAGTTAGGGATATGGGTTTAGTGAATTTAGGGATATGGGAATTGAAGGAATCAAAGAGTGAGGGAATGATGGAGTGGACTTGGCAGCAAAAACACAAATTGTAAACCCTAAGCAATTGTTTTTGAGCAAAAATTGCAAGGAGGTAGGGTTTGAGTTTTATCTCATTAAATCACCATAAACTTTAAGAGAAACTCATTCACTGGTAGTGGAAGAGGGCTTGACTTACTTGAACAAGTGGAAATTGAGAAAATTTGGCAGTTTGAATGAGTTTATGGGTGAAATCGGGCTTGAAGCCCTGTGCGCCGCGCCACAAACCCAACGTGTCGCGCTTTCTCTATGCGTCGCACCAGTGTATTTTTTGAACTGTGGTGGGTGGCCCAATGTGCCGCGCCATCCCTATGCGCTGCGACCACAACCCAATGTGCCACGCCCTTGAAAATTGCACAGTTTGCTGCAATTTTTCTCTTTTTCTCCAACACGGCCTTTCTCTTACTCAGTCCTTCTCCTTTAGATGCAAATGAACTCTTTGAACATGACAAATGATTTATATACAAGAGATTTTAATTTTTCACTCATAAAAACCCACATTTGTAATGTATGCATCTGACTTACTTTTCAAACTCTGTTTTTGGGTAGTTTACTTTATTTTTTCCTTTGATGAACTAAATGATTTGACTTTTTGTTTGCCTTGCAGGTGATGGAGTTGCTGAAGCTTGGCAAGGTGACCAGGGTTTCCACTAAAGTTATTTACATATGAAAGAACTGAAATTACATCAAATTTATACATAAAAACATAAAATACTCTGTTTTTCCTCAAAACAGGGTTTTGAGGAAAAATCAATCACTGAGTGAGTGATTATGGAAATTATTGTTGCTGGAACTTTATTTGACCTCCTCATGTGCCTGCTAATTTTCATTGAGTAATTTGAGACCTTATTGATGAAAAACCTAAACCTAATGAGACCTAAAACCCTAAAAATGACTTTTACAGATTTAAAGACAAAAATTGACTGCAGATGATCTAGATGAATGAAAATGGGCCAGCACATGAGGGAAAATGTATAATAAGCCATCTCCGTCAGATGATCCATGATCCTAATGGAATGCAATTGATTGGGTGAGACACCTAACATGCAATTCAACAAGAGAATTTGATCACTGACAGAGGGATGAAGACACCGACACTAACACATGCTATACCACATCACTTTGCGGGGGTGGAAATGTTTGATGAAGGGAAGGCAAACTGTCACTTGTGACAGCGACCATGTCTACTTGAGATTACGTAGCTCCATCATTGAAGTATGTTGAGCGGGGTTTGAGATTTTTTCTTCCTTTTTAGATAGAGTGATTTGATATAGACGTACTCAAATTTGTCCCAAATATATTGGAACTTCATCTGACTTTTCAGAGCATCAAAAGAGAGATGACGAAAGTGCTCCCAAAATTCCAGAAGAGATTCATGTGGGGCCTTCCATTGTTGTAACATTTTTTTATCAAGTGCTTCAGGATCAAAATGGTGAAAAGCAAATTCTATTAGATCACTGAACTGTTTGAATGAGTGCACGGAGTTATGAGGCAGTATGCTACACCATAGCAATGGGTAGTCACGAAGCGTGTGTGTGAGCAACATACAAAACACTGTTTCATTAAAACCATCCACATTCTCCATGAGTGCATGGAAGTCATCTAAGTGCTTAGGCCAGGCCACTTTGCCTTCACCATCATATGTCATTTCTAAAAAGTCATCCTAGAACTCCCTCTCGGCATCAAAGATATGTCCGTTGGACACACATTTCGGAGGGTGGACTATAATATACTCCATGATAGATGCGTGAAGATTCAAAAATGATTGAGAGGACTGAGCTTGTCATCTTATCCTCCTTCTAGTGCCAGAAATGTTGATAGTGTTGGACCCACCAACATTCAGGGGATCTCCCTAGTATGAAGTCCGAACCAGACCTCACATCGTTTGGTGTAGGAGTCCCATCTGATATGATGGCCTGACTTCCATTATCTTAAAGATATGCCTTAGCTCTTGCTTGTTAGCACATGAGAGTGGTATACTTGGTCTTCAAACAACGAGGTCCATGTTCCTAGTGAGTGCTTAGTGTAACTTGTGTCTAAGTTATTTCACTGTAGAGGGAGAGGGTGAGAGTGAGTCTCAAGTCGAAAGGGAATAGTCCTAACTCAAATAGAGACACACAACGCAACAGGACATGCACAGCTTCCGACGGATATTTCACACGAATTCGGTAGTCACAAACCAAAAGTGAACAGATGGCATGTACAACACCCAACGGAGTAGTCCACATGAGTGCGACAGTCGTTATAACAAGTTTACGAGAATGGACTTGTCTAGTGTCGGGCGGATTAGTCCACACGGGCGAGACAATGATAACAACTGATGCAACACATTTCCAACAACATATGCACTAAAACAACCAAAATAGTTCAACTATCTTAGTACAATTATATATTTGAGGCTTCTGTGATCTATATTTTGTATGGTGATATCTTCTAGAGTCATCGCATTCATGTTTTTTGGAATCAATGTTTCAAACCAACCACTGTGGTTCAACATCAGGATCATATGAGTGAATAAGTTAGAACCTCATGGGATCAATAAATAGAGGAGAGGGTTGGGAAGTGAATGAAAGGATCCGACAGGTTTACTAATGATTCAAATTTAGTTTTAATTATTAATTAGTTAATGATTTTCAGTTTTAGATTTCTTATAATATTTAAATTTTTTGACAAATTATATTTTTAGTTTTTATTGAATGATTAAAACTAAATATTGATTATAACTTAATATTACTAATTATTATGAACTAACTAATTCTTTTCTATACAATTAATTAATTTGTATTGACACAAATGTTGCATGATTTAAAAATTAAATAATAATTAAAACATTAAATAATGATCCTAAACTAACCTAATCTTATAAGCATTACTAATTAATTTTTATTTTTCTTATTAATTTTTTTTCTTATTAATCGCAAAGCATTTGAAATGTTGCTGAAAATAATAAATAATGATTAAAACTTAATATTTAATAATGCCTATAAATTAACTTAATCTAATGCGCCTTACTAGTTGATTTTTATTAATTTCAGAATTGATCAAATGCAGTTAAATTATTAATTTTAATTATGTTATAATTTCTGAAAATATATAATTTTCTGTTGTTCCTAAGTCTTAATGTTTGTAAACTATTATATATTTATTAATTATTAATTTATAGAGTTTTTTAAGTAATTTTTATTTTTAGAGTTTTAGTTGAAAAATGAATTTAAAGTTGAGAGTATAAATTAATTCATTCTTGATTATTGTTTTCATTGAACTGTTATAATTTTTTTTTGGATGGTATACCATAAGGAAGACCAAGGAAGCCAAATCAAGAGATATAATAGGGTAGCTAGGAGAAGTTGGAATCTGCGGTTAGAGTGGGAATCCAATTATCACTAATTTTCCAACCCTCATCACGGTTAAGGTTGTTTGGGTGTTTTCCTATTTCGATAGCTTCTATAAATTTTTGATAGGTTAAAGAAACATGCATTACAAGAGTCCAAAGAATAGTCTTACAAACGAATACAATACATGTGTGAAAATGTGATGGCCTGTTAACAAGCTTATGAATTAAGCAAAAGTTCCAAGACACATCCGTACACCATACATTACTAACCCCGATAACGAGACATTGGAGCCATTGCTCACTCCTTAGAAAATACTACATACTCTTAGGATTATGTGGGAGGAGGCAAGGAGAAAAGTCCTTTGCATGTACAAATGGGGGGTATATATAGCCAAGAGTGAAACTAGCCCTTGTGACTCTTCAACTTCCCTCATGACTGTTCAACTTACATGACTCTTTAACTTCTTCCATGGGTCTCTTGGACATCCACATTACATTACATTGATTACACAAGTATGACCCAAAGTAGTGATTTGGCCGAGGCGACTCATGACACAACTCGACATGAAACTATTGGTATGCACATACTGGATGTGTTGAGCTATTGTGCTGCTGAGTGATGAGTGTGCTCGTGGTGTACTGTATCTTCACCTCCGCATCGAAAAGTGTGCAGAGTATTCAATGGTCTTGGTGTTCACTTGATGGTTCTTGCATGCACATCTGTCTCCTTTGCTTGCTACTTGGTGTACTTCGTGTGTTCGTCCAACTACGAGCGAGTCTTCTAGCATGCACTCCTTGTTCATCCCATTCGTCATCGTGCCATGTTACATCCATGCACCTATTTCTGCAATCACTCATGAAGAGACAACACCAAATCCATAAATCCCATAGTCTACTGTTATAACCCCAAGAAACTCTCCTAGGTTGTAGCTCAGAGATGCTCGGGAACATTACAAACTCAACTTAATGATAGAATGGATGAATGGAAGGAATGATGCTTGTTCAAGCCAGATAACCACTCCTACTTTGCTTGACTCTAGACATGCGTGAAAACCCCCAGACTACAAGGCTTTAAATCACCAATTACTCACAGTTAAGGATTGGGTGAATATGGAGAATACTGACCACACTAGTAGATGCACAGGACCCTGTGATGGCCGGTTGCAACCAGTAAAAAGGTCTGCAAATCTAATTCCCTAGTGTACAGACAGGATGACAGCTCTCTGTCACTAAGTGAAAAGAAACCTGATTAACATTTTCACTGATACATGCAAGATTTAAACACATAGGTAGGATGACAACTCCTCTAATGCTAACATCAAGAGTTCAGGAAGAATGCATATCAAGCACAACCTAGAACATAAAAGAGATGGAAAGTGAGTAATTAACAACAAAAGAATCTTGTATTAGCTGAAAATGAAGACGAGACGCTACAAGTATCAAAGCGGTTACAGTCTCTAGAAGTTGAACCTTACATCAAAAAAACAACCATCAACCCTGATTACATCTTGTTTTTGGGTTTATAGAGTTTGAATACAAAGGAACTCAGCCATTATAAGTGTGGAGAGGTCATAATTGACCACCAACCGCTTTAACTGCGATGGCAGAACTTCTGAGTGCAATTTCTTGCTGTGGTGAATGATTTGGTTTTCTCGGGTGCTTTGCTGTACTTTTAGGTGGCTGGAGTGTCGCAAAGGATAAAATTCCTTAACTTCTGAATGAGTTTATCTACTCGAGGCTGGTCCTTTTCCTTCTTGGCCATCCTTCCTATGGAACGAAGTCATTGAGGAGGAAATGCTCCTGGTACCGAAAATTTACTACCTTCGTCCTTCTGGGAGCATAGAATGGTTACACTACGTGGATTACACAGTGGACAGAGTAGTTGGATGGCGGAGCAATACCGGTCGTTGGATCGCGTAGATAGATGGCAGACAGTGCTTGGCAAGGAGTACTAGGAGGTATGGAAGTAAGGTGGATGGAGGCTGTTGGATCTTCGGGCGGACAGATCCAACGGTCATCGGGCGTCGCAGATGCACAGGGGTTAACGAGCGGGGAGGACGGTTTTGACGGTGAGCGACATTTATCGCACTGCCTCGAGGCACAAGGTGGTAATCATACAAGGGTGAGCGATACGAGTCAACGTGTGATGCGTGGTGGTGGGGATGAGTGAAAACCACTTTGATCGTGAGCTGTCGCGGGCGGTTCAAAGGCGCGGGAGGAGCGACTATTGTCCGATCATGGCGGAAGTGATTGGACGGTGGGAAATAGACGGGCAGGCAATTTGCGGCGGGGGACTGCTAGATTGGGACAATCAATGGCTGCGATCAAAGGATGACGATGGGTCGCGGAAGCGCAGGGTTGTGTGGAAGCAGTTTTATGGGGTTTAAGTGCCCATGGCCTAAGAAAAGTGGAGTTTTACATGCTTGTTTGTAATAAAAAGGGCATAGGATATGGAGATGAAGGGAGAGTGCAAGAGGGAATGGAGAAGGTGAGAATGACCGGCAGAGGCCTCCTTTTAGCAAAACCAAGGACTAAGCTCACTCCTGCTCCTTGAACATCAGCAACATGTAGCAAAGCTAACACTGGCTCCTTATGGGGATGAGATCCTCCCTGTGAGGTCTCAAGAATTTGCAGATCAATGCATTCCTTGTGAAAATCAGATTAGTGACATTTCCTAGTGTTCCATTGGGCATGGAGTCTAACTGAGCTTATACTAGAAACTGATAAAATAACATATTTACAACCTTAATGCCAAAATACCTTAAGCAACATAAATTTTCAGAAAACACCCATTAACTGGGCCATCAAAAACTGCTTCTCCTCCCATACTTTGTAGTATGAAAGTATTGTTCCCATGGATCTGGGAAATGATGAAAGGCCTTGTCCAAAAGCATCAAACTTCCCATGATTGCCTTTCTTCTCTTTCAGTGCATCCCACTTAATGACCAAGTCTCCAACCTAAAAATTATCTGTTTTGGCCCTTCTGTCAAAAGCATCCTTGATCTTCTTCTGGTGTGCTACAGACTTTTCAACCAGCTGCTCTCTGATTTGGTGTACTTCTGCTAAATCAGTGATCCTTTTGGCCATGTCTTCTTCCTCATTCTGTTCTTCTTGCAGGAATTTTGCCATAGGGAGAGTTAACTGAATTGGAAACACAACCTCAGTGCCATATACCAACTTTAAAGGAGAATTCCCTGTGGATTTCTTGGTGGTTACTCTGTCAGCCCACAATGCATACTTGAGCTTAGAATCCTAGTTCTTTTTATTGTCTTCCAACAGTTTTTTAATTATCCTTATCAGGATTTTGTTGGAAGATTTTGCTAGACCATTGCCTTGAGGGTAATATGAGGTGGAATGAACCAGCTTAATGCCCATTGAGTCACACATGTCCACCAATTCCTTTGCCCTGAAGGCTGCTGCATTGTCTGTGACTAATTTATGTGGACAACCAAATCTGGTGAAGATATGCTCTATCAAAAACCTCATGACCACATGATGATCAACCTTTCTGGTCGGGATGGCTTCAATCCATTTAGTGAAATAATCAGTGGCTACTAAGATCCATCTGTGTTGGCCACTGGAGTGTGGATTGATCTCTCTAATGAAATCCAAGCCCCACTGCTGAAAAGGACCATTTGCATGTATTGGTTTTAAGGGCAAGGACTTCAATTGCTATTTCCCTTCAAATCTTTGGCACCTATCACAAGATTTAACAAATGAAAAGACATTAGAAAATAAGGTGGGCCAATAGTACCCAGCTCTGAGGATCTTGTGGGCTGTAGTTTTCCAATAATGGTGCCCTCCACACATGCTGGAATGAAATTGTTGCATTGCCTCCATTGATTGTTCTTTGTCCAGACATCTCAAAAGAATTCCAGAGGAGTCCCTCCAATAGAGCAGATTTTCATGGATGCAATATTTTGCTGCCCTGAGTTTAACAGTTCTGGCTTGACTTGAACTAAGGCCCGAAGGAATTTCTAGCTTCAGCAAAAATTGAGCTATTGCAGAGTACCAATCACAAGAAGCTAAAATTTTTGCCAATGATTGGTTTTTTCCTGGTTCAGCTGTTTCTTCTTCTGTTTGATCCCTTTCTGCATATGTGCTTATGATATTTATGTCCAACGTTCTGCAATTTTCTTTATCCAATAACTTGGCAAGGCCCTGACCTCTGACAAGCTTGGTGGGCTTCAATTCTATGTTAAATTCAATCAGCTTTGCAAACCATTTAGCCCTTCTTCTATCAACATCGGGCTGCATTAGAACATCTTCTATTGAAGCAAAAGGTACATATGCAATTATCTTGGAATGCAGAATGTAAATTCTAAAAGCCTTCAAAGATTTGATAAGAGCATATGCCTGTTTTTCAATAATATCATACTTTAGCTCAGCATCCCTTAATGTTTTGCTGAAAAAATCCACTGGATGCTCTGAGCCTTCTTCATATGCTTCCAATAAAACTGCTGCAAGGGTGTCTTCAGAGGCAAAAGAAAATAGGTGGAACTCCTTGCTGTAATTTGGGCTAATAAAGTAGGAGCTTCCATAATAGCTTTCTTAATGGACTCAAATGATTTTCTTGCTGAATCAGTCCACTTAATCTCTAACCCCCTTTTCAACATGGAGGTAATATGCTTTACAAGTTCTGCATAATTTGGGATAAACCCCCTCACAAAATTTATTTTGCCCAGAAAGGACTGGATGTCTTTTTTTGATCTCGGGACAGATACAGTTTGTATTGCTTTTACTCTTTCTGGGTCAATTCGGACACCTGCAGCAGAAACAAATTGTCCTAACAACTTGTCCTCCTCTAATGCAAACTGTGACTTTTTAGGATTGACTGAAATTCCAAACCTTCTGCACTTCAGGAACACTTTCTTTAAATGCTGTAAATGGTCTTGATGGCTGTTGGAGTACACTGTTATATCATCAAGGTAAACAAGGACAAACTTATCCTTCTCTCTCACAAATGCTATATCCATAGCTCTTTGAAAGGTGGCTCCAACATTCATCAGTCCAAAAGGCATCTTGGAATACATAAAAGTGCCCCAAGGATTGGTGAATGCAATCTTCTCTTGATCATCTGGATGCACAACAACCTGATTATACCCTGAAAATCCATCCAAGAAAGACATTACTTTGGCTTCTGAGACTTTCTGCAGCAAATGCTCCATCTTGGGCAGAGGATAATTGTCTTTCTTGGAGCATTTGTTCAAGTTTCTGAAATCAACACAGAGTCTGATTTCTCCACTTTTCTTCCTCACCACTACTAGGTTGGCTACTCATTTTGAATATCTGAGAGGGACTATGATTTTGGTGGCCAATAAATTCTTTATTTCTTTTTCAATCAAAGGGAGGAGCAAAGGATTTATAGGTCTCAACTTCTGTTTGAAAGGAATGGTGTCTTTCTCTAAAGGGATTTTATGCTGGATGATATTTTTGTCATATGTTTCTAGATCACTATATTCCCAGGCAAAGACATCAGCAAATTGCTTCATTAAATTGCAGTATTCAGCACTTTGGTCAGCAAACAAATGAGTGGATAGATTTATGTACCTTGGCTGACCTGGACTCCCTATATTATGCTTACAGACTGTAGATTGGTCTTCTTTTTGGGCAGCCTTGTAAGGCACATCATTTTGGTCAAACAACGTTTCTAATGGAACTAGATCCTTAGGTATATGATTATTGGGCAGTTGGACAATGCTATCTTTGCCAATTTTGTTTCTAAGCTGGGATTGGGGATTTTCTTCCAAGGCTTCATTTTCTTGGTCAATTTACATCTCAGAGAATTCATCAATGACTTGCAGAAACCTATTCAATTCATCGTCATCTTCGAAGACTTTCCAATGTTGGACATTATCAGGCAAGGATGGTCTGTATTTCATTTGAACCTCATAAACTAGTTTGGGAGCATGGGAGGAATAAACATGCTAGCAGACACAGCAAGGGAATCAACAAGCTAATTTTTTACTCTAGGGATGTATGAGCTACAAAAATTGTCAAAAGAATCTTTAAGTCTCCATACCTCATCTTTGTATGCTCTCAGCCTTGGGTGCTTTGCTTGAAATTTTTTATTCACTTGCTAAATAACAAGATCAGCATCTCCAAACACCTTTAAGTTTCTAATTCCTCTATCTTTGGCTACGTTAAGGCCCAATATCAGAGCCTCATACTCTGCTATATTGTTTGTGACTTGGAAAGCCAGCTTAAAAGACAGATGTGTGCTTTCCTGTTCTGGAGATATCAGCACCACCCCTGCTCCTGTGGTCTCCCTGGAACATGCTCCAGCAAAGAACATTTCCCAAACCTGACTTCCTTGCTCTCCCTTGGCCTGGTTTACTTGTTTCTTGATCTACATTGAGGCCTTCTGGGATTGTTCAATTTGGAGAATACAAGCTCCAAAGTCAGTATCCACAACATATATGGGATGATTACAAGGGTTATTCTCATCACTAATGATGTAGGCCAGCTGTGTTTCTCTGTACAATCTCCTGCTCTCCCCTCCAAAGACAAGGACAGTGGCATAAGATAAGTCATTCTGTAATGTCCCACCGAGTCTCTTAATCCACCCTCTTGACAACAACATACCAAACTTGGGAGGGACATCTATTACCACAATATCCATAATCATGCTCTTCATGGGCAACTGAGTGAGGGTAATGGCCAGGTCTTTGATTAATCCTAGGCATTTTACATTTCTTGAATCAAATGAGAATAAGTCATGATAAGGTCTAGTGATATGAAGGCCTAACTCTTCCATGACAACTTTAGGCATCAAATTGTGGTTGGCCCCTATGTCTAGCAGGTAATTGTGAAGGATTTTGTCATGAATGGTCAAGGAAACATAAAATGATGGGGAATTGTCATCAGCAGGTTTAGTCATGGGGCTAAGCACAACTGCAGGCTTATCATCTTGAAAATTGATGTAGTCAGTGGGGGTTTCTGAGGCTTTCAGCTCAAGAGCATCAAGGATAGGCTTTCTAAAAGCTTCACTCTTTACAAGTTCTAACAAAGGCACATATATTTTTAGCTTCTGGACTTTTGATTCAAAGATAAAAGGAGAAGGGGACTTTTCAGGGCCTCTTACCTCTTGAGCCGATGCTTTAAGGATGACTGGGTCAGCTGCTGGTCTCTTCTGTTTGGTATTCTGCAACTCTGTTGGGACAACAGCTCTTTGGGCAGGATTCTCCTTGACGTTGTTTGCTTTTGACCTCAGACTTTATCTTTGTTGTTCACCAGTCTGCTGGACAACCTCTCTGTCCCACTCTTGACTGGTTTGGTCTTGTAGTAATGATTCTTCATATGCAGACAACCTCAAAAAGGTAGCACTGCCCTTGTCTTCCATGCAATGGATTTCATCCTCTTCTTCCAACTGTTCCTCCTCCATGACTACATTTTAGAAAGGAGCCTTAACTCTTTGTTCTTCATTTGTTTCTTTACCCCTTTGAATGATTTGCAATTGTTCACTTGCTCTTCTGAATGGATTTGGATTTCTGGGAGCGAATGTGTTTTGAAACCTTCCTTTCCCAGAACTCTGCTCAACTTTCAACTTAGATATCTTAGCAGCCAACGACTCTATCATCTTAGTCATTTTATCTAGTTTGGGTTCTGAAGATGAAGCAGAGGAAGAAGAAGCCTCACCTCTCTGCCTTCTTCTATCAACATGTGCTTTAAGCTTTTCTGCAGCCATGATATTTGATTCCACCTCCATTGCTGCATCTTGCATGTCAACTAGAGTGGCACATCTTCTTTCTCTCAAAAATAGGTAGAAATCAGAGTCAAAAGCATTAGCATAAGTGAGTTTGGCAGAGGTGGGGGTGGGCTTTACTTTAGCTGGTATCTTACTATGCATATGGTTAAAACTTTTATTGAAATTAGGTAATGATTCCCCATTCTCTCTCTTTAGGTTTCCAAACTCTATATGGTAATAGAGAAGATCTTTCCTATCCCCCCATTGCTTCAGAAATGCATCATCCAATGCTTCAATGTCTGCTATGGACCCATGGGGCAATTCTATGAACCACTTTCTAGCCTCTCCATAAAGGCTCTGGACAAACACTTTCATCCACACATCATCTTCACTGATATCTAAGTTATCAGCGTAACTATAAAAAGACTCAAGGTGTTCTTCAGCTGTTACCCCCTCTATACCAGTGAATTTGGGCATATATTTCTGATATTATCCTGCAGGCATGGCATTCAAAGGAACAGGCAAGACCAGGGGTCCATACCTAGCAGCTATGATTATTTCCATCTTTGTGGGAGCTTGCTGGCCTACCATGACTAGGATAGATGGAAGGATACTGGCAGATTGAATGGTAGGAAGTAATGAAATAGATGACAGAACTGAAGGAAAATGATGGACTGAAGGAAAAGAAGCTTGTATTAGCTGAAAATTAAGACGAGACACTGCAAGTATCAAAGCAGTTACAGTCTCCAGAAGTTGAACCTTACATCAAAACAACAACCATCAACCCTGATTACATCTTGTTTCTGGGTTTATATAGAGTTTGAATACAAAGGAACTCGACCATTCTATGTGTGGAGAGGTCATAATAAACCACCAACCACTTTAACTGCCTGGCAGATGTTCTGAGTGTAATTTCTTGCTGTGGTGAATGATTTGGTTTTCTTGGGTGCTCTGTTGTACTTTCAGGTGGCTGGAGTGTCGTAAAGGATAAAATTCTTTAACTGCTGAATGAGTTTATCTGCTCGAGGCTGGTCCTTTTCCTTCTCGACCATCCTTCCTATGGAACGAAGTTGTTGAGGAGGAAATGCACCTGCTACCAAAAATTTACTACCTTCATCCTTTTGGGAGCATAGAATGATTACAGTACGTGGATTGCACAGTGGACGGAGTAGTCAGATGGCGGAGCAATATCGGTTGTTAGATCGCGCAGATGGACGGCAGACAGTGCTTGGCAAGGAGTACCGGGAGGTATGGAAGTAGGGTGGATGGAGGCCATTGGATCTTCGGGCGGACAGATCCAACGGTCATTGGGCGTCGCAGATGCACGGGGGTTAATGAGTGGGGAGGACGGTTTTGACGGTGAGCGGTATTTATCGCACCACCTCGGGGCACAAGGTGGTAATCATACAAGGGTGAGTGATACGAGTCAACGCATGACGTGTGGCGGTGGGGACGAGCGAAAACCACTTTGATCACGAGTTATCATGCGGGCGGTTCGAAGGCGTGGGAGGAGCGACTGTCGTCCGATCATGGCGGAAGTGATCGGACGACGGGAAATAGACGGGCAGGCTATTTGCAGCAAGGGACTATTGGATTGGGACAATCAACGGCTGCGATCAAAGGATGATGATGGGTAACGGAAGCGTGGGGTCATGTGGAAGTGGTTTTATGGGGTTTAAGCGCCCGTGGCCTAAGAAAAGCGGAGTTTTACATGTTTGTTTTTAATCAAAAGGGCGTAGGATATGGAGATGAAGGGAGAGTGCAAGAGGGAATGGAGAAGGTGAGAATGACCGGCAGAGGCCTCCTTTTAGCAAAACCAAGGAGTGAGCTCACTCCTGCTCCTCAAACATCAGCAACATGTAGCAGAGCTAACATCTACCATGATGCATTATCTTTCTTTTTTGGGTGTAGGTAACCGGCATATAGGACAAGGATTTGAAACTGCACAAATCACATTTCAGGCTGGGATGCGAGGCTTCGGGGCACTGTTGGGAAAAATTGCGAAGAGGTCACTAAGAGGCTGGGTTGAGTAGCCTAAGACAACAGTGAAATCTACGGGATTTGACTCAACTGGGAGGCAGAACTGTGCAATTTTTCCAGGGAAGGCCGTGCAAGCAAGAGGAGGCACTAGTAATGAAAATTGCGCAGATTTTTAGAGAAGGTCGGGAGGAGGCTACGGGAGCTTGCTGGTCAGAACTACACAGATTTGGGAGGTAGTCATGCAGGACATGTCTATGTAGTTTCCAAGCTGAGAAGGGTTTCAGGCATCAGGTGGTATGTCTAAGAAAATTGCGCAATTTTCTAGAGGAGTGGTAAGCAGGCCGGTAGGGGGACTGACTGACAAAACTACGCAATTTCTAGAGAAAATACAATGACAGGAAAGCGGTGCATGTCCCTCTTATCTATGAAATTTATTCAAGTAGTGAAAGATGGCAGGTTGGTAGCTTCTGCACAATTTTGGGGATGAGTACATCCCTGGGTCACTACCCAAGTCAATTTCTTCGGTTGACTAGCAGGAGGTTTGATGAATAGGCTTGTGGGAAGCGCAGACTGAGATAGCTTCTTGGGCAACTTCTGCGCTGTTTTGGGTGATAGTTGGCTAGGTTGATTCCAGGATTGCGGAGTGTAGACTACCTAGAGGGAAGCCTCAAGCTCTACGTAGTTCTGGGAAACATTGCTTGGTCACTGGGACCTGAGATTGCGCAATGCAACTCAGTGTAGGTTCGGCTAATGGAGGGTGGTATGGTTGACAGATTTTCGGAAAAAAATGCTAAGTATGTGAGCGAGTGAACTCGTGTATACATGACCTTGTGAACACACACTCAATATGACTTGATGACAGGACACCTCAAACCACAAGGCAACATATGCTCAGTGTGACTGACTGCGGGACTGTCTAATGGTGAAAGCGACAAGTGCAACACTTTGGATAGACCTTCGGATGATTGTGATGAAACTTGTGTGACAGTTCTCACAACATTGTGTGTGAGTATGATAGATGTTTACATAGTGAACACAAATCATACACACAAAGACAAACCTTCAACATCACCGGAACACGGTCGCAAGCATGACATAACGATCAACATGCTGACGACGACAGTTGGTCAGAAAAGTGAAAAGGAAGTAACACAAGTAGAGGAAATACATGAAATGAATTATTTGTGTTTACACACATGCATGTTACTGAAGACAGGATGATATGACAATGATAAGCAATCCTGCAAACTCAACTAAGAGGTGTACTTTGAAAGGTGTTCTTTACTTACCATACTTACCCTCAAGATGATCATGCATCCAACGAAGTTTTCATGCAATCTTGATCTTTTTCCATCACTTAGTCTCTTGGCCCTTCTCCTCAACTCCTTGGAAGTGATCTCAACATGTCACCTTTTCCTATAGTCATTGAGAGATAAATCAATAGAGTTTTAGTGAGAATGCATATGAAATACTTTGCTTGATGCAACAACCTTCATGACAAGAGTGCATGAAGTGAGCGTGAAACATGTCTGTGTGATGATAATAAATCATGCATGCATGCTTTCCCTTGAAGCAAAACAACATTCCCTTTTCATGACAAACAATAATCCCTATGCCCAAAGATGACACATGCTACATAAGATGAGAACCTGAAAAACTCTTGATATCAAGGAGGGCAAGCTTGAGACCATCAACTTACCAACAAGTTACCAAGGACAATTGATCATAGGATCCAAGGTAGGCTCCGAAATTTGCATGTGAGCCAAAATTTTGGAGAGTGGTTGTAACTGCTACAACACTAAGGAAGAGAAGGCACCATCATCCATGTAACAATGCATCTTGTAACTTCATTTCCAAAGCTAATGCAATCTTTGCAAGTTGTGGCTTATCTCTAAATTATTGATTTTTGAGCTACGAATCACCAGCCTCCTGTTGAGGTCCATGGAGGAAGGGCCCTCCTCTTTAAGAAGGGTTTATGTATCAGTAGAGGTAGATACATTTTACATATTAATCTATTTGTAGGTTATGTTAATTCAGTTATTATTATATCATTGTCATAGGTTCTTGTTAATATACATTGTTGCTACTGTTGGCTAATTTTACTTGTTGAATATTTAATGCAAATTGCTTGTGTGACAACATAGTTATTGGATTGATCCTTACTAACTGTGTGTTCCTACTATTCAATTGCTGCTACAAATTTATAATTTTTTGCTGAAACAAAATGTTAGCTAGTTTCTAATTATAAATTGAAATTGATAGGGTTAATGGTTGTGTAGTTATGATTGAATGGTTTTGTTAAATTGATTCAAGGATTTATTTTTCTTTTCCTTGCAAGAGTGCCTTGAAAGTGGATGCATGAAAGTGTGATTTCATTTCCATCATTTTGTGCAGTGAGTTATTTTTATGCAAGTGAGGATTTGACAATGAGATTGATTTTCATTCCGACAAGTGTGAAGAGTGACAACTTTGTTCTTGTAGGAGAAAGGTATCATTAGGAATTAGCCAATTCCAGTTAACTATTGTTCTCTACATATGATTTGTATGATAACCTTGAAATAAAAATACCTACCCAGATTTATAATTTATGTTTGAGCGAATTGACTTGTTTTATTAAGGCAATTCATTTGCCCAAAATTTTGGCACCATTGTTGGGGAGGTTATTAAGGGCGCAAGAGCATAATTGGCATTGTTTTCTTTTTACAGATGCATTTTTCATGAGTGTGGTATATGTTTCCCTAACTTTTAGGTTTTCAAGTGGTAAGACGTGAGGTAAGAACATATGCATTGCTTCGACAAATTGAAGCAGGCCCAACCTCATAAAGAGTTAGGACACGTAGGTTGCATTTTCTGAAATTAGGTTTTACTCCAAAAAATTTCATTCAAAGTAGGGAAACTTTCGTTCTTTAACCAATGGAATAATCCATGTGCTAATAGAAGATATCTATCTGAAGAAGCTTGTTGAGAAATGAATAAATGGTACTTCAAGGAATCTTTCAATGAGGAATTCGAAGCCAATGGTGAAGCCACAAGGGAAGAAATTGGTATTTTGTTTGAAAAATTTAAAAATTATATCATTGGCGCTTTGTCTTCAAAATTGGATGTTTTGCAAGAAAAAAAAAAAGCAAAATGATGTTGGCATTATGGCTCTAGTGTTTTCCTTGATGGAAACCTACACTGATATCAACTTTATCATAGTTTGATCTCTTCATGGATTATGCAGGTTGGTTGTGTATGACAGTTCATGATTTATCCTTAGTATTGTTATGCAATGGTTATAATAGATATTGTTGTGAAATGATTTTACTTGGATCTAGGCATATGTGCTTAATTCTAGTGACTTATGCTTTGTGACTTGTCTAGAGTATGCTTGTACATTTCTGAATATTTCAATACAGAATCTTAGTACATGAATAGTCACTTATTGTTTTGCAGGATATATGATATAGTGAATGGTAAATTAATATGTTTTTTATGATTATAAGGTGATACAAAGGCTAAACAGATGTTGAAAAGGTGTTTTTCATGATTACGAGGTGCTACAAAGGCTAAACATATGTTGAAAAGCATATGAAGTAGTTGGGTAAGTTTTGGACAAAGAGTAGGTGTTTTGACCTAGTCCAAGCCCTAGCTGTATGGAGGAGGGCCTAAGGGTGAGACCAGAAGGCTCTAGCCACATGTAGAAAGGCCTCTGAGGGTGGGTGAAACTGAGATATCCATGCTTTGTGCATGCGGCCAGGTCTGTAGATAAAAAAAAATAATACTGAGTTTGTAGTCAGGGTTTTGCCCATGGATTTGTGCACGACCATATGGAATTGAATTGGTCAAATTATTACCTTAGTTTCTGTGCCCATGGTATTCTAAATATAATAGTTTCTACTTGAGGTATTGGTGTATCAAAAAATACTATAAAAGGAGATCGATCCAAATATTTTAAGGGGGGAATCGATGAGCTTATTGATGATATGTCTTTGATTTAGGTGCACACCAGTGGATCGATCCTTAGATCTAATAAATATGAATATGATTTGAATAGTATACGAATGAATTTATTTATTTTAGAGTTTGGAAGGATTGTTTCAGTGACAAAGTAGATATTTTTCTTGCAAACAAAGTCAAGCCTAAATAATGAGTATATAGACAGAGACTAGTTGGTTTAATTATGTTGTTTTCTACAGAGAATTGTATACCTTGAAGGGAAGTGACATGAATTATATCTAAGTCAAATTCTAAGAGGTTATTTTATAGAAATTACTTTTTTGGTTTATATATTAGCATGTTTGTTGTTACAGATATATAATTTTGTTCAAAGGTCCATTCATGCCTTGCCTTTTAACTATTTGGATTGACAATATTTCCATTTTTTTGTCTCTTGAATGACAATGACAAAGGTTTGTATTTTTGCTGGAATAGACAAAAGATTATAACCATGTTTATATTGAGATTACAAAGTCACTCTAGATAATTGACATTGAGATTTTATCTTATGTTGAGATCTATTGCAAATATAAGAATTTGACTATCTTATGATTGCAAAGGTTATATGATAGAGACATTTTAGTTGCTTGCTTCTTCATAGGTTGTGACAAAATCTGAGACTCTCATCCTTGATACTTGGACTCTCTATTGACAGTGATATTTATGACTTGAATAGTTGGTTGCGCTTGTGTTGACTTTTTTACAAGAGGTTTTCATTCATAAATTGTTGGGATAGAGATGGTTCTTTTTCTCATATTGGTATGAGATGTCTTGGTATGATGCATTGAGTTTTCCTTCACAATAGGTGGGTTTGTGGCAATAATTATATGAAAATATTTTGACATAATACATGGATGAGATTTGGATTTTCAATTGAAAATGTTGTAACATGATTTGAGGAACTAGTGAAGAGCTAATTGGCTTGCTACAGTGACTAGCTTATTGAGACAAATATTTAATTCTTTCCTTCTTGCAATTCCTTGCATTAGGGTTTGATCCTATATTGGCATATTCCATTGTTGCATTATTTTAGTTTGAAAAATGACCGAAACATGGCAGACCTAGTTGTATTTATGATGATGATTGATCCTCCAAGGTGCACAAATTATTTTGGGAAAATATCTATTTTTCATTGACCTATATGATAGATTGGTGAAAGTGACAAAGTTTGAGAAAGATCCAAATAGGTTGCAGCTTCTATTGATTTATCTCTAGGCCTATGAGTACGATGATGAATTAGAGTGCTTAGTTCTTGTAGGACAAAGGATAAAATTTTATGAATCTAATAATGTTGTTGTTTTTCTTCCATAACTATTGAGTGTCCTTGCACTTTTTAATCATAAAAGTGGGTTTTGCATATTTATGACAGTGATCCCTTATATGTTGCTACTTGTTCTTTTCAGTATGGTGATGTGATTTATTGAAAGGATTGTTAAAATCAATATTGACTTGGTATTTGGCAGTGTGTATCTTGAATGTTTTTTGGGAATTTGACAAATATTTGACTTGGCATCTGATTGATACTCCTCATTTATGACATTATTTTTTGAGTTGACTTATGACAGATGAATGTTCTCATTGATATGACTTGAGATGGTTTGATTGTTTTGATATTGAGTGGCAACTTGGCTTGGTTGAAAGGGTTTACTTGACATATTGGTATTAAGTTTTCTTCTGTGATTTAGTATTGGCATTCAATGGGTAACATATTGGAATTTTGTATTGGTATTGGCCTCATTGGTTGGAACATTGATATTGATTTGATAATATTGGTTTGGTATTCAATGATAGGCATATTGATATTCATTCTTTAGTGATTCAGTGGTTGGAACATTGGTATTGGTATTGGATTTAAGTATCATGTTGGTATATTGGTTTCAACTTACTATAAGGTGGGGCCCATTTCGAAACTATGATGAATGCTGGCCTGCATGTTTTTGATGGATGAATGAGATAGGTGGATCTAGTATGAAATATTATGAAACATGTTCCATGAGGTGTTGAGGGTTGTAGCTTTCAGTGAGTGAGTCAAAGCTTCCTTCTAGTGGTAGATGGTAAAATTATTGAGGGTTTAGGAGTCCATAAACTTGATTAGGGGGTTGTAGCTCCCTTCCTATGGGTGTTGGAGAACCATTGGAGGTTGGAGCCTACTACATGCAGGAGCCTACACGCTAGGAAGAGTTTGCACCATTAGAATATTGTGGTGTAGGTAAATTCTCAGTGCAGACACAAACAATTCCTCTAGCTCGAGAGAGAGGGTCTAGCCACAAACAAACAATCTATGGAAAATATCCTTAAGCTAGAATCAATAAATAGGGCCTACTTCTTAGATCACTACTCCGCTTGGTGATGATCCTACTTCCTCACTCCAACTATCTTCCGTTTCCTTCCTTCGAATACCTGAAATAAGCAAACAACAACAAAAACACACGTGATAGCGTGCAATATTAGATTCAGACTACTTAATAGGTCAAGGAACATTAAGCCATAAAGATGTAAAATGACACTTCATGTAGGAAATCAATTGATAGTTGCATTAATATAAACTAGAAAGAGATTACAACCGGTGCCTTAACGTTGCTGGTCTCCTCCGACATATTTGGGTTCCCACACTTTTGCTAGCACTTCATGGATATCCCCAACAATGGAAGTTTTAAGGCCTCTTTCCCTCTAGTCTCAAACCAAACCAAAATCACACTATTCTCCCTCAAACACACACTAGAAATCTACAAGCTATAAATGACTTGTTGGTTATTAACTTGCTCCAAAACTCCAACTAACTTTTTCTTGGGAAAAAGAGAGGATTATATAGCTTATATGGATGGGAGATGGTTCCTCTCATCACGGGAGAAGGTATTATCTCTCGAGGTTGTTCCATCCTAATAGGGGAAAGGAGCCCAAATTGATTTCCTCGGCTCTATCTGGCCCAACCATCTACCAGACTTTCGTTACGAAGCTTCTAGACATGGAATCTTCGGCTCCTTATTTAAAAAACCTTCCAAAAGAGGATCGACGTGAGCGAAAAAGGGCTCAGTCAATCCGATAGGCATGAGGGTTAGTTTTAACCTCTATAAATCGATGTGAGGAGAAAACTGATTAGTAGTTCTAGTCTTGTAAACTGAGATAGAAGGAAGATTCTTGGGAAATGATGCAAAGGGGAATTATTCTGCTCATGAAGAGGGACATACTAGGAGTTTCTTCATGATGGGAAAGCATGTCGGGTACACTATAGAGGTCCTCCAGGATCGTAGATGGGGAGTATAGGGACAGTGAAAAAATTTTGTGTAATAGATGCCCCCTAAAGTGTGAAGGCCGAACTAGAGTGAGGGGTGAAATGATTTACAAGTGGAAGCGGGGAACCAGAGTCCATCATCAGAAAACCTGCAAGCAAGCATAGATACATATACATCACTGAAAAATCTGAATAATGATACATGAATTGTGGAATGGACGTAGCCATCCAGAGAATGATCATGTCAATGTATCCAAGGCATGGGCGCAACCATCCAGGAGAAAGGACCATAACAAAACCAAGGTATGGTTGTAGCCATACAATAATGAGAAGGATCACATATAACAACTCATGGTGTGGTCACAACTATCCATTTGAAAGAGACATATACATTAACATGGCCATGTCAAATCACCTCGCAACCTAGACTTATGTAATCTTAGCCCAGGGTGCTGCACTCCAAACGACCCGATCAAAGTACAAATCCTGACATGTGAATGAATGTGTTGAAGTCAAACGTGCTAGGAAGTTGCTTGATTACCGATCAATGATGTGAATCGTTAACAAGTGCGAGAGAAACCACTAATAATGACAATGGCTCTCAAGGTATTGGCAGCATAGTTCATAGAATGTGAATAAAGGAACTGATGTCGAACATCCGTGAAATCACCTGATCGAAAGTTGATGATGTGAACATGTCATCGAGTGTGAAGAACTTGCCACTAGGGCATGCAAGATCTAAGGTACTGGAAGGGAGTCTCTCGACCAGCTTCTCGAATAATGAGCTGAGGTTGATAGGAAGTGACCATGTCGAAGGAGGGCCATGATGTATCCCACATCATCAACAAGAAACAAAGGGACGAGATTGATTTTAGATGATACAGAGAATCAAGAGTAAGTGTAATTGCAGAAGGACTGACTCTTGAACATATTGGTGACACGATTCCAGAGTTTGGTAGTTGTTGGATCCGTAGGATCAGTGGTCATGATGACATGGCAGAGATAAAATGGAAGGAAAAAATGAGTGGCCCAACCCAGGAAGGTCAAATGAAAAGGAGGATATACCAACCTGACATGAAGTAGAAAGTGTCATGTTCAAGAGTGAGCTGCTGACACGACTGATAGAACTTCCAAAATTTCCCCCACCATTTCTGATAGGTACCTCGATTTTTTTTATCACAAGCTTGAATGGGATAACATATGCTTGTGCTGTAAGTTCATCCTTCGGACAAATCTGACCTAGTAAGTTTAATCAGCCTTAGGAAGGAGAAGCTCATGTTCATCATGGTGACAAATCCAATGTTGTTTAATGTTTTAACGAGTCCAATAAAGGTGTAACTCGATTTCTTTTTCATGTTTAGAGAGTTTGAAAAAGACATGGAAAAGAAAACTCCAAAGGTCCCTTTTCGTACATTTGTGTCTCTTGATCCCGAAAAGGTAGAAAACAATACTTGAGAGAACTGTTTATCCATGTCAACCAAGGAGTACCTTTTTTGTAAATAGTCCATCCTAGCCCGAAAAGGGGTAAACGTGTACTAGGTGAATGACGTTTCGCAACCTTTAACGATTTCAAAATGACAAGATCTCGACAATCTTTTCTTGTTTAAAGAGTCAGAAAAGAGCTCAAAGATGACTCCCTAATTTTATTTGCTTTAAAAAGTCTAAAAGGGAAAAGTAATCGGAAATCTTTTCATTTTTTACAAGTTAGAAAAGATCTTAAAGGTGACTTGTCGTGGAGGAACAAGTGGTATAAAGGGTAGCAATTGGTTTCGGTTATGGTGGAACTGCTCAAAACATGTAATGGTCAAGAGGCTGGATAATAAAAACACTCATCACTGCGATCCCTCAGGAAAGGAAAAACAACGAAGTGAAAGCATATGATCAGCCCAAGAGATTATGGTGATGGAATGAAACAACCAAGGCTCATCTAGCAGAAATTAGCTAATAAAAATGGCAATCACGAGATGTAAATTGGGCATGGGTTCATTTTTACACAAGCTTTAACCATGGAGAACTTTTCTTGGATTTAGTTTCATGTTTACACAAGCTTGAAATGAAAAACTATGCTCGCTATAAGTTTGCATGCCCCCATCATAATGACTCAATCGAGGTACATGCCCCCCAAGTTGCATTTCAGAAAACTAGGTGGATGGAATGAAGGTTCACTTTCGAGATCTTGGAAAGACTCAACTGGGATTTTATGAGATCTTAATCAAAGAATCGATTTCGAAAAGGGAGTTGCTTCATTTTTTAATGAGGTTGACACAGTAAAAGAACTATCCTTGAGACCCTTGTTTCATTTTTTAATGAGCTTGACATAAGAAAAAGAACTATGCTCACACCCTTTGTTTCATTTTTTAATGAGGTTGAAATAAGACCAGGAACTATCCTCATGACCCTTGTTTCATTTTTTAATGTGCTTGACACAAGACAAGGAACTATGCTCACACTTTGTTTCATTGTTTAACGAGGTTTACACAAGACCAGGAACTATCCTCACGATGTCTGTTCATGACCCATAAGAGAACATGGATCCCAAGAGGTCTTCACTAGGCGGAAGAACCTCTCTCTGGGAGGAATACATGTCATTTGGTACCAAAGACAAATTGGGTTCCAATTCCCCCAGTACGTAATGTAAAATACCATCTGTGTGATCATCAGCAGATGCGGAGACAGAACAGGTAGCGAAATAATTGACCTGTGGTGGGGAAGGTACTACTTGCAAACAAGAGCCAATAGGGGATGATGGTTGCATAGGAGGCACCTGGTGACCAATGAATGGTAATTGATCGATGGTCACTATTCTCCCTTCATGTGGAAAACAAACCACACGGAAAAGTGAAGAAACAAGAGATCCCATGACATAAATATATTCGCGTCCAAGGAGAAGATTGAAATCTAAAGGACCTTGGACCACCATCACATCTATATAGACGGTCTTTCCTCCCAAAGTAATAGGGAACTTCAAAAGGATCCCTAAGGGTTGACTGGTTCCTCCATTGAAAGCCAACAGATTCTGGGTGACAGGCACAAGTTGTGGGGAACCCAAAGCTTGCCAAGTAGTAGAAGACATGATGCTAATAGATGCACCTTCATCTAATATAGTTCCATGTACTACCATATTATAGGCTTTCACTATGATCCAGAAAGGCACATAAGATGGGAGGCAAAGAGTAGTCAATTGACTCCAATCAAAAGAAACAACATAACTACTTGGTGGGGGTATCATATGATTTCCCCCATGCCCTGCAGGAATAGGAGAAGGACTCTCCTGAACAACTAGGATGGGAGGGTCACTCTTTGATTCATGAGAATCTGAGGAGATGAGAAGAACATGAGCAGTATGATCACCACTCTCTTCTGGAACAGAGTGAGCAACTGGTGGCGGAACCAAGTCGACACTCTTTTCAACCAATGGTTGGTCGGGAATAGACACAAGAGAGTCTCTCTCAGGAAGAGTAGGACAGGAAAGAGATGAATCCAAGTCAATCTCTTTACCAACTGGGAGAGGGTCAGAAGAAAGCCTTTGATAACCAATAGGAAGCTGGGGTTGAGGAGCTGCAAGTTTTTCCAAAACTTTGAAAGCCTTATCCATAAGAGGACAAAGGTGAAGAAGATGCTCTCCTTCACATAACCTACAGGGGAATCTAATATTCCCTTTCTTCTTACCATCTCAAACTGAGGGTGTAGCATCGACATGATCTCCAAAGGTCGACGGGGATGGTCGATTCAGGCTTTGAGACCATACCTCTAAGAATCTGGGGACGCTAGGATAGTCTCGAAGGAGATGGTCACCCTTACATAGCTTGCAAGGGAATTTGACATTCCGTGGAGGATTAAAAGGTTTGTTGACACGAAGTGCATTTAGAGCAATAGTTGCATGGTTGGCCTCTCGCTTTTGTGGGCAGTTAATTTTAAGATACTGAAACAAAACTTTGCCTCTTCATATTTTAAGAGTCAAGAAAAGGATGAAAGGTGACTCTAGTTGGTTTTGGAATAAACGATCTCAAAGGGACAAGTGCTCAGCGATATTTTAAATTTAAAGAGTCAAAAATATCGAAAATGTCTACTCAGGGTACTCTAAGCATAAGGATTACCAGGTAGCTGTGAAATGCAGAATACCTCCCGGCGAACCGAGAAGTACAGGTAGGAAATCTCCCTGAATGCTATGTTCGGTGTATCACGTTTACAAGGTGGAAGACTTGGCTTCCTATGGGTAAAGGATTGCAAACCTAGTGGGGTCTCCCTTTTTATACACGATGGTACGGGGAGCACAAGTTCGCACTCACGTTGTCTAGTGCCAAAGTGACCGACAGCTGCTAGGTTTTAAGACACCGGAACACGTCTCTAGACTAGACCTCTAAATGTAAGTGTTAAGTTTCAATGCTTCCTTAGGTTAATTCGATAAATTTTTAAGGTTTATCTTGAATTAGGTTTCAATTACAAGGCCCTATCACTGTCATATGACAAAATTCCTACATGAAGCTATATGAGAAAAGAGATCTTTGTCTTCGATGAAAGTTAACACTAATTGAGAGATAGGGAACACAAAATCAATGCGACAATAAAATAATGAAATATTTCTCTAATAAATCTCCTAAATGCATTGAATCTTCCTATAACAACAAAAGAAGTTTCATTTCATCTCCAATTCTGCAATTCTAGCTTCTCAATGACGCTACTAATGCAATATTTTCGCTTAAGTAAACTAGAATGATGTTCTTATTTTCATAAAATGCAAAATGAATCTTCCATGTAAAGCACTTGAATGAAAGTTTTCACAATTCCAAAAAAATAAGCACCGATCAAATCCAAAGCATGATAAATGAAACTAAAAGCAACTTTTTCCCTGAATCAAACAAACCAAACACATAAATGCTTCAATCGACAAACCAATCAATGTAATCTATGCTTGGAATGAGAAAAGAGACTCAAAATAAGAGAAAAAACGAGACTCTTTCACTCATTCAATTAAAAATGAAGTAATGCATATGTTGCGACTGAAAGATGGATTAAATGAAGCAACAAATCAGAAACTTGACACAATGAGTAAGCAAAAAAATGAATATTAATTAACCTAGATGCCCTAGGGTCATAGAAACCATCCAAAAACTGAAAAAATCAAGCAATGAAACTTCAAGCCAATCAATAAATCAAAAAAAGCAAACAAAGCATCCTAGTCACTTCTGGGCGAAAGAAGAGAGTCTGAGGGTCAAGACACATTCGCACTAGAATGGGAGAAATTCAGATTTTTTCTTAACTCAGAGATCAGAGTGACTGCTTAAATGACAACTAGTGTTGATCGACATGACCGACCAGACTACAACTAGTGCTGATGGGCCGATCAGCGTGACTCGCTAGGATACAAGAAGCACTGATCGAGGGATTCAAAGAAAAAATAAAAAACAACCTCACACAGGGCCAAAATTAACACATCAGAGGGTGGGCTAAACCAAACAAGCACACAAACCAGGCTAATGAAGCTTTACAGTGAGGGAGAACACAGTCAAAACAAGTTGAGAGACAAAAATTAGAAGGGAAAGACACACTAGCTATGATCTAGGGTAAAACCTGATCTTCACCTCTAGGAATCGATGCAACTGCTTAACTGACAACACGCGCCAAAAGGTGGTCGACGCGACTATTTTTGAGAAACTTGTGTTGATCGGTGCGATTGTCAGAAAAATAAATGCATTGACCGAGGATTCAAGGAAAAAAATAAAAATTTTCAAAGGCTAAGACCAGACTTGCCACTGTAAATTTCAGGCTCAGAGTAGTAAACTAGGCAAAGCAGAGAACACTAAAGGGAAATGGTGATACTAGAAAAGTTCACACAAAACCATAAAATGACAATCAATCAAACAGAAGGATTGGCTCCCCAGCAGAGTCACCAATTTGTGGTGCAGGTAAATTCTCAGTGCAGACACAAACAATTCCTCTAGCCCGAGAGAGCGAGTCTAGACACAAATAAACAATCTGTGGAAAATCTCCTTAAGCTAGAATCAATTAATAGGGCCTACCTCTTAGAACGCTATTCTGCTTGGTGATGATCCTGCTTCCTCACTCCAACTATCTTCCGTTTCTTTCCTTAGAATACCTAAAACAAGAAAAAAACAACAACAACAAACGTGATAGCATGCAATATTGTATTCAACCTACTTAATAGGTCAAGGAACATTAAGCCATAAAGATATAAAATGAAACTTCATCTAGGAAATCAATCGATAGTTGCATTAATATAAATCATAAAGAGATTACAATCGGTGCCTTGACGTTGCTGGTCTCCTTTGACGTATCCGGGTTCCCACACTTCTACTAGCACTTCATGGATAGCCCCAACAATGGAAGTTTTAAGGCCTCTTTCCCTATAGTCTCAAACCAAACCAAAATCACACTATTCTCCCTCAAACACACACTAGAAAGCTACAAGCTATAAATGACTTGTTGGTTATTCAAACTTGCTCCAAAACTCCAACTAGCTTTTGCTTGGGAAAAAGAGAGGCTTATATAGCTTGGATGGATGGGAGATGGTTCCTCTCATCATGGGAGAAGGTCTTATCTCTTGAGGTTGTTCCATCCTAATAGGGGAAAGGAGCCCAAACTGATTTCCTCGGCTCTATCCAGCCCAACCATCTACCAGACTTCCATTACGAAGCTTCTAGACATGGAAGCTTCGGCTCCTTATTTAAAAAACCTTCCAAAAGAGGATCAACGCGACTGGAAAAGGGCTCAATCGATCCGATTGGCGCGAGGGTTAGTTTTAACTTCTGTAAATCGGCGCAAGGAGAAAATTGGTGAGTAGCGCCGGTCTTGTAAACTGGGATACAAGGAAGATTCTTAGGAAATGATGCAAAGGGGAATTATTCTGCTCATGAAGAGGGACATACTGGGAGTTTATTAATGATGGGAAAGCATGTCTGATACACTGTAGAGGTCCTCTAGGATCGTAGATGGGGAGTATAGGGACAGTGAAAAAATGTTGTGTAACAAAGACCATGTTGTAATAAAGGATTTTTCATTATAATAAAAGAAGAAGACAAACACAACAACATCAATGGTTTTCTCCCACATTGGGTTTCAACCTAAAATCCTAATGTTCCTATGTGTCTTACATTGATGTGCCTTTCATTCTATGATTTACATGTTTTATGATTAATATTGCTTATAATAATTTACATATGTCATACAATGTTGGTAACAAATTAATTGATCAGATGCATTGAAAATAAAAGTATATGAGTGATTGGAGACTTCCACAGTGATTCATATTGTTATAGATTTTCGATATCCCTCCTTTCCCCCCCTCTTATTGGTCACCTTAAAGAATTATGGTTCTCTCTAATTTATCTCTCGAATAGATTCTCTTCATCATTAATGTTTCCTTTTTCCCTCCTAGCTTCGTTGACTTTACTCTTCTTTAATTCTTACCCTCTTTAATTTTTCCAGCTCTTATTTCTATCCACCTACCATAAAATATTTATTGTTCCATTAATCTCCCTTCATCTTAATAATCCTTTGAAATTTCATGATGCCAAAATAAATTTATATAACCTTATATGGCATTAATTCATCTAGGTTCCAATTTTGATAATTATTCATATAATTTCATTTCTTCAATTAACTTGAAATAACTTCTAATTCTTAATCTTCTATTGCTATTTCTTAATTTAACCAAAACAAATTGTCCAAATCTAATTTTTCAATCTCAACCATTATTTGACTAATTTATTTTAATAAAGAAAAGGGTCAAATATTAGATATAATTATATTTTCCATTTTCAAAAATAATTCATATAATTTTAATTCTTTAATTTTTAAATAACTATTATTATTAATCTCCTATTTATTAATTCAACTAACCACTTTCAATTATCTCCTCCCTTCCACCTTTATTAAAAAATCAAACTAAAAATATAATTTCCTAATACTTCTTGGTTATTTCCTTGTTGGGGCCTGACCCAGGTTCAGAGTTAATTAGCCAAACAAATCCCTACACTACTGGCCCTTTCAGCAATAGCTCGGGGAGCATGGATTGAGGTCTCACTCGAAGCAGTATGGGGGGATGCTGGAACCAAGTTTCCGTACCCTAGAGATTTCTAAGGGGTTGATTTAGTCCAACTGTGAATGGCTTCACGCAGGTCACTTCGTGCACTGCCCTAACCTACGAGGCCTTTGCGATCTGTTATAATCACCTTCACGCAACCCTACATAGGGGCTGAGGTGCTTTCACACTGCTAAGGTAGCGATCTACGCTGTTTCTCCAAGTTACACCAAAAATATTACTTATCTTCTTATTATCGTTAGTTAACTTCACGTAAACAAATACTGTATCTTATATTCACTTAATCAACACAATCATATAAGTTCACGCACCATATAAACAATGAAATTGCAATTTATACCCAACACATTCAATGTAAAAAATAGTAAATAAATACACAGGAATGGTATATAACTTCTCTTTATTAATGCGTCAGTCGGTTAAAGACTCAACCTACCCTGCGCATTTAGTTGCAGGGGTCCACGCACTCATCTACAAACTACTAGGCCTCTGTGCACTCAACTATAGAACCTTCTCCTACTCTACAACCCAAAGACTCAACTCTACACTTAGACAAGACTCAATTCTTCATCCTCATTCTATCTTATAACTAATTTACAACTTAGAGTCTTGCTCTATTTATACAATCCCATGGTCCGCGGACCATGGGTAGATCTCTAAAGCTGACATTACATTACAAAATTGAGGGCAGACAACCCTATGACTAATGTACAAACTTCGCGCTCTGCACCCACAAAATGCAGAGTCTTTACATCAGATTTACATCTTTTAACCAAAATCTGGGCTCTTAGCCCCAAAACTTCCCTTGCGGGATCCCGTGCCCAACATTGGTCAAACCTTGGTCCATGATTATTCCATATCCATCATTATTTGACTAAATTTTGGTCAAAATAGTAAAATTGATAAAATATTATTATTTCTACCTCCTAACCATTAATAAACTAATACATAATCCCAAAGTTTCCTATAAAAAAGTCGCTCCAACACTCGTTTACTCTCAAGGCTCTCTTTGGTCCCTAATGGTGGATGGAGTTCCCATATAAAATGTTGGACGGGTCACATATATCACAGAGGGCCCTTCCAGAAATCTATAACAATAAGAAAAGTATAATCTAAGTATTGTTTTAATTGGGAATGAAATATTGATTCATCCTCCCCCCTCTCCATATTTTTAAGAATTGGTATCAAACATGTATCTCTGTTGAAAATACAGTAAGAAAAACTCAATTTGACTTTGCCTTGGTCAAACTAGAAAAAAAATTGAATTTCTATTTCAATAGAATTCGTTAACTAAGGTGATGTGGCACTTGTCACTTAGTTAACTCAATAAATTCGAGTTGGGGAAGCTTGAGTTCAATTTAGTATGTTTGATTTCTAATTTATAGCAATCTATTTTAGTTAATTTGAGTTATTGTTAGTTTAACTAGTTCTAACTATGAGAAGAACTAGTGCAGATCAAGTTGGGGAAGTGGAACTTCAACCACACTTAATGATCAACCAATTAACTGATCAATCAGCCAAAAATATTTTTTGCAAGCAGATAATTTGAGTTACCAATTGAGATGGATATTCCAAGGTAGTGTACTGTCATTTGTAGCATATTCCAATGTGTATAGGTGGTGCGTACATTCATAAGAATGACCTAAGGCAATTGGAAAATTCCAAAGTGTGAAATTCCTAAAAAAAATAGGGGAAATTTCCTAAGGGAACACTGCAAGGAAATAGTAGCTTGGAGGGAACAACGCAAGGAAATAGGAGCTTGGAGGGCTAACTGTTAGCTAGAGTTAGTTAGTTAGGTAGAGGGATAGACTATACACTTTCAAGGTGTGCTCATGCTTAAACAAACATATGTATTTTTTCTCTATACTATGATTAATGCGATATAGATAGTAAAGGGTTTTGATAAGTTTCTGTCCCCTAGATAAATATTTGTTCATGTGTGATGTTTTCTTTTGCATGTCTATGATTCTTGTTTTATATGGTGAATTAAATTCCATAAAACAATAGAGTAGCTTCAAGTCTTGTGATTTAGAAAATTTCACGAGCAGTATTGAATCTACACATTAATTTCTACATGGTGTCAAAGTTGGAATCATGTAGAGCATAGATTTCAAAGTTGTCATTGTAGGAGATTCAATTTTGCAAATCAGGGTTGTGGGCCTTCTTCGGGACCGAGAAGATGGATTTCAATGGACTAAGGCTCGAGTATTCCCTTGAGGGAACCTTTAATTATGTTGCATGGAAGGACCGCATGGAGGCAGTATTGGAGGTTAATGGGTTGAAGGAATTCATTGATAATGATATTTTTAAACCAACAACATTTGATGCTAAGGATCTAGAATAATGGAAGAAGTGTGTAGCCAAGGTAATGAGGATCATATTGAAGTGAGTACAAGAGAATATTGTCTCAAATATCCATAGGAAAGATACTTTGTATGTAATGTGGCAAGATCTGATAGATTTGTTCCAGAATAGTAGTGACCACAGGAAATTGGCACTCAAGCAAAAGCTTCGAAATATCAAGATTCAGAGGAATGAGACCATTCCACGGCACTTGAGAAGGTTGAAACAATGTCTAGATGAAATTGGTAAATTTGGGTGTTACTATAGCAAAGGATGATTTTTTGAGTTTAGCCCCTCTAGGCCTTCCCAAGAGCTGGCACAACTACGTATATTCTGTGAATGGGAGGGAGAAACTACCAAATTAGGAATGCCTATGGTCCAATTTGGTATAGGAGGAAAGAAGGTGAAATACAAGAGATGATCCAGGTGGCTCCAGAGAGACACACAGGACAAAGATGGCTCAAAAATCAAAGTGTTTGGATTATGCTCGAAACATGTTCATGTTAAGTATCTCATTGTCATGATCATAGAGGTGCGAACAGCTCATCAAACCAAGCTCGTATGCGAAAGATAGAGCTCTTCAAAGTTTGATATGACAGGGGAAAAGAGGGGCCCACAGTGTGCCACATGGCATCCCAATAAGCAGGTGGGACCCACATGGCAGCCCATCAAGCATTGACACTTGGCGTTTTTTTCATTGGTCTCTTAAACCTGCATAAGAGACAAAAATTATTTTTATGGAAAATGGTTAGTAAATAACCATATAACAAAATTTGTTTTAAAATATAGTTATTAATATAACTATATGAAAACAATAATTATTATAAGGCCGATGGGCCACAACCTCCCGCCAGCCCAAATCACAATCGCAACCAAAAAACAAGTCAAATATGGTTTTGGGATCGACGGCCATAACCCCCGCCGAACCCTTCTCCACAACCTTCACATATATATATATATATATATATATATATATATATATATATATATATCGGGGCGGGCAGGCCACCAACGGTGGACCCGGCCCACACCCTATCACCCCAACCCGATATATATGTCGCTGATTGCAATGTGACGACACCATGTCAATCGCCGATTATATATTGCCGATATTCATATCGGCGAAGCCACCATATATCGCGTTGATTATTACACCAATCGACATGCCGATCACCGATTAGGAATGCCACCGATATAGATATCGACAAAACCATGTAAT
This sequence comes from Pinus tabuliformis, assembly GCA_031772625.1. NCBI lineage: Eukaryota > Viridiplantae > Streptophyta > Pinopsida > Pinales > Pinaceae > Pinus > Pinus tabuliformis. Next base: position 1,586,633,967 of record CM062819.1, on the reverse strand, counting down.
TCGCGCTGATAACGTCGCCAACGCCCATGTTAAGCGCTGATTTCCAAGGCCGATCGCCGATTTTAATGCACTGATAATGCAGTAATGGCGAGTTTAAGGGGTGGGCCACCCAATGTGAACCTGACCCTCATTAATGTATCATTTCAGTTTTTAAAAGAAACTGTGATATATTATTTTGGGAGGGGCGGGGTTTGACCGCCTGACCTCCTCCCTATTAACCAACGATTTTTACCAATCCTCCTAACCAATCACCTTGGTAAATCTGCTGAAGTCCTTCTTTATAAACGCAGATTTTTTACCTCTGCATAGAGTTCGAGGAGGAATAATATGGGCATGATTTTCGAGGCAGTTAATTAATATTTTAATGTAGGAACCATGAATTTTGCACAAGGGCAAAATTTTCACTTTGTCAGAAATTGACAAATTTTATATGGTTTTTACACCTCTCGTCACCACGAACACAATTGTGCTGTTCATTTCTTCATCAGAGTTCTGCATTTTTTGGTCATTTCTAGAATGCACGTGGAACCATGATTTCAGCGAAAACAAGGAGCGGAACCATGAGCCATGAAATTTTCCCAGGGAGGTAAAATTTTGACATTTCAAAATATAGTCAAGTTTATACTTGTTTTTCATGGTTTTCCATAAGGATTGCAATGGTGAGATCAGATTCGCCATATGATTCATAGATTTGCAGTCCATCCATGGAGAAAAATCTTTGAGGAATCCCAGGGGAATCTAAGAGATTCCTTGAGTCTAGAATTCTCAACTTCTCAGAATTCAGATTTTGGACAGTCGATTTAGCACTACTCGATGCCACAAATCTCATGGTGTCTTTAGATTTCTTATTCTCTCATTTCTTCTTCTAGTCACTTTTCTAAGTGCCAGTGCAGATGTCCACATTCATGTGCGAGCAACCATCTTCATACGATTGATGAATTGAGATCGATGGTCCGAGTAGCTTCAATAGTGTGACATCCACTTCTTCAGATGGCCCTTGGTTGTGAGGTATATGATGTGTTCATGTACTTCTTCTTTCTGCATTATGTTGCATAGCTCCTTGATTGATGTTGATGCAGGATCTTGTTTCTTACATGTTGTCATGATTCCTTGCTTGATTTGATGCGGAACCTTTTATGTGATGTACTTGTTTTCATAACTCATCATGTTATGCTTTGAGATCCCTTGTTGTATGTTTCTAGGATACTCTTATTGTCATCATACATGATTTTTCATTGAGATCCCTTTTGTGCCATGTTGGCGGGATGCTCATCATGTATGTTTTTGTATCATACTGATACGAGTCTTTTGATTGAGAATTTTGGTTGTGGAATATCTTTGAGAGCCACTCTTGCGTGAAGGCATTTTTCCTTGTATGATCATGACATTATCTCTTCTATACATCACCTTTATTGACAACACTTAATGCAGCGGCCTACACCATCTTAACACCGGGGCCTGGAGACGTAGTCCCTCCTGGACGAACTCCGTTATCAACGCTTATGTTTTCATGTGTTGATGATTGATATGTTCCTCTTCTTTTCTGCATGTAGATGTATTCATTAATGTTCTTTTAAAATGCAATTTAACACATCATGAAAGTAAAAGGTCTTGGAAGGGTCCTTCTTCACACCCGGACCTAGATCAAGTGGTATCAGAGCGGTCTTTGCGTTGATGTGAATTGCAGTGTGAACAATGACAGAGGATGAAAGAGCGATGTACGAGACCATGCTCAACATTTCCAAAAGAGTGGAAATCATGTATGAAACTCTACAGAAAGAGACAAAGGAAAAGGAGCGGTTGCAGCTTCAGTTGCAAGCCACAGAAGAGGCCATGGAAGAACTAAAGCAAAACAAACATAATCTTCAAACAGAGAATGATGAATTGAAGATGCACTTACATGAAGAGAAAGAGGAGAAATTTTTTTTGCTACAACAGTGGCAAGCAAAGGACGAAGCCTTGGAAAAGCTGCAATGTAACCCATGTGAGGTAAAAGGTAGTTCTCCATCTTCATGTATGTTTCCTGATGATGATTTCGCTATGTTTGAAAATCACACCACAGGAATTGGCTCCAAACTATTAAAGAGGATGGGGTATGAAGGAAAAGGCTTGGGCATTAATGGCCAAGGCATTGTCAACCCCATCAAAGTAGAGGAATTACCCCATCAGGCAGGACTTGGGTATGTCAGGAAAGAAGTTGGGAAATGCGCTGAGACAATGAGCAAACCACCAACAATGGATGATGAGAAACCCTCATCAGTTCTTTCCAAATTGAAAGAGAAGGTAAAAGATGTTGATTTCCTTTCGATTTTATCTTCTCATAGTATGATGTCTATTGGAGATTTCAAGATCCCAATTACAGGGATAAACATGATGCTCCTTACAAGGATGAGGCACAAGGAGAAAGAAGAACTTGGTGTTAATAACCAAGACATAACTCCACCTTTGGAGTTTGTGCAAGAACATCCATTTGCAGGCTTGAGGTACACTAAAGGAGAGTGCTTGAAGGTGTTAGATTCATCTGAGACATGTCGAGGAAAGAGAATGATGGGAAAACATCCCCATCATCCCATGGCAGTGCCCATTGTAGGGAGAGAGCTGAGGCAAGCTCTCATTGCCATACTAACATCAGAGAAATCAAGGGAAGGTATAACCATTTTCAATATTCAAATGTTCATTTTGATTATGATCATGTTGTTAATCATGAACGAAGATCAAGGCATCGAAAAACATGTACCTTTTGTGGTTTACCTAACCATACCTTTTCTAAGTGTTGGAAAAGAATGGCAGAACTCATGAGGCGTGAAAGACCCTCTCAACAACATGAAAAGAAATAGGTTAAACATATATGGAGGAAGAAAACCTATTGCAGTCATTGCAATAGAAATGGCCATCAAAGAGCCATTTGCTGGAAGCTCCATCCATAGCAACGCCTTAAAGACAAAGCATCGGTGTGTGAACCAGGAAGAGCAATTGTTCGACAAGAAAAACCACCTCAAGGAGGTGACCCATTCACATTGATAAGTCAAAAATGGTTTTTTTGACATGTTGTCGTTTCATGGTCATTCTTTTGTAAGTCATTTGTTGCATTTTAAAGTGTAAACGTGATGATGTGTTTCCATCACTTGGTCAACAACAATGATGTCTGGTCATGTTTTGAGTCGTATTTTGAGTTGCATGTTAAAACTCTGAAAGGTATGTTATGTTTCCATCACTTGTCAAAACAATAATGTTTGGCCTTATGTATGTAAATCATGTGTTGCAGTGATTAGGTGTTTTCCATCACTTTTTGAAGCAACAATGATATGTTGGCCTTGTTGTCATAGCTAGAGTATTATGTCCATCTTGATGTAAACTTGACCACCGAGTATGTGTTATAAACTTGTGGCAAGTGTGGGAAGCTCGGGTCTTTAGTTTCTCATGTCATTCAAAGTATGTAATTTTCAAAACAATGTACTACAATTTGTAGAAGTAGCAGGTTTCGGCTCGTCGCTTAAGGCTCCGAAGAACAAAGGTGAAGGAGATGGAAGCGAGACCTTTTCAGGACGCTTGTGATGTAGATAGGGTACAAAGAAAGTTGCAAATTATTTTTCATGCTTTTGGAGGACCAAAAGCTCCTCAGTAGGGAGGATTGATCCAGGTGGCTCCAGAGAGACACACAGGACAAAGATGGCTCAAAAATCAAAGTGTTTAGATTATGCTCAAAACAGGTTCATGTTAAGTATCTCGTTGTCATGATCGTGGAGGTGTGAACGGCTCGTCAAACCGAGCTCATATGTGAAAGATAGAGCTCTTCAAAGTTTGATATGATAGGGGAAAAGAGGGGCCCACAATGTGCCACATGGCAGCCCATCAAGCATTGACACTTGGCATTTTTTTCATTGGTCTCCTAAACTTGCATAAGAGAAAAAAATCATTTTTATGGAAAATGGTTACTAAATAACCATATAACAAAATTTGTTTTAAAATATAGTTATTAATATAACTATATGAAAACAATAATTATTATAAGGTCGACGGGCCACAACCTCCCGCCGGCCCAAATCGCAATCACAACCAAAAAACAAGTCAAATATGGTTTCGGGATCGACGGCCATAACCCCCGTCGAACCCTTCTCCACAACCTTTGCATATATATATATCTATATATATATATATATATATATATATATATATATATATATATATATATATATATATATATATATATATATATATATATATATATATATATATATATATATATAGATATATATCGGGGTAGGCGGGCCACCAGCGGTGGACCTGGCCCACACCCTATCACCCCAACCTGATATATATGCCGCTGATTGCAATGTGCCGACACCACACCGATCACCGATTATATATCGCCGATATGAATATCGATGAAGCCACCATATATTGCGCCGATTATTACACCAACTGCCATGCTGATCACCGATTAGGAATGCCGCTGATATAGATATCAGCGAAACCACGTAAATCGCGCCGATAACGTCGCCAGTGCCCATGTTAAGCATCGATTTCCAAGGCCGATCACCGATTTTAATGCGTCGATAATGTAGTAATGACGGGGTTTAAGGGGTGGGCCGCCCAATGCGGACCTGACCCCCATTAATGTATCATTTCGGGTTTTAAAAGAAACTGTGATATATTATTTTGGGAGGGGCGGGGTTTGATCGCCTGACCTCCTCCCTATTAACTAGTGATTTTTACCAATCCTCCTAACCAATTACCTTGGTAAATCTGCTGAAGTTCTTCTTTATAAATGCAAATTTTTTACCTCTGCACAGAGTTCAAGGAGGTAGAATATGGGCACACTTTTTGAGGCAATTAATTAATATTTTAATGTAGGAACCATGAATTTTGCAGGAGGGCAAAATTTTCACTTTGTTAGAAATTGACAAATTTTATATGGATTTTACACCTCTCATCGCCACGAACACAATGGTGTTGTTCATTTCTTCATCAGAGTTTTGCATTTTTCGGTCATTTCTAGAATGCACGTGGAACCATGATTTCAACAAAAATAGGGAGCAGAACCATGAGCCATGAAAATTTCCCAAGGAGGTAAAATTTTGACATTTCAAAATATAGTCAAGTTTATGCTTGTTTTTTCATGGTTTTCCAAAGGGATCGCATTGGAAAGATCAGATTTGCCATCTAAGTTTCATATTTGCAGTCCATCCATGGAGCAGAATCATTGAGGAAACCCGGGGGAATCTAAGAGATTCCTTGAGCTTAGAATTCTCAACTTCTTAGAATTCAGATTTTGGACAGTTGATTCAACAATATTTGATGCCACAAATTTGATGGTGTCTTCAGATTTCTTATTCTCTCATTTCTTCTTCTAGTCGCTTTTCTAAGTGCCAGTGCAGATGTCCACATTCATGTGCGAGCAACCATCTTCATACGATCGATGCCTTGAGATTGATGGTCCGAGCAGCTTCAGCAGTGTGACATCCACTTCTTCAGATGGCCCTTGGTTGTGAGGTATATGATGTGTTCATGTACTTCTTCTTTCTACATTATGTTGCTCATCTCCTTGATTGATGTTGATGCAGGATCTTGTTTCTTACATGTTGTCATGATTCCTTGCTTGATTTGATGCATAATATTTTATGTGATGTACTTGTTGTAATAACTCATCATGTTATGCTTTGAGATCCCTTGTTCCATGTTGCTGGGATACTCTTCTTCTTGTCATACATGATTTTGCATTAAGATCCCTTTTGTGCCATGTTGGCGGGATGCTCATCATGTATGTTTTTGTATCATACTAATAGGAGTCTTTTGATTGAGAATTCCGGTTGTGGAATATCTCTTAGAGACACTCCTATGTGAGGGAATTTTTCCTTGTATGATCATGACATCATATCTTGTGTACATCACCTTTATTGACAACACTTAATGCAACGGCCTACACCATCTTGACACCGGGGCCAGGAGACGTAGTCCCTCCTGGATGAACTCCATTATCAACGCTTATGATTCCATGTGTTGATGATTGATATGTTCCTCTTCTTTTCTGCATGCAGATGTATTCATTAATGTTCTTTTAAAATGAAATTTAACACATCACGAAAGTAAAAGGTCTTGGAAGGGTCCTTCTTCACACCCGGACCTGGATCAAGAGACGAGACTTCATACAAGGGAAGGGATGAGTAGAAATTTACCTTGTATGGTAAGGAAAAGAAAGGGAAAGGGAATAAATCCCAATCCAAGGCAAGAATCTAGTGAAGGGGGAAAGAAGAAAGACTTTCCCAGAATCAAGTGCTTTCAATGTCAGTAAGAAAGAAAGATGCATGAGGAGCAGTGGGTGAAGGCTTGGCTTCATAGTTTGAGCTTGATTTTACTTTGATTGCATGAATGACCAACACATTGATGGGAAGCATGTGGTATCTCGATAGCGATGCCTCGTTCCATACGACATGGAATATATATTTTTTCAGTAATTTGGAGGAGAAGGATCTCCATATGCACATCAATATGGGAGATGATGGAAGATAAAGCATGAATGGGATTCGTACAATCACCTTTCAAAGGGAGTCAGGCTCCCCTCTCGGGTTCAAGGATGTGATGTTTGTTCTAGGTCTAAAAACAAACCTTGTCTTTGTTGCAGTTTTGGAATATCATGGCTACGATGTGATCTTCAACAAAGAAAAGGCTTCCCGAGACACATTTCCATGGGATAGGTGAAACATATTTGGGTTCGTGTGAAGAAAATCTAAAAGATATATGTGGAGGATTTTGTTGCATTAAGCAAAAAGATGGAGAAGGTGCAGAGCCACGATATCGGTGAACTTTGTCATAGAATACTTGGCCATTTTCATCATGAAAATATGAAGATCATGTAGTAGATTACCACAAGCCTCCCCAAAGGATCACTAGAGCAGTAGGACACATGAAAAGGGTGTACCTTCGGGATTTACAAAAAAGCCACTTTCCATGATCAAGACAATATAGCACATGCAGTCGTTGAAAGGACTAAGGATAATGTTTTGGACCTTTCATGATAGCCTCCACTGCTAGGCACAAGTATTTTGTTATCTTTATTGATGACTACTCGTATAAGGGTTGGATATTCTTCATGCAAAAGAAGGATGAGACTTTCTACAAGTTCTTAGAGTTCAAGGCATTGGTGGAGAAATAAATGATCAAGAAGGTGATGGCTCTCAAGAGTGATAATGGAGGTGAGTACGTGTTGAATGAGTCTAGAAATTTATGTACAAAAGAATGAATTCAACGAGGGATGACAACACCCCACAACCCACAACGGAATTCAGTGGTTGAGAGGAAAAACCAAAGCATTGTGGGAGAAGAACAAGCAATGTTGCATGACCAAAGGCTACCTTTGCACTTGTGTGTTGAAGCATGCAACACATCGGTGTATTTGCAGAATAGGAGTCCTCATAAGATTCTTGGCATGATCACACCAGAGGAGGATTTCTTGGGGAGGAATTTAGATGTGTCGCACTTCAGGATATTTGGAACCTCTATCTATTTCTATGTCTCCAAAGAATCAAGGAAGAAGTTAGAGCCAAAAACAAATTTGGGGGTATTTATGGGTTACATAGAGACTCCCCACAACTATTGTGTGTATTTTCAATCCCTCAAAATGACAGTTGTGTGACGGGATTTCAAATTTGATGAAGACAAAGCCATGTAGTTCTCTCTAGAGAGGGAGTTTCATATACCACCAGAGAATGAGGTTTTAGCTCCAAACGAGAAGCCTTAAGATGTGGTGTAGAAGCCATAAGCTGAGGAATTTTGCAAGATGCGAGGGAGAATGTGGGTACTCCTTCAAATCAGTGCAGGAAGAGAAGGTCACCAGATCGATACACTAGCTACATGGCTCTAATGACTGAGCTAGTAGATATTGTGCCATCTTATTTTGAGGAAGAAGTAGAGAAACCAATATGGGTTGATGCAATGGTGGAGGAGTACGAATCCATTGTGAAGAACAATGTTTGGGAAATGGTCCCAATACCAGTAGATAAATCATTTGTGGGTTCGAGATGGATCTTTAAGGTGAAGCAGGCAACAAATGGAAGCATATAAAAGTAGAAGGCCATATTTCTAGGCAAGGGGTACTCTTAGGTGGAGGGGATTGACTATGAGGAGACCATTTCTACTGTAGCAAGGTACTCATCCATCATATCAATCCCTGCTTTGGCAGAAATGAGGTGGAAGATCCACCATATGGATGTGAAAACAACATTCCTCAATGTATTTATTAAGGAGGATGTGTATATCGAGCAACTAGAAGGCTTCAAGACTGCTGATCAAGAATCTCATGTGTGCAGACTCAAGCGAGCATTTTATGGTCTCAAGCAAGCACCCCGTGCTTGGTACATTAGGATTGATAGCTATCTCACTGTTTGGGCTTCAACAAAAGTGAAGCAAATGCAAAACTCTATCATATTTTGGTAGAAGGTAAATTGTTGATTATTATTTTATATGTTGATGATTGCTGATGAGTAGTTGGTCAGATCTTCCAAGGAGGACCTTGCAAGAGAGTTCAAGATGAAGGAAATGGGTCTCATGTACTAATTCCTTGGATTGGAATTATGGAAAGGTGATGGGGAACTGTTTCTCTCTCAGGGAAAGTATGCCAACGAGATACTTCAAAGGTTCTACATTGACAAGTTCAAACCCATTGATCTAAAAATGATCATATACTTACACTGACGTAGAATTTATTAACCATTAATGATTTGAATGTTAGCTCAAAGCACGAAAATTGAGGAAAATTACTTGAGAAGAAGACTTTATGACAGCTAATTAAACACAAGATAGATGCATAACAGAAGTGAAAACAGTAAAAACACAATGATACTAGACAACAAAATTGATTACGGAGTTCGTCCTTGATGGACTATGTCTCCAAGTCCGCTTTCAAGATGGGCGACCACTTTATTAGGATTGGAACATATGATGTAAATTACACATAGATTTTATTAGTCTGAATGTGCATACAAGCACTTCTGATCACTATCAACAGATAGCCCTCTGAATCATCTTTCCAATGCCTATCACGGTTTCCAATTCTGACTTCGGATGCTTCTATTACATTGAAAACAAAACTTCCTATGACCTCCAGAATCTGCAAACAAATATCAAAAACACTCTCCTCCTGATCAATGAAGAAAACTAAATTTTAAAGGCCTGCAGGTACATCAAACCAACTTTGGCTGAATTGCATATGAATAGGTTATCTTCTGGATGAGTTTTAGAGCCTCAGTCTTGTTGGAATTTGACACCCAGGCTAGGTTGCTTGGTCCTCGGATTAGTTTGTTTGTCACAAAACCAAATAAAACCCAAAATAACCATATTATAAAGATATAACCATAGGTGGTTAGATAACCGGGTGGAGGGCTAATGGTTTCCATGTGATCAGCGAGTGATCGATTGCCTGCTTGCCACCTGGTGGCTTATCCACCCGACGGTCTTGACTACTGTTACGCCGACTGTTTGCCATGTGTCCACTTCCGCCGTTATTTTCTGTGGTTCCAATTGGCGGTTCCGAGACTTGATGGTTAACCATTGATGTGTTCACATGTGGCCTGTTTCAATTTCTGAAGACTTGGAAGTTACCACCTAACCTCTGTGGTTCCAAAGACCCCGACGGTTAACCAATGCCCAGTTCACATGTCAGACCTCCGATGCAGTTAGGATTGCAGTTGATGTTAACCCGACGATTCTAACATGGCATGTTCACATGACATGACCTCCTCTAATGCAGTTAGGCTGACAGTTTAGGTGGGGGTAAATTGTGTATTTATATTGTATTGTTTTACAATGTATTTACAACAACATAGCCCGAGAGCTAAAAAGGGTTTTAGACTTAGGTTTTAGCACATAGTGTTGCATTGCGATAGGTTTAAGGTTTTAGATTTAGGGAATGGTTCTTTTTTTAATGCATTTGGAATGTAATGTATTATGTTAGGGTTTTTAAGACTTTTCATCAAAATAGGTAAAAAAAACCCATTTATCCCCAAATGTCACAAAGCGACATTAGAAACATGTGACATAAAAATAAATGCACATCGTCGACACAAGTGACATTTGTGATGACAACTTGACGATGAACCATATCGAACCTCTACAATGGACGACACAACCCATGTCGATGATCAACCTGTGAGTGGATGAAAAAACCCAAAATCCTGCAAGGCAAATGAAAAACACATGTCGACAACCATATCTTGTCGGAACTGACGACAAACTCGTGTCGAAAACCATATGTTAAACCATCTCAACTGAATGCCATGAAAAACCATATTACTTGAACAAACTGATTCATAACCGACACTGTCGCAGTTGATGACACCGAACTGAATTGATGATGACACTAAACACTGACGATGACCTATGCAATTTATCTGACAAGATCCTCCTGGATCAATCCTCTCCACTTGAAATCTTTTGGACCACCAAAAGTTTGACTAAATAAATAGTCAATGAGGGTAGAACTCCCTCTCTTTCCACCTTGACCTGATGATGTACCAATACATCCGATTAATCACCTGTAATTGATGATCTTGATGATGTTGACCATGGAAATTTTTTATCTGGTGACCTGTTCTCTCCATCTGCAATATAAAAAACTTACGACGATGGGAAAACAACTTATTATGAACATGACAATTGATTTCTTTCCATGAAGAACCATGAGTTAGTGATTCATAATCATCTTTGAAAATATTCTCTACTGGATATTGTTTAATACCATCAACATGTATTAACAAGCTATTTTGCGGAATAATAGAGACAATCAAAGATATACTTGACATCAAACCAGCTACTTGACTTGACATACTTTCATGATTCCTGATTACTAAGTGAACTTGTTGCAATGAACCCATCAAACTGTAAGTTGAAATTTGCTGCAACTCAGTTTGTCCTTGAAAGTATTGAATTAGCTATTGATTTGTTTGAATCACTTTTTCTTCATTCATTAAATGATGTTTCCATTGATTAGTACTTTCCTCTGATGCATAAGTTCCCATTAGACACTTTGACACTGCTTTAGAAAAGGCTTGGATATGAAAACAAATAGGTTTCCTCTCCACTTGAAAATAGGTTTTCAAACTATTTGAAACATGACATGGTGACACAATACAAGAGAAATTGAACACTGATTTTCCCGATACTGATATGTATCCCTGTAACTATTAATTTCCAAACTTGAAATGAATTGATTCATTTTGACATTAGGAAGAGGAGATTTAGGCGCAAACTGTAGTTCATGTTGTATTCCTTGGTTATGAATAAGATGTTTGCTTTTACATAGAACTGAAAAGGTTTCTATTTCTTTAATAAAACCATCTTTAAGTTGAGTCTCATAACTTAAACCACCATCATATGGATTGTTATGTTGTCCTTTCACACACATGATTACAAATATTTTAGTTGAACTTATTAATCGCTTCATCTGATTAACATTAATTGAATTCAAGTGATTTTTGCTTTGATGTTCCTTGACAACAAATTCAACCCCATCTTTATTAAGGTGATATTTATGTTCTCTCCTGTAAAATACTTCATCACGATCATAAAGATAAGGACTTCCTAAGACAACCCCACATATGTCTACTGGTACCACATCTAATTCCACTTCATCAATGTAATTAGCTATAATGGAAAATCTTAATCGACACTATTTAGTGACTTTTATCTGAGTTGATTTATTTAGCCATCCTAATGGGTAAGGTCTTGGATGATTCCGTGTTTCCAAACCCAAACTTTTAACTAAATATTTAGAGATTAAATTCGCCTATGATCCACTGTCAAACATTGTATCTATCTTTGTATGTTTAGAAGTTATCCTTATGTTAAACAATTCAACTCTTTTATCCTCATTTGAAGGATTTATGTTTGATGAAGATGCAATAATTTTCAAACTTGAACCAGTGTCAGAAATTTTACCTGTCGTAGCCATGACAGTTATCCTCTTTTCATCACCTCAATCTAAACCTAGATCTTGCTAGACTGCTGCAATGGCCTTCTTTTCATCCTTCTCCTTAAGGAAATTTTTGGGCTTAAGTTCTGGATGAAGTTTCCAACACTTAGATTCATCATGACCAATTCTCTGGCAATGAGAATAAGTAGGTCTTTCCTTCTGAACTATCGGTGATTTCTTTCGCTTCAAAATTTTCTTCCCTTTATTGTCATTGGAATATTTGATTTCCAACTCTTTGGATGACTACAATGAAAACTTGAATGGTCTTCCACCTGATTCAACATGTATGGCTTGAACACACAGTTCATAAAAATCATCATTATTAAACATCAATAAAGGATGCTGCAAATATGAATGTAGACTGTCGATGTATTTTAATAAAGTTTCATGTGTATCCAATGAAATACCAAGCACCAATGCTTTCTTTTTGAATTCTTGAGTAAACTCCTGAAAACTCTGCCCTTTACCTTGCCTCAGATGCTGCCGATCAATAACAACTTGCTGCATGTATCCTAAAGGATAGAATTGTTTCCTAAGAGCTTTTAAAAAATTAGACCATGAAGAGATGACTTTTCCTTTACGCTTTACATCTATCTGAGTTTTACTTTCCCACCAAATTAAAGCTATTCCCCCATTCTAAGTGTAGCTAATTGAATTTTAGTTTTATCACTAGAAATGTTCTAAATGAGACAATACACTTCTAACTGCTTAATCCAGTTATTTAGCTTTTTAGGATTCATTTCGCCATCATAAATAGGTAACTCAAATTTCACATCAAGTTTCAAAAGAGATGTTTTCTTAGGTTTCTTTTCTGTTTTAGATTGTGCATTGGAAGAAGAAGAAGATGATGATGATGGAGATTATGGAGGTGAAGGTGGTTTATTAGCCTTGCCTTTACCTTTTTCCTTCTTTGATGTCTTTGAAGAAGAAGTTGCAGCTCTTGCCTTCTTGTCTTCGTACAGTTCTTCCAACATCTGTTGCATAGTCAAGAATGCTTGCTGAAATTATTCATCGCTCATCTTAGTTTCAGTATTTTTTCCTACATCAGATCTTGACATGGTCAACTTAAGAATGACTTGTCGCTTTCGAATCTCTGGATCAATATGCTCAAGGATTCCTTATCCTCATTGTGACTTTGACCTGGTTAACATTCAATGGAAAATTCTACAAATGCAACCTACTCTGATACCAATTTACATTATCTAGAAATGATCATAGACTTAAACTGATGTAGAATTGATTAACCATTAATGATTAGAGTGTTAGCTCAAAGCACGAAAATCGAGGAAAACTACTTGAGAAGAAGACTTTACGACAGCCGATTAAACACAAACTAGATTCATAATAGAAGTGAAAATGGTAAAAACACAGCGATACCAGACAATACAATTTATTACAGATTTCGTCCTTGAGGGACTATGTCTCCGAGTTTGCTTTCAAGATGGGAAACCACTTTATTAGGATTGAAACAGATGAGGTCGATTACATAGAGATTTGATCAGTCTGAATGTGCATGTAGGGACTTCTGATCATTTTCATCAGATAGCCCTCTGAACCAAATTTCCAACGCCTTTCATGGTTCCCAATTCTGACTCCAGATACTCTTGTTACACTGAAAACAAAACTACCTATGACCTCTAGAATCTGCAAACAAATATCAAAACCCCTTTCCTCCCGATCAATGAAGAAAACTACCTTTTAAAGGCCTACAGGTACATCAAACCACCTTTGGCTGAATTGTAGATGAATAGGTTATCTTCTAGATGAGTTTTATAGCCTCGGTCTTGTTGGAATTTGACACCTAAGCTAGGTTGCTTGGTCCTTGAATTAGTTTGCTTGTCACAAAACCAAATAAAACCCAAAATAACCAAATTATAAAGATAAAAACATAGGTGGTTAGCTAACTGGGTGGAGGGCTAATGGTTTCCATGTGATCAACAGGCGGTCGACTGCCTAACTGCCACCTGGTGGCTTATCTACCCGATGGTCACGGCTACCGTTACGTCGATGGTTTGCCATGTGTCCACTTCTGTCGTTATCTACTACGGTTCCAACTAGCAGTTCTAAGACCTGGCAGTTAACCATTGCTGCATTCACATGTGGCCTGTTGCAAGTTTTGAAGACCTGGCAGTTACCACCTAACTTTTGTGGTTTCGAAGACCCCGACGGTTAACCAATGCCCAGTTCACATGTTAGACCTCCAATGTGGTTAAGATTGCAGTTGATGTTAACCCGACGGTTCTAACACAACATGTTCACATGACATGACCTCCTCCGACGCGGTTAGGCTGATATTTTAGGTGACGATCAAATATGTATTTATATTGTATTGTTTTACAATGTATTTACATCAACATAGTCTGAGAGCTAAAAGGGTTTTAGACTTAGGTTTTAGCACATAGTGTTGTATTTCGATAGGTTTAGGGTTTTATATTTAGGGAATGGTTCTTTTTTTAATGCATTTGGAGTGTAATGTATTAGGTTATGGTTTTTAGGAATTTTCATCAAAATAGATTAGAAAAACCCATTTGTCCCCAAATGTCACAAAGTGACATTAGAAACATGTGACATAAAACTAAATGCACGTCATCAACACAAGTGACATTTGGGACGACAACCTGATGACGAACCATGTCAAACCTCTACAACAGATGACACACCCATGTAAATGATCAACCTACGAGTGGACGACAAAACCCCAAATCCTACGAGGCGAATGACAAACACATGTCGACGACCATATCCTATCGGAACAAACGAAAAACTCATGTCGACAACCAGGGGTTAAACCATCTCAACTGAACGCCATGAAAAACCATACTACCTGAACAACCTGATCCATAACCAACACTGTCGAAGCTGATGAGATTGAACTGAATTGACAATGACATTGAACACTGATGGTGACCTGTGCAATTGATCTAACGAGATCCTCCTAGATCACCCATGGATATGCCTCTAATGACCAACTGGAGAAAAGAGGATGTCATTTCAGGTGAGGAAGTGGATGCAACTTCTTATCAACAGTTGGTGGGTTCACTCATGTATCTTGTGATCACACGACCAGACAGGTGCTATGCAATCAAAAAACTGAATCAAGTTATGGTTAGGCCATCACAACTATTTTGGAGGGAAAAAAAGCATGTTCTACAGTACCTTAGAGGAACTACCCAATTTGGAATTTGGTATAGATGAAAAAAGGGAGTGAAGTTGTGTGGCTTCAATACTGATGTAGTTTCGGCGAGAATTCCATTAGACATAAGATTAATTCAGGTGGAATTTTCACTTTGGTCCACAGTGGTTTCTTGGTGCAGCATGAAGTAAATATTAGTGGCACTCATCTTAGTAGAAGAAAAATACATGGATGCAAGTCAAGAACCATGTCAAGCAATCTAGATGAGAAAGATACTTGTTGGCTTGTTTGGTCAGATGATGGATCCTACTATGATTTATTATGATAATCGTAGTTGTATCGAACTCTCTAAAAATCCCATTTTTTTATCAATCCAAGCATATTGATATCTGGTATCACCATCTACGAGATTATGTGCAAAGGCAGATTATGTTATTGCAATACATTCTGATAGAGGAACAAGATGCCAGTATTTTGACAAAGGCCTGGTTAAGAGGGAAGTTTGAGTTCCATAGGTGCAAGATAGGGGTGGTTGATGATCCCTTTCTTGTTGAGAGGGAGTGTTGAAAATGCAGCAAAAAAATCTCAGTTTGAATTTTCCTTGGTCAAACTAGAGAAAATTTGAATTTTTATTTCAACAAAATTCTTGGAGGTAGTTAACTGAGATGACATGGCACTTGTCACTTAGATAACTCAGTAAATTCAAGTTGGGGAAGATTGAGTTTAGTTCACTATGTTTTATTGCAAATTTGTAGCAATCTCTTTCAGTTAATTTGAGTTATTGTGAGTTTAACAAGTTATAACTGTCAGAATAATTAGTGGAGGTCAAGTTGTGGAAGTGGAACTTTAACCACACTCAGTGATCAACCAGTTAACTGATCAATCAACCCAAAATAATTGTTGCATGTTAAGGGTTTGATTACCTATTTGAGATGGAGATTCTAAGGCAGTGTACTATCATTTGTAGCATATTCCAATGTGTACAGGTGGTGCATGCAATTAGAGGAAGGATCTAAGGATATTGTGAAATTCTAGAGTGTGAAATTCCTAAAACAAATAGGGGAAATTTCCCAAGGGAATACTGCAAGAAAATAGGAGCTTAAAGGGCTTGAAAATTGGCTAAGTGTTGGATAGAGTCAGTTTGTCAAGCAGAGGGATAGATTGTACACTTGCAGGGTGTATTCAGGCTTGAGCAAGCATATGTATTTCTTCTCTATTCTTTGATTAATGCAATATAGATAGTAATGGGTTTTGAGCAGTTACTTTCCCCTAGATAAATCTCTATCCATGTGTGATGTTTCCTTTTGCATGTCTATGATTGTTGTTTTAGTTAAATTCCATAGATCAATAGAGTAGCTTCATGTCTTGTGATTTGGAAAATTTCATGAGCAATATTCAATCTACACATTAATTTCTACAATATCTAGTAGAAGCTTAACAGCTTGAGAGTGAATCAGGGACAATGGGAAGGAATCTATTGGCTGTGTGGGGCTTGACCCAGGTTTAGCATTAGTTATTCAAATAAATCCCTACACTATTGGCCGTTTTGGCATCGGCCCACGGAGCACAGACCGAAGTCTCACCCGAAGTAGTATGGGGGGATGCTGGAACCAAGTTTCCACACCCTGAGATGGTCGTGATGTCAGTTTATACCCTCTGTTCCTACTTTTGTGTAGGTCAATAAGCTTTAGGGATCTTTCATTCTAGCCCTTTATTTTGCCCTTTAGTACCTCTCCGAAGGTGTACGATTGACCTTCGCGCAACCTTAACCCGCGGTCCAGGTACTTTCGTGCTACTATGACAATGTATTGTACAAGTTCCCAAGTTATCTTATGTGTTTTAATTATCTTAATAAACAATCATAGTTGGCGTCGCGTAACCTGATATTCTTACTTGTGTTCAATTAACCATTATAATCACATATATTCGCGCATCACATAAACATGGTAAATGAAACCAAAAACGAAATATAACCAGATGCATTAATAGGAAATAAGTACACAAAATTTGTAGAATACTTCTCTTGATTGATATATTTAGATTATTACGGACTCTATCTGCCCTGCGCACATAGCTGCAGGGGTTCACACACTTAGCTGTGGAATTCCACCCTAGGCCTTTGCGCACTCAGCTGCAGAGCCTCTACCTACGCTAAGAACCCAACACTTAGACTTCTCTACCAAGACTCTTCACTCCATACTTCGCTAAAAGACTTTTTTCTACTTAGAGCTTACTTAGTTAGCTCCTTTTTATACAATCCCATGGTCCGTGGACCATGGGTGGATCTTTACAATCAAATTTACACTTTACAAAATAAGGGTAGACAACCCTTTATGAATCTTGACACCTTTGTGCTCCGCGACCACAAAATGCAGAGACTTTACAACTTTATTACAAAATTGACACAAAACATGGGATTTTAGCCCCAAAACTGCGCTTGGGGGATCCCGTTCCCAACAGGCCCCCAACACAAACATGGTGACTCATCCTCGAGTCACTCCACAAGTGTAGAGATCTTGGTGCGAAGACCTCCCAGCTCAACCTGTATGACCGCAACCTCGACAGTGCATTGTGTGGTTGCCTACTTCGCTTCTTCAACTAACTGCTCGGTCGTTGGTCCTGAACTGTCAGCTTGGAGCTTCTATTGAGTTTCTTGCAGATTCACAAGCTTTCCTTCAATAGAGGCCGTGACCACGTAAGCCTCATCCAAACAGGGCTTCAATTGCACCTTCAGCACTGCCTCCTTGTGCTGCGTGACATCTACTTGTTCTTTCAATTGCTTGGACTCCTGCAACTTTTCCAGTAGTTGCATGAGAGCGACGGTTTGTGATGTACCTTTTACCTCATCATAGCGCTGCTGCAGTTCTCACGCTTCTGTCTCCAGATGATGTACATTAGGGTCCTCCTACAGGATCGTCAAGACCTTGAACAATTGTTCAAAAAATTGTTTGTAGTATGCTACTACACTGTCTATTGTCGCTATCACCTCTGTGACAGTGGTTGTATGCTTCTCCTTTACTTCTGGCGGAGTTGAAGGATGGGCCTTCAACTGTAATTTTGTAATCTGTAGGTTCAACTGTAGCTGAATCCTAGCCATCTTTGTGCGAGTGTTGCACACCCATGTAGCAAGCTTGCAGACGCGCACCTTGATCGGTTCTTCCTCAAGAATGGCCAACTCCGAGACCATTTAGCATACCTCCTCCACGACCTGAATTATACACTTGTTTTGGTTGGTTACCTCGGTAATGGCAGCAATGGCAAAGTCTCACCCTAGGGCCATTTGTTCATTATTAATCCTTTGCTCGCTGATTACCTGCAAAGCGCGGTGTTCACAGGCCCTCAACTTTGTGATCACTCCATCCTGCAATAGGTGGAGCGCCTCGCCAGGGAGTGTTGCCAAGTTCAACCCCAATCCATTGAGGGAATTGACAGTGGGCTTGTCAGCTTCATTCTTCGTGGTCAGTGCTCCATTTGGCAGCACTATCACGTTGGAGACCTTCGCGTGCAGCATCTCAGTAGCTTCTGAAGTGCCAATAGCAAGGTTGGTGGACACTGTGCCAGTCTATACTACGTGGGTCTGTAGCTCCTGTAGACCTATCTAGATGGCCCCCAATACTAGCTGTTGCTGCTGTTCAAACTGTTGTAGTGCCTCCACAGTGACATCTTGCACCGTGTCTCCAATGTCATGCAAATCTCCCTCTGTGAGGGTGATTAGGCCTAGTGACATCTTAGTGGCCTTGGATTTCTTCCTTGACCCTCCTTTCTCTATTTCCCTTGGACGCTTGATGTGGGTGAATGTCACCTGTGGGTCTACGCTATTCTACTCTATTTGCTTGTCCGTTTCCTCCTCAGTGTCGGGCGAAGGTGACCTCGCGCCTTTGTGAGAGCCCCACTCTGTTTCACCTGTCTGCTTTCCCGTTTGTTGGGCAGCATCACGCTCTACCTGGGCATTGTCAGTGGCCTCCTTCTTCCTCTTTTAAGCTAGCTGCACCATCTTGAGCTTGGCCTCATCCTTTCTACGATGTGCAACAGACTTGCTTGCCCCCACTGCAAAGTCTGAGGTAGTGCGCTACTCTGCCAACCAGCGATCAAGTAAATCAATTGTGTCATCCGTTGCCAAGTAATGCAAGTCATAACATGTCTGCGTAGGGTCCTTCCACATCCTGATTGATACATGGTGAAAGTCTGCCTTGAACTCTGCGTAGCCATGTAGGTTAGCAAACACAATAGGTGACAACCGCAGTTTGTGATTGATAGCAATGAAAATGTTCATCTCCATCAAGATCCAGAAGATCTTGTTGTCCTTGATGCACTGCGCATCCTCAGTCACCCATAGCAAATCGTACTTCATTGCTTCTGGTAGGTCCGACGTGACCGAGGGGAATTGGTTGTCTTCTGGTAGCTCCCATGCTACCAACACAATAGAAAACAAGCGCCATGCACAGTGGAAGGTCTTGCTGAGCTCCTATGCCTCGCAATAGTTTGCAAGGAACTCACCACAGAGATAGTGCACCCAATTGAACTGGACTCCTTCGGCGCATTGGGCTACAAGAGTAATGACTGGTGCCAACACTTCATCTGCGTGACACTTCCTCATGACCTTTCTTGCCAAAATTTTTGTGTCCACCTTGACTACAGGGTCACTAATACATGAGATGGCATAACCTCGCGGTTTCTTCACGAGCTTAAATTTCTCCTTCATGGCCTCCATGAGGGCCTACTCGCCACCTTTTCCGCCAAACATCATGGCCGAATTTTCTCCTATGTAGGGCAGCCATGTGATCCTATGGATCAATCTGTTGGTGATGGGTATTGACACCTCCAGCCACAAACATCCATCGTGCACTAAGCATAGAAGCTGCTTGATGACCAACACTGTAATCGGGATGCGGTTGTAGTGCGGTACCCATAGCAAGTTGAGCAGACCTACCTTGTCTACTCCTCTAAGCCACTTCCGCGGCTCCAATGTAGTCATCCCGGTGGTTGTGTCAATAATGTAGCGCATCAGCTGCTCTGTCGCTAAGTGCGGGAACTTCTCATGGTAAACTAAGTCCCAATCTTCCAGTTTTAATAGAGGAACCTGCCCCAAGCACAGTCCTTCAAAGACAATATTTTCCAGTAGAAAAGGGGTTTGCAAGGGGACCTTGCTCTCATCAATGGCCTTCGGTACCTTGGTCTTTCCCTTGCGTGGAGGGATGTACTCAGGCAACTTAGTGATAGGGTCAGCACCCTGGACTTCAACTTCCTCCACGTCCACGCCCAAGTCCTCATCATCCATCAGGATGTCCTCCATTTCTTCCTCCTCCATCTCCAGATTGATGGCTTTTCCCTTTTCCTGTGCGGTGGGCTTGTCCTTTGGTGGGTTTCTTCTTGGCGATGCCCGCACCAGTATCGCAGGCTGCTTTCCCTTCTTATCCTTTGCACTCTCCTTGGTTGGGTTCGGCTTCAGTCTAGGCGTCTGTGGTGATTTGGGAACTTCATCTAATACTTATGCAACCTCTGGGGTAGCTTCCTCTACCTCCCTAACAACCTCTGGCACATCCTCCTCAGTTGTCACTACTTCGGTGTCCATAGCTTCAACGAGTGCTGACATGACGCTATTCAACAGCTCCTGTGTTGCCTGTGGTAATTGCTCAAACACTGAACTCACTATCAGGGCTTCAAATAATTCACAGTTCATGTGCGTCTGAGAGCTCAAAAAATCAATTCTCAAATTCCAAGTGTTTTTCATTGGGCAACCACCTGTAATTTATAGGGCATTTTGAATTCAAATATGACCATTCCCCCCACATTTGCTTCATTAATGCCAGATTGGTGATAGATTTCCAAGGATATGACCCATAAAGTTCATCTTAAATGTCGGCCGCCCGCTCCATTTGGCCACATTTCTACCGTCAAATCATGAATAGTGACTTTAACGGTCACTTTCCAGCTGACCTACGCAATTTCCCCTTGGGTAGCGTAGCTCCCTTCATGTTGTCATGAACCCTGTGACATTTCCTCGCTTCGCATAGTCCTCCATTCGTGCAGCTCCCCAACCCAGGAAGTGTAGTTTATAGTCCCATGCCTCCTTTCAGCTGCCTCAAGCGCTAAGACTATGATATCCTCATATAGTCACCTAACCAGATCACCGGTGTATGGCTTCAATCGGCTGCCATTCACTTTTCCTTAGAAGGGATCTCCATTCAATTTAACTAACTGAACTGCTCCACCATTGGTAATCTCCTTAATGACATAGGGACCTAACCAGTGCATTTTGAATTTCCCTGAAAATTTATTAAACTTGTTGTCATATAACAGAACCAGGTCATTTACCTTAAAGGTGCACAACTTAATGTGCTGATCGTGCAATGATTTTTTGCGTTGCTTTTGGACCTATTGGTGGAATCTAGCTAGAAATCTCTCTTCCTCAATCTCAGCCAGCTGCACGAGCCTCTCTTCCAGGGCTCTGTGATTCGTCATTCCTGTTAGTGCTGCGATGTGTAGACTAGGCACAATGTATTCCATGGGCATCACTGCTTCAACACCATATACAAGCCTAAAGGGTGTCTGTCCTGTCAAATTTTTGCTTGTCGTTCGATAGGCCCATAGTACTATGGGTATGCATAGGTCCCAATCACTTCGCTAAGCATTGCAAACCTTGGTCAGTGCATTCTCCAACACCTTATTGAATGCTTCCACCATCCCATTAGCATGTGGGTGATAAGGCGTGATTTTCTGGTGATATACCTGAAATTCCTCCGTCAGCACACTGATTGTTTTGTTCAGAAAGTGCTTACCGCGATCGCTCATCAAAACCTTTGGAAACCCAAATCATGTCAATACATACTTAAAGAGAAACTTCGTAGCAGTCATGCCTATGCAATCCTTCACAAGCTGTGCCTCTGCCCATTGGGTCAAATACACAGTTGCGATGATAATGTACTGCGCTCCCGTCTTCTTCCCTTGGGGATAAATGGGTACCACAAAATCTATCACCCATTTCTCAAAGGGTTGTAACGTCGTCTATGGATTTAGAGGCAGCTCATCTCTCCACAATGGTCTGCTAGTACTTTGACACACATCGCACGTCTTGCAGTAAGCTTTGTAGGTTTTAACCCTGTACAAAAATTACTTGCATACGAATTCTAAAACACAGAAAATAAACAATGCGAGATCATAACACATAAAACACATATACACAGAGATTTCCCCTGGATCCCAAAACTAGGACTACCAGCTTGATTTTTCATTATGTTCCTTTCATAGTTACAATACATATTTATACATTTCGAAGCATCCAATACCATGGACCGAAAACCATCACATCCAATACCATGGACCAAAAACCATTGTGTCCAATACCATGGACCGAAAAACATCGCATCCAAAAATCATGTGCAAAAATCATGCACAAAACCATAGGTGGGTCCACCCAACCTAACATAGGGTCCAAAAGCAAAATTTTCCGAGGTGCTGCCCGGGACCCCATAAAGTGGGGTTACGGGTGCCCTTCAAATGCCCTGTTAACTACGTGGAAAAAATATAACACAACCCAACATTCTCCCACTTGTTGTTTTCTTTCCACATGGGGCCATAAGAGAGCTTAGTCATTTTTTCAGCTCTGAAATGACCATTGTCTCTCTATACCAAGAGAACTTCTCAGAGCTCACAAATTTTGTCAATGCATCTGAAATATTCTTCAAAGTGTCCACCTCTACCAGCAACACCTTTTTTTCTTCTATCATATCCCTCACAAAGTGATACTGAACATCAATGTGCTTTGTCTTTGAATGATATGCGGGGTTCTTTGCCAAGAAAATTGCACTTTGGCTGTCACAGTCTATCCTTATAGCTCCCTGTACTAACCCCATACTTGAACACAATCTCTGTAGCCAAACTGCTTCCTTGCTTGCATGAGTGGCTGCCATGTATTCTGCCTCTATAGTTGATAGTGCCACTACAGATTGTTTCTTACTCATCCAACTGACTGCACCTCCAAATAGGTTAAACACATACCCACTTGTAGATCTTCTCTGATCCAGATCTCCAGCCCAGTCTGCATCAACAAAGCCATGAATATCAAACACTCTGTCCAATCCCGGTCTTCCTTGGTAGCACAAACCATAATCACTAGTGCCACGCAAATACCTGAAAACTCGCTTCACTGTTGTCCAATGCTCCTTTCCTGGTTTTGACATAAACCTGCTCAATACTCCCACTGCATGTGCAATGTTTGGTCTAGTATAGACCATTGCATACATCAGGCTACCTATTGCACTTGCATATGGAACATAGGACATGTCCTCTTCCTCTTCTTGTGTCTTGGGACATTGTTCAAAAGATAACCTCACACCTGTTAAATTGAGACTTCTGTGATCCATAATAGTTGTAAGAAGAGCTTCGGCGTAAATCACATATAGAAAGATCTTTGTCGACGCGTTTCGAATCAGCAAGTGTGGCTCATCGTCAGGACAAGTTGAAGAAACAGATCCAGCTTTGCAAGTTAAATAGTCTGAGAAGGGCCTCCAACAGCTATCTAGATCAATGGCTAGATTTGACCAAGGGACAGTCAAAAAGTCAAATTGATTATTTAGAGGAAGATAGTTAATGACCATACCTATAAATATATAGAAGAAATGATATTAGAAGGGGGTTACATTATTAATTTAATAATTAAAATTTTTTATTAAATGGGAAATAGTTATAATGGAGACCTAACTTTTATATACCTAAGGTAAATGTAAGTTGATAGTTAAATAAAATAAAAAATAAAAATAAGCAATTAAATAAATAATAATAATAAATATTAGTTAGTAGATAAATAAATAGATAAAAACATAAATAAAAATGAAAATAATACTAATATATATTCGTTAATATATAAATTGTAAAATAACAACAATAACACTATATAAAAGTTAGTTACGAAAAACTAGATAGTAATAACAATAATAATATAATTAAATAAATTAAAATATAAAATAATATAAATTAGTTATGAAAGAAATAGTAAAATATATATTCGTTAATAACTATATAAAATAATAACAATATAAAAAGGCTAGTTACGGAAAACATAAAAAAAATAAAAAAATAAATAAATAAATAAATAAATAAATAAAAATAATAATAATAATAATAATAATAATAATATGTATTCGTTAATAGATAAATAAATAAAATAAATAATATATATATATATATATATATATATATATAAAATACTAATAATAAAACTAAGTAAATATATATTTGTTAATACTATAAGTACCAATATCAACCAGGGAAAAGGGGGGATGACTCAAAAAATAATAAGCAAATAAATAATACTGATATTATTAATATATATTCGTTAATAGATAAATACATAAAAATATACATAAAAATCATATAAAATAGATAAATAAATAAAAAATAATAATGAGTAAATAAAAAACTGTTAAGATTATGAATACCAATATCAACTCGGCAAAGGCGGGAAAGGAACGATACAAATTAGAAGGAGAAGGACCGGAAAGAGTCCAGAGCAAGAAGGATGAACCAAAGGAGACAGGAAGGCTCCAGGGGAACGACGAAAGCGAAAAAGATGGGGGGGGGGCGAACTAAGATGAAAGGGCAGGGATCCAACATCTACTGATCTTCCAGCTGTCATCTCTATTGAGATTGTTAGGTCTTCTTTCAATCTCAATAGCTTCCCTGAGTTTACGATGATGGAACTAGGCAACCTTGGCAACAACCTTAGCCTCCTCAATACAAACATGATGCTTGGTCTTCACCACATGCTCTGCTAACGCTGAAGACTTGGTTCTCCCATGTCTTAGGTCAGCTGCATGTTCGCTGATCCTCTAATGGATGGAGCGCCCCGTTTCCCCGATGTAGGGGGTCCCACGAGAACAAGGGATCAAGTAGACACCCTTCATGTCCTTGGGGTTAACGGGATCTTTCACTGATTGGAGGGAATTACGAATCGTGCTGAGGGGTCTAAAAGAAGAGGGAATATCATACCTCTTAAGGATCCGAGCAATCTTGTCTGTGGTTCCTTGGACATAGGGAAGGTGGACCCCTAGTCGGCGTTCCTTAGGTTCTTTCTTAATAGCTACATTCCTAGATGCTTTAAGGAAAGCCTTCTGACCTAGGCGTCTACTATATCCATTCTCCACAAAGACATCAAGGAGATGGGATCTCTCCTTATCAAAGCTCTCATTATCAGAAATCCTGAGGGCTCGAGTAGTGAGGGTGTTAAGGACACCTATCTTCTAAGCAGGGAAATGATGGGAATCGGCATGAAGATACTGCTCAGTATGCGTTTTCTTCCGGAACACAGAGTGGGAGAGATAGCTGTCCTTATTCCTCAAAATAAGAATATCTAGGAAAGGGAGGCAACCATTGACCTATAAGAATAGGAACCTTCATCGGTTTACTATCTTGCATATTAAACCTCTGCAGTATTGTCTTGACATACTTCCTCTGCTTTAATAAAAGCTTCCTCTTTGCCCGATCTCTTTTAATTTCCATGCCCAAAATATAGTTTGCAGCACCAAGATCTTTCATGTCGAATTTGGAGGACAATTGGGTCTTCAAATCCTAGATAATTTCTTTGTCATTTCCAACTAGCAACATATCATCCACATATAAGACCAGATAAATAACATGGTCACCAATTAATTTAAAATACACACAGTGATCTGCTTTGCTTCTCGTGAAGCCAAGTCCCCATATAAACATATCAAATTTCTGATACCACATCCTTGGTGACTGTTTTAACCCATACAAAGACTTCTTTAACTTGCATACCAGTTCTTTCTTACCCTTCGCTGCAAAGCCTTTAGGTTGCTTCATGTAGATTTCCTCTTCTAGATCCCCGTGAAGAAATGTTGTCTTCACATCCATCTGTTCTACCTCAAAATCAAAAGCAGTGGCAACAGATAAAAGTAATCTAATAGAAGTTACCTTGGCAAAAGGAGAAAAAATATCACCAAAATCAATTCCCAGCACCTGGGAATAACCTTTTGCTACCAACCGAGCTTTGTATTTCTCCACTTTTCCTTCTGCGTTTGTCTTCTTTTTGAACACCCATTTGCTACCAATGGGTTTCCTTCCAGCCGGCAACTTCACCAGATCCCAAGCCTCATTTTTTTGCAAAGATGCCATTTCATCAACCATGGCCTCTTTCCAGAGTTTTCCATCCTATGAATCTATTGCTTCCTTCATAGTTCTGGGATCATCGTCAGTAATAGATAAATCAAAATTTGAATAGAAAGCAGATGGACTATACCTTTAAGGTTGCCTTCTTTCTTGAACTAATGTTCTCATAGCCAGAGTTTGTGGCTCTTCATCTTCTGATTCCTCCTCTGCTGTAGAGTTTGATTCTTCCTCCTTTAGCTTAAACTCTATCTTCTCAGGTTCCTTTCATTGGAATTCATGTTTAATAACATCTTTCACCTCTCTGAACACCACATCTCAGCTGTACACAACCTTCTGTGTGACTGGGTTCCAAAGCTTATAACCCTTTAAACCATCCTTATACCCAATAAAGATGCACGTTTGAGATTTACTATCCAACTTGGTTCGTTTATCCTCTAGAACATGTACATATGCATCACATCCAAATACCCTCAGATGTGAAAGAGAGGGTTTCTTACTAGTCCATACCTCTTGTGGAGTCTTATCCTCCAACGTTGATGAAGGTGACCTGTTGACTAGGTAACATGCAGTATCCACCGCCTTTGCCCAGAATTCCTATCCTAACGCGGCACCACTGAGCATGCTTCTTGCCCTTTCCATCAACGTCTTGTTCATTGTTTCTGCAACTCCATTTTGCTGAGGTGTATATGGAGTAGTTTTTTGCCATGATATACCACACTTCTTACAGAATTCTTCAAATTCCTTGCTGCAAAACTCTCCACCATTATCTGTCCTCAACACCTTTATCTTCTTCTTTGTATGATTTTCCTCGAGAGCCTTAAATTCTTTAAACCTGTCAAAGACTTCAGATTTCTTCTTAAGGAAATATATCCATGTATTCCTTGAGAAGTCATCTATAAATGATACATAGTACACAAAATTACCCAGTGATGGAACCTTCACAGGTCCAAACACATTACTGTGCACAAGCTCTAATATCTGTTTCGCCCTCTTACTACCAGAGGGGAAACTCACCCGATTCTGCTTCCCATATGCACAATTTTCACAAAATCAAAATCTAGAGAGCTATTACTCATACCTTATACCATACCTTTACCATGAAGTATTCGAAGACCCTTCTCTCTAATATGTCCAAGCCTTTGATGCCACAGCATGGTCTTCTCTTCAGAGACCACTAGATTTTCTACTTCACTCTCAGGAACCAGAGAACTATTGCACCCATCAATAACAGTGCTACCTTGTAGCTTGTACAGAGTTCCAATCCAAAGTCCCCACATCAATACCAGTGCTCCCTGAACCATCTTGCAGGTATCCTTCTCGAACACTGTTTTTACACCTACATCATCCAGCTTGCTCACAGAAATCAGATTTCTGGCTAATGCAGGAATATGTAGAACACCTGGAAGCATTCTAACCCTTCCACCTTACAATTTCAACTTTACTTTTCTGCGACCAACGATTCTAGCCTTCCTGTCATCCCCCAAGAAGACATCACCACCATCATATTTCTCATACTCACAGAACCACTCTCTATGGGGAGTGAAGTGAAAGGATGCACCTAAGCAAATCAACCATGCCTCGTGATCTACATGTGTACTTGAAGAAGCCAAGTACACATCCCCACCTTCATCTGAGGTGGTTTTCACCTCTGTAGAAGGAGCCTCATCAGATCCCTTTCCTTTGTCAAGAGCTTTAGATTTACAGTCCCTTTTGTAGTGCCCTTCCTTTCCACATTTCCAGCACACCACCTTTATAGGTTTTCCTAGAGATTTAGATCTCCCATTCGATGACTTATTTTTGTTTCTGTTTTGGGTTCGCCCTCGTACATACAAGGAATCACCATTTTGGCTCTCCATATTTTTCTGTCTCATCTCCTCCGTCAGCAAGGATGAGACTATTTCATCAAAATGCAAGGCAGTTGCATTTCTATCTATTGCAATAACCAGACTATCCCACAAATTTGGTAGAGAACACAACAAACTAATGCACATATCTTCATCTAAAATTTTAGTATCAATAGATGCTAACTGACTTACCACAGTATTAAATGCATTTAGATGCTCTGTCACTGAGTCTCCATCTTTCATCCTTAGGTTATACAGCTTTTTCCGCAGGAACAGTTTATTCACCAGAGACTTATATTGGTACAAAGTTCCTA
Organism: Pinus tabuliformis; assembly: GCA_031772625.1. Lineage (NCBI taxonomy): Eukaryota > Viridiplantae > Streptophyta > Pinopsida > Pinales > Pinaceae > Pinus > Pinus tabuliformis. The sequence goes on along the minus strand of CM062819.1, from coordinate 1,586,605,584 downwards.
ACTTGTCCCACAAAGCCTTCGTTGTAGCTTCCCCTGATACATTCAACAATACTAAATTTGAGACACACAATCATATTGTGCTCTTTGCCTTCTGATCCAACTTCTTCCATTCTTCATCAGACACTCCTGTTGGTTTAGTACTCAGATCTACCACGATCCACTGATCTTTATCCACCAACAGATCCTCCATCTTGAGTTTCCACAACTCAAAACTATGACCATTAAATTTCTCGATCTCTATCTTTCCACTGCTCACCAACTTCTTTCACCACCAGAATCGATCTCGCAGATCTCCCACTGAACAGGGTCTACCACACGCCCGAGCGAAACCCCTAACAACAAAGGCGTCCCCTTGAAGCCAAAACAACTCTGATACCAAATGTAGGTTTTAACCCTGTATAGAAATTACTTGCATACGAATTCTAGAACACATAAAATAAACAATGCGAGATCATAACACATAAAACACATATACACAGAGATTTTCCCCTGGGTCCCAAAATTGAAACTACCAGCTTGATTTTTCATTATGTTCCTTTCAATGTTACAATACATATTTATACATGCCGAAGCATCCAATACCACGGACCGAAAACCATCACGTCCAATACCATGGACCGAAAACCATCGCATCCAATACCATGGACCGAAAAACATCACGTCCAAAAAACATGTGCGAAAATCATGCACAAGACCATAGGTGTGTCAGCCCAACCTAACATAGGGTCCAAAACCAAAATTTTCCGGGGTGCTGCCCCGGACCCCATAAAGTGGGGTTATGGGTGCCCTTCAAACCCCTATTAACTACTTGGAAAGAATATAGCACAACCCAACAAGCTTTTGAATCCTGATGGAGGGTTGGCCACCACAACCCTGCACGTAGAATCTTTTGCACGGTTGCTCTTCTTGCATAATTCCCTCCTGCGGCGCCCCCATGAGCATCCAGGAGGATACTGATCCTTTCAAACTCTGGTACATATCGTCATAATACTTCATGAGACCCCATTTTGTACAGATTCCCAACAATGACGGAAAAGTCTGCCGTATGCACCACTAACTCCTTCTTCTATTGGACGACGTAACCTTTCGGGGCAGTTCCTGTCATTAGGAAGTGTATGATTTCTTCAAAGTTACCATCTGCGACGCGTACTACAAATAGCTATGTGTCAGGCAATCCCTCCTCCAAATTAGTGGGATCTTCTCCCATTTTGATGCACGACAGATGGTCTGGTCCCGCGTTCAGTCGTCCAGGGTTCACAATAACCTCAAAATCATATTCCTAGAACAATAATAGCCACCTAAAGATTCTCCCCCCCAACACAAGCTTATTGACTAGGTATTTCAATGTGGAATGATCCGTATACATCTTAAATGTTCACCAAGCAAGTAGTGTCTAAACTTCTGGAGTGCGTATACCATGGCCAACCCTTCGTGCTCAGTGGTGGAATAGTTCTTCTCAGCCTTGGATAACCTCCTGCTTGTGAATGCTATAGGATGGTCCAATTATCCTATGCCATCCTATGTTAGTACTGCTACCAGTGCTATACATGACGCTTCTACATGTACATGAAACTCCTTCTTCCAATCCGGGAAGACTAAAATTGGCGCGGTGACCATTTTTTCTTTCAATACATCCAAGATTTTCTTACTGTCCTCGTCCCAACAGAACATGACATCATTTTTCAACAAATTCTCCATAGGCATGGTGATCTGGGCATAGCCCTCGATAAACTTCCTGTAATATCTCATATGCCCTAAAGTTGTGTGAAACTGTTTTACACTCCTCGGTGCCTTCAAGTTAAGTATCAGTGCGATCTTCACAGGATATACCATCAGGCCCTGTCTACAAACCACATAACCCAACAGAGTCCCAAAAGGAACAAAAACAAGCATTTCTTCAAATTGAGCGCAATTTGTTACCTCCGACAAGTATCTAGCATTAGGCACAAACTTGCCACATGGCGTTTTACCAACCCAAACACAGTCCAATCATCAAAGTACACCTCCAGAAACTTATGAATGAATTCTTTGAATATAGCAATGACTACATGCAAAACAATTGTAGGTGCATTCTTCAATCTGAAAGGCATTACATGTTGGGTTGTGTTATATTCTTTCCACAACTAGCCTACATAGTTAACTAGTGGGTTAGAGGGGGGGCAGAGTCCCCCCATTGTTGCGCTGATTGCGCAGAGGGGGCGGCAGCCCCCCCTATCCAGGGGGTTTGTGGGGGCGGGCAGCCCCCATCTACGGGGTTTGGGGTAGCACCCCAGGAATTTTTTTTTCGACCCTATATTAGGTTGGGCGGACCTACCTATGGTTTTGTGCGTGGTTTTCACACATGGTTTTGGACGTGATGGTTTTAGGTCCATGGTTTTGGACGTGATGGTTTTTGGTCCATGGTATTGGATGCTTCGGCATGTATAAATAGGTATTGTAACATTGAAAGGAACATAATGAAAAATCAATCTGGTAGTCCCAGTTTTGGGATCCAGGGGAAAATCTCAGTGTATATGTGTTTTATGTTTTATTCTCTCGCATTGTTTATTTTCTGTGTTTTATAATTCGTATGTAGGTAATTTCTATATGTGGTTAAAACCTACATAGATGGTTTGGTCCCGCGTTCATTCATCTAGGCTTCATAATAACCTCAAAATCATACTCCTAGAATAATAATAGCCACCTACCGATTCTCCCCCCAAACACAGGCTTATTGACCAGGTATTTCAATGCAGAATGATCCGTATACATCTTAAATGTCCACCCAGCAAGTAGTGTCTAAACTTTTGGAGTGCGTATACCATGGCTAACCCTTCGCACTTAGTGGTGGAATAGTTCTTCTTAGCCTTGGATAACCTCCCACTTGTGATGCTATAAGATGGTCCAATTCTCCTCCGCCATCCTGTGTTAGTATTGCTCCCAGTGATATACATGATGCGTCTATATGTATATGAAACTCCTTCTTCCAATCCGGGAAGACTAAAATCGGTGTGGTGACCATTTTTTCTTTCAATACATCCAAGATTTTCTTACAGTCCTTGTCCCAACAGAATGTGACATCTTTTTTCGACAACATCTCCATAGGCGTGGTGATCTAGGCATAGCCCTTGATAAACTTCCTATAATACCCCGTATGCCCTAAAGTTGTGCGCAACTATTTTACACTCCTCGATGCCTCCAAGTTAAGTATCACTACGATCTTTGCACGATCTACTATCAGGCCCTGTCTGCAAACCACATGACCCAGTAGAGTCCCAAAAGGAACACAAAACAGGAATTTCTTCAAATTGAGCACAATCTAGTACCTCTGACAAGTATCTAGCATCAGACACAAACTTTCCACATGGAATTTTACCAACCCAAACACAGTCTAATCATCAAAGTACACCTCCAGAAACTTATGAATGAATTCTTTGAATGCAACAATGACTATGCGCGAAAAAAACGCAGGTGCATTCTTCAATCCAAAAGGCATTACATGTTGGGTTGTGTTATATTCTTTCCACAATTAGCTTACGTAGTTAACCAGGGGGTTAGAGGGGGGGTAGAGCCCCCCCTTCATTGCACAGCAAGGGCGACAGCCCACCCTATCCAGGGGGTTTGAGGGGGGTGGGTAGCCCCCCTCTACGAGGTCCGGGGCAGTGACCCAAGAATTTTTTTTTGGACCCTATATTAGGTTGGGTAGACCTACCTATGGTTTTGTGCATGATTTTCACACATGGTTTTGGACGCGATGGTTTTCGGTCCATGGTTTTGGACGAGATGGTTTTCAGTCCATGGTATTGGATGCTTCGGCATGTATAAATATGTATTATAACATTGAAAGGAACATAATGAAAAATCAATCTGGTAGTCTTGGTTTTGGGATCTAGAGGAAAATCTTTGTGTATATGTGTTTTATGTGTTATTCTATCGCATTGTTTATTTTCTATTTTTTAGAATTCGTATGCAGGTAATTTCTGTACGGGGTTAAAACCTACATTTGGTATCAAATTTGTTCTGGCTTCAAGGGGACGCCTCTGTCGTTGAGGGGTTTTGCTCGGGCTAGTGTTAGACCCTGTTTAGTGGGATATCTACAGGATCGATTTTGGTGGTGAAAGAAGATGACAAGCAGTAGAAAGATAGAGATTAAGAAATTTAATGGTAAGAGTTTTGAGTTGTGTAAACTCAAGATGGAGGATCTATTTGTGTATAAATATCAGTGGATCGCGGTAGATCCAGGTATTAAACCAACAAGAGTGTCCGATGAAGAATGGAAGAAGTTGGATGAGAAGACAAAGAGCACAATACGATTGTGTGTCTCAGATTCAATATTGCTGAATGTATCAGGGGAAGCTATGGCTAAGGCTTTGTGGGACAAGTTAGGGTCTTTGTACCAATCTAAGTCTCTAGTGAATAAATTGTTCCTATGGAAAAGGCTGTATAACCTGAGGATGAAAGATGGAGATTCGGTGATAGAGCATCTGAACACATTTAATACTATGGTAAGGCAGTTATTATCTATTGATATTAAAATTTCAGATGAAGATAAGTGCATCAGTTTGTTGTGTTCTCTACCGGATTCGTGGGATAGTCTGGTTATTGCAATAGGTAGCAATGCAACTGTCTTACAGTTTGATGAAATAGTCTCATCCTTGTTGACGGAGGAGATGAGATGGAAAATATGGAGAGACAGAATGGTGATGCCTTGTCTATACAAGGACGGTCCCAGAATAGAAACAAAAATAAGTCATCGAGTGGGAGATCTACATCTAGAGGGAGATCTAAATCTCCAGGAAAACCTGTAAAGGTAGTTTGCTAGAAATGCAGAAAGGAAGGGCACTACAAAAGGGACTGTAAATCTAAAGCTCTTGACAAAGGAAAGGGATATGATGATGCTCCTTCTGTAGAGGAAAAACCCACCTCAGATGAAGGTGGGGATGTGTACTTGGCTTCTTCAAGTACACATGTAGATCATGAGGCATGGTTGATTAACTCAGGTGCATCCTTTCACTTCACTCCCCATAGAGAGTGGTTCTGCCAGTATGAGAAATATGATGGTGGTGATGTCTTCTTAGGGGATGACAAGAAGGCTAGAATTGTTGGTCATGGAAAAGTAAAGTTGAAGTTGCAAGGTGGAAGGGTTAGAACACTTCCAGTTGTTCTTCATATTCCTACATTGGCCAGAAATCTGATTTCTGTAATCAAGCTGGATGATGCAGGTGTAAAAACAATGTTCGAGAAGGATACCTGCAAGATGGTTCGGGGAGCACTGGTATTGGAGTTTGGATTGGAACTCTATACAAGCTGCAATGTAGCACTGTTGTTTATGGGTGCAACAGTTTTGTGTTTCCTGAAAGTGGAGCAGAAAATATAGTGGTCTCTGGAGAGAAGGCCATGTTGTGGCATCAAATGCTTGGACATATTGGAGAGAAGGACATTCAAATACTTCGTGGTAAAGGTATGAGTAATATCTCTCTGGATTTTGATTTCTGTGAAAATTATGTATATGGGAAGCAGCATCGGGTGAGTTTCCCCTCTGATGGTAAGAGGGTGAAACAAATATTAGAGCTTGTACATAGTGATGTGTTTGGACTTGTGAAGGTTCCATCACTGGGTAAGTTTGTGTACTATGTATCATTTATAGATGACTTCTCAAGGAATACATGGATATATTTCCTTAAGAAGAAATCTAAAGTCTTTCACAGGTTTAAAGAATTTAAGGCTTTGGTGGAAAACCAAACAGAGAAGAAGATGAAGGTGTTGAGGTCAGATAATGGTGGAGAGTTTTGTAGCAAGGAATTTGAAGAATTTTGTAAGAAGTGTGGTATAGCATGACAAAATACTACTCCATACACACCTGAGAAAAATGGAGTTGCAGAAAGAATGAATAAGACATTGATGGAAAGGGCAAGAAGCATGCTCATTGGTGTCTTGTTAGGACAAGAATTCTGGGTAGAAGGCAGTTGAGACAACATGTTACCTGGTCAACAGATCACCTTCATCAGTGTTGGAGGATAAGACTCCACAAGAGGTATGGACTAGTAAGAAACCCTCTCTTTCACATCTGAGGGTATCTGGATGTGATGAATATGTACATGTTCCAAAGGAGAAAAGAACGAAGTTGGATAGTAAATCTTAAAAGTGCATCTTTATTGGGTATAAGGATGGTTTAAAGGGTTATAAGCTTTGGAACCCAGTAACAAGGAAGGTTTTGTACAACTAAGATGTGGTGTTCAAAGAGATGAAAGATGTTATTAAACATAAAGTCCAACCAAAGGAACTTGAGAAGATAGAGTTTGAGCTTAAGGAGGAAGAATCAGACTCTACAGCAGAGGAGGAATCAGAAGATGAAGAGCCACAAACTCCGGGTGTGAGAAGATCAATTCGAGAAAGAAGGCATCCAGAAAGGTATAGTCCATCTGCTTTCTATTCAAATTTTGCTTTATCTGTTATTGATGATGATCCTAGAACTGTGAAGGAAGCAGTAGATTCAGAGGATGGAAAACTCTAGAAAGAGACCATGGTTGATGAAATGGCATCTTTGCACAAAAATGAGGCTTGGGATCTAGTGAAGTTGCCAGCTGGAAGGAAACCCATTGGGAGAAAATGGGTGTTCAAGAAGAAGACAAATGTAGAAGGAAAGGTGGAGAAATATAAAGCTCGGTTGGTAGCAAAAGGTTATTCCTAGGTGTTGAGAATTGATTTTGGTGATACTTTTTCTCCTGTTGCCAAGGTAGCTTCTATTATATTACGTTTATCTGTTGTTGTTGCTTTTGATTTTGAGGTAGAACAGATGGATGTGAAGACAACATTTCTTCACGGGGATTTGGAAGAGGATATTTACATGAAGCAACCTGAAGGCTTTGTGGTGAAGGGTAAGAAAGAACTGGTATGCAAATTAAAGAAGTCTCTGTATGGGTTAAAACAATCACCAAGGATTTGGTATTATAAATTTGATACATTTATACGGGGACTTGGCTTCACCAGAAGCAAAGCAGATCACTGTGTGTTTTTTAAATTAATTGGTGACCGTATTATTTATTTGGTCTTGTATGTGGATGATATGTTGCTGGTTGGAAATGACAAAGAAAATATCCAGGATTTGAAGACCCAATTTTCCTCCAAATTTGACATGAAAGATCTTGGTGCTGCAAACTATATTTTGGGCATGGAAATTAAAAGAGATCAGGCAAAGAGGAAGCTTTGGTTAAACCAGAGGAAGTATGTCGAGACAATATTGTAGAGGTTTAATATGTAGGATAGTAAATCGGTGAAGGTTCCTATTCCTGTAGGTGTAAAGTTATTTGCTGAACAGTGTCCCAAGACACAAGAAGAGGAAGAGGACATGTCTCGTGTTCCATATGCAAGTGTAGTCAGTAGCCTGATGTATGCGATGGTCTGTACTAGAATAGACATTGCACATGCAGTGGGAGTATTGAGCAGGTTTATGTCAAAACCAGGGAAAGAGCATTGGACAACAGTGAAGCGGGTTTTCAGGTATTTCTGTGGCACTAGTGCTTATGGCTTGTGCTACCAAGGAAGACTAGGATTGGACAGAGTGTTGGATATTCGTGGCTTTGTTGTTGCTAAATGGGCTAAAGATCTGAATCAGAGAAGATCTACAAGTGGGTATGTGTTTAACCTATTTGGAGGTGCAGTCAATTGGATGAGTAAGAAACAATATGTAGTGGCACTATTAACTACAGAGGCAGAATACATGGCAGCCACTCATGAAAGAAAGGAATTAGTTTGGTTGCAGAGATTGTGTTCAAGTATGGGGCTAGTACAGGGAGTTATAAGGATAAACTGTGACAGCCAAAGTGCAATCTTCTTGGCAAAGAACCCTGCTTATCATTTAAAGACAAATCACATTGATGTTCGATATCATTTAAAGACAAAAAGGTGTTGTTGGTAAAGGTGGACACTTTGAAGAATACTGCAGACACATTGACAAAATATGTGAGCTCTGAGAAGTTCTCTTGGTGTAGAGAAACAATGGGCATTGTAGGGCTGGATAAATGACTAAGCTCTCCTGTGGCCCCCTGTGGAAAGAAAACAACAAGTGGTATAATGTTGGGTTGTGTTATATTCTTTCCACAACTAGCCTATGTAGTTAACCGGGGGGTTAGAGGGGGGGTGAAGCCCCCCCTTTGTTGCGCAGTGGCGGGTTCACAAGGGGTTTGAGGGGGGTGGGTAGCCCCATTTTTTTTGGACCCTATATTAGGTTGGGCGGACCTACCTATGGTTTTGTGCATGGTTTTCACACATAGTTTTTGACGTGATGGTTTTCGGTCCATGGCTTTAGACGTGATGGTTTTCGGTCCATGGTATTGGATGCTTAGGCATGTATAAATATGTATTGTAACATTGAAAGGAACATAATGAAAAATCAATCTCGTAGTCTCAATTTTGGGATCCAGGGGAAAATCTCTATGTATATGTGTTTTATGTGTTATTCTCGCATTGTTTATTTTATATGTTTTAGAATTTGTATAAAAGTAATTTCTGTACGGGGTTAAAAACTACATAGATGGTTTGGTCCCACATTCATTCATCCAGGCTTCATAATAACCTCAAAATCATACTCTTGGAACAATAACAGCCACCTACAGATTCTCCCCCCCAACACAGGCTTATTGACCAGGTATTTCAATGCGGAATGATCCGTATACATCTTAAATATCCACCCAACAAGTAGTGTCTAAACTTCTGGAGCACGTATACCATGGCTAACCCTTCGCGCTCAGTGGTGGAATAGTTCTTCTCAGCCTTGGATAACCTCCTACTTGCGAATGCTATAGGATGGTCCAATTCTCCTCCACCATCCTATGTCAGTACTACTCCCAGTGCTATACATGATGCATATACATGTACATGAAACTCCCTCTTCCAATCCGAGAAGACTAAAATCGACGCAATGACCATTTTTTCTTTCAGTACCTCCAAGATTTTCTTACAATCCTCATCCCAACAGAACGTGACATCCTTTTTCAACAACTTCTCCATAGGCGTAGTGATCTAGGAATAGCCCTTGATAAACTTCCTATAATACCCTGTATTCCCTAAAGTTGCGCACAACTATTTTACACTCCTCGGTGCCTCCAAGTTAAGTATCACTGCGATCTTCATGGGATCTACCATCAGGCCTTGTCTACAAACCACATGACCCAACAGAGCCCCAAAAGGAACATAAAACAAACATTTCTTCAAATTGAGTGCAATTTGGTACCTACAACAAGTATCTAGCATCAGGCGCAAACTTGCCACATGGCATTTTACCAACCCAAACACAGTCTAGTCATCAAAGTACACCTCTAGAAACTTATGAATGAATTATTTGAATGCAGCAATGACTATGCGCGAAAAAATCACAGGCGCATTCTTCAATCTGAAAGGCATTACAGTGTACTGAAAACATCCCCATTCCGTCGTGAAGGTTATCTTGCTTCTATCCTCAGGCACGATTTTAATCTGATGGTACCCAGAGAAGCCACCAGTGAAGGAGTACGCTTCATGACCACCTACATTATCCAATACCTCATCAGTGAACAAAGTCGGGAAAGTATCATGTATGTAAGCATCATTCAACTTCCTGAGATCTACGCATATCCTTATTTCATCCTTCTACTTCTTTTCCTGTACCACCATTGGGCTTACCCAATCAGATTCTTCTACGGGCTCAATGATGCCTGTCGCGAGCATCTTGTCTAGCTCTAAGCGGACCTTCTCCTTATACTTCGGATTGAGACGGTAAGGTCTTTGCTTAACCAGCTTCACGTCGGGTTTTAACATGATCTTCATGAAACCGAGGTCTCCTATTATCCCCTTTAGCTCCGTAAAATTGGTAGGGAAAAATTCCTCGTATTCATGGATATATTTACCAATATTTACCTATTTCATTTTCAACGGTGCGGTTATATCAGGGTTCTCGATCTGCGGTCCCTCAACCTCTCGGTGACCCTCTGTTTTAGGGATATTAATCTTTCGTGGATCCCTGTCTTGTTCTTCAGCAGTCACGTTATAGAATTCTAGTGCTTGGCTAATCTAAGTAGTCCAATCGGGTTGGATTAGATCCAAAGGATCCTCCGGTATCCTAAAAATTGTTGCTTTAACTTCTTGTAGTGCTTTGTCAATACAATCAAACCCATCTTCAAAGCTGAACGCCATTATGAATCCTTCATGCAAAATATCCCATTCACCTATACCATGGCAGAGCTCTGTCTCCAAGTACTAGTTCATCGGGATGACATCCAAGGTGTGACAGAACAAGTGCACCCATTCAAGTTGGGGCTTTGCTCCATAAGCCTTAGCCCATTTTTCCAAGTGTGCACGTGGATCATCCTTCCTGTCATATTTGTCTGTCATTCATACCTTCGGCTTCCCAAAGTGTGTTCTCATCATCCTCCTACACTCGCGCCAATCATCAAAGCTACCCTTGTGCGTACCCCACCGTCTTGCGGGCATAGTGCGCAGTGCCCAGTCCAAAACCTGGAAGTGTTGCTTCTTTGGTACTTCCCTCTCAAAGGAATCCAAAAGTACATGTACATCATTCAAGCCATCGTAAGTGGAAAAATTTCTTACTTCTGGTGACACACAGCGTAGCGACCGGGTCATCATGTTACAACTTAGCGTGGTTACTTCATGTAGCCGATTCTACTAGTGCTCTAATTCTTCATCACAGTTTGAGGTGCAGGAACTCTCACGATCCCATGTAATTCGTCCATCTGTTGTTGGATTCACCCAATCTTAGTCTCACACTGTTATCTTATATATGCAGTCCAAATCATCATCGCTATGATAATTGTGGTATAGTTTAGTATAGTGTAATCCTTTAACAGGATGTAGGGGTACTATTATGCGGAGCGATTTCTTTTCAAATATCATCTTTCGCTTCTTTAGGTTGATCACTCCATTCATGTCAGTAGCCTAATCAATGCCAAGGAGTGTAGGGTAGGGGTTGCTGTCATCCACAATTTCTATTACTTCAAAGTCAGCCAATGCGCTCGTGCCTTCAATATCTACAGTCACTCCTTGCAGCAGTCCCATGGGGATGATCTTCTACTGATTTTCCATCCTTAACTGAATAGGAGACCACTACAGTGTGGGTCTTCCCATTCATTCCCAGGTCTGCTTTGGTAGAACGTTCACATCTGACCCTAGATCCAAAATAACCTTATCCATTTCATATTCTCCTATCTGCGCGGTCAGTCTCATCTCTCATCTTGTCCTTGCTTTATGCTTACTAATCTTCTATACCACGTGTGGTTCACTTGGAGTGTTTCCGACGCATCTATTTATAAGCCCTTGTAATCCTTTCATAGCCTTGCTATTGCGCAGTAGCTTCATACAGGTTTCTAGGAAGGTCGTAAGCATAGAAGGGTCCATTTCCTGATCAGGTTTATCCTTGCTCCCTGAGGTAGAGGCCTCAACCAAGCTCTTTTTTGCCTCTATGAACCTTTCACGTGCGCAATCCAAATCAAATTCAGCCTCCTTTGCCAGAGCTTTGCGAACCCATGTGCTGTCTTCGGGCTGTTTCCCCTTATCATCGCTCATTGCAATTCCACTTCAGAGAACTATGTTCACGTTCAGATCCTCCTCGTGAGGCTCAAGCCTCATCATCTACAGGTTCTGAGTTGGCTGAGGTGGTAGCACCCATTTGTCGTGTATCCTGGCTATCAGCGTAGGAAGGTATTTTGTCTCATGATCAAACTGAGTATAATATTTGCACGACAGTCGCGTTGGGTTAGTGCATTCATGGGCATAGTGCCCTGGTCCTCCACAGTTGTAGCATATTAGTTGTCCCCAACCTCTGTCAGGTCATCCTCTACCTTGGCCTCATCCGCGCCCCTGAAAGCCTATTCATGCCATCCCAACACTTCGGTTAGAAGGCTTAGTTTCTACCTGAACCCTATAGGTGGGTGCTCTATCCATCATTAATTGATAACTTCTGCAGTTGTGCTCATCATGCCCTACCGGCCTGTAGAAGTTGCAGAACAGTTGTTGCAGTGTTTGTACAAATTTTTGCATCAAATGACAATTATTCGTTGTATTTTTTCCTGTTACCTGACATATAGCACACCACAATGTAGGCCCCATGCTCAGTCCTACTTGGGCTTCTGACCTTAAAGGCATTGGTCCTCCTCCTGCAATATAGTTCGTAAAGACTGGGCAGTGGTCTTTGTCATGACCGTGACCCTTACATTTTAGGCACCATACCTCTTCGTGCACCTCTGATCAAACTGTTCTGTCTTACTTCAAGCTTTGCATTTCAAGGCAAAGATTTTTCAACTGTGCATGGATCTGCTGAACCACTAGATTCAGATCTTTCATCAGTGTTTCATGCAATCTCATTGCAATCTCCAAGGCCTCTTCCTGAGTCGTAATCTTCTGTTGTGATAGTGCAACCCTTAGGTGTGGTAGGAGCGAAGCCACGAACCACTTGCGGTGTTGTCCATCTGTTAAGTTCATATTAGCTTCACGGATTTTACACTTCAACCTCTGATCCAATTCCCAAGGTGTCTCGCCTAGTTTCATCGTGATTTCCTTGAACCCCATAATCGACTGTGCCTTAGATTTTGGCCTATTGAACTCTTTATTCAGCGTGGTCTGGATGTCTGCCACCCCAGCATTTGGGTTATCATTAAAGTACTTGATGTACCAGGTTAGCGCATGATCTTGCAAAGCACTAACCAATGTTTCCTTCTTCCTGTGATCATCTGTAATGCCCTGAGCTTCCAATATAACTTTTATGACGAACCAAAATTGGTCTGGGTCTTCATTCTCCAAGCCTTTAAACAAAGGCAGCTTCACTGAATTTTCCATGTTGAACTTCAGTGGAGGTGGTGGTGGTATGGATGAAGTCGCAGGTGATGGTGGTGAAGTTGGAGGTGGTGTGGGTGGTGGTGGCAATCGCAGGAACCCCTATCTGATTAACTGAACTACACTTCATGAAGAAGCCTACACTACTCCCTCTTCATCACCCAACAATGAAAAGATCAATGGGCTATATTCAAGACCCTTTCTTCCTTTGTTTCTGTAAGTCTTGCCACTTCACGTAGCTCTGAACATCAAGGTAGTTTCATAACCCATTTTTCTCACAATAACATCTTAATCTAGGTATTCAAAGACTTCAAGTACTTACCTTGTGGACCTTTGAAAAAACGTCTCTCCGTCTCACTGTAACTAACTGAGGTATCGACCGTGAATTCAGTCACAAATACTCCTATGATGCGATCGAGCCAATGATCGACAACACGAGTGATCTTATCCTAAAAGGCTTCCAGTCTCTGTACCAGCTCTAGGGTCTAGACAATAGGACCGTCAAGTCTCCACCTTCCTTGGCTATCCGCTAGCTTCGCGATCAACTTGTATAACTCAATTGGAAAGAAACATAAAAAGATCTCGTGGATTTTTGTGTATAGGTACTTGTCCAGCCACTGTTCCTTTGTCAGCCGTGGATTTCTGTTCTCTTGTGCTGTGAATTCATGGATCTTCCTATCCAACTAGTCTTCAACCTCTTTCTTAGTTGGATTCCAGTGATACGACATCACACATCTCTTATGAAGATTTTGGTCCTGACAAAAGAACCATTTGTTGGCTATGTGGGGCTTAACCAGGTTCAACGTTAGTTAGCCAAACAAATCCCTACACTATTGGCCCTTTCGACATCGACTCATGGAGCAAGGACTGAATTCTCACCTAAAGCAGTATGGGGGGATGCTAGAACCAAGTTTCTGCACCCTGAGATGGTCGTGATGTCGGTTTATACCCTCTATTCCTACTTTCATGCAGGTCACTAAGCTTTAGGGCTTTATCAGTCTAGCCCTTTATTCCGCCCTTCAGTACCTCCATGAAGGTGTATGATTGACCTTCACACAACCTTAACTCATGGTCCAGGTACTTTCGCGTTGCTATGACAACATATTGTACAAGTTCCCAAGTTATCTTATGTGTTTACTTATCTTACTAAACAATCATAGTTAGCACCACATAACCTGATATTCTTACTTGCGTTCAATTAACTAATATAATCACATATATTTGCGCATCACATAAACATTGTAAATGAAACCCAAAACACAATATAACCAGATGCATTAATAGGAAATAAGTACACAGAATTTGTAGAATACTTCTCTTTATTGATATCTTTAGAATATTACAGACTATATCCACCTTGTGCACACAACTGCAGGGGTCTGCGCACTCAACTACGGACTTCCACCCTAGGCCTCTACGCACTCAGCTGTAGATCCTGTACTTACGCTAAGAGCTGAACACTTAGACTTCTATACCAAGACTTTTCACTCCATACATCAGTAAAATACTTTTTTCTACTTAGAGCTTACTTACTTAGCTCCTTTTTATACAATCCCATGGTCCGCGGACCGTGTGTGGATATTTACAGCCGACTTTACACTTTACAAAATAAGGGTAGACAACCCTTTATGACTCTTGACACCTTCATGCTCCACGACCAAAAAATGTGTAGAATTTACAATTTTATTACAAAATTGACCCAAAACATGGGCTTTTAGCCCCAAAACTGTCCTTGGGGGATCTTGTTCCCAATAGAATCATAAGAAGAAGGTAGCCCAAAGGAAGAGGTCAATACAAGAAAGTAGTGGCAGTGATGTATCTGATGTTGTGGCATAATCTGCATTCATAGATCAAGGACAAATTGTATTGAAAGATATTAGAAAATATTCAAATTCAGGAGCACCCCTCTTTTGTTAATCAAGAATGAAGAAGATAATGATCAAGAATCATCAGGTATTGGATCTTGTTCTAATTGCAGTGTATTTACTTGATTATGTAGTAATGATGATAATGAATTAACCGATATTTCTCTTTTGGATAGAAGTCAAAGTAATCATTCTGTAGAGAAACTATTGGCCCTAGAAGTAGATATTAAAAGGCTCACATATGATAATAGAGATCATCAAAAGTTACTAAATTTTTTTGATGGAAGGGATTATGCCTACAAAGAAGACATTATCAAGACAAAGACCTATCTAGAAGAAGGAAGAAAAATTGAAGAAGGAATGAGGAAGTGTATAAGGAAAAGGAATATTAGTGTCAAATACTAGAGGATGAAGTATCTTCATTGACAAATGAACTTGGAAAGAAGGTAACTAAATAATATGTAGAAAATGAGGAGCTTAAAGAAAGAACCAATTACTATGAAGGACTTGAAGCAGAATCATCTCTCTCAAATTTGATCTTGAAAATTCAAATAAATGATATGAGGAGATACTTCAAGTATTTGAAGAACAAGAAAACAAGCTTAAAAAGGAGATCATCGAGTTGAGAACTCAATTGGAAAATACAAAAGGTGAAAAAGAGGTTGAGGTAAGTATACTAGAAGGTAAATTAGAAGAAAAGGATAAGCAATTAAGATTTCAAGATAGCTCAAAGATATTATATAATCTTCTTAATAGTCAAAGATCCCCTTCCATCAAATAAGGCCTTGGTTTTCATGAATGTATTAAATGAGAATATAGTTCACAAGCCTATGCAAGCACTTCTAGGGAAAACAAAGAAAAATCTAAGAAGCTTGGTAAAGAGTTAAGAAACCAACCAGAACAACAACCAAGGCAAGAAAATTTTCAAAGGAAATCATTTTCTCCCAATGATAGAAGTGGCAATAGATTATCTCCTTTGAACAATGATATTAAATTTTTTATATGTCATAACTATGGACACATTATAACCAATTGAAAAAGTATATTCATAGGAAGAACATCAGCACTCAGGTACTCAAGTTTCTTTAAGAGATATTGTTTTACTTGCAATATTTTTCTCCATAAAACTATTGATTGCAATAGGAGAAATATGAATAAAAAATATTATGATTATCTTGCTCCTTTATTTGGTCATGTAAGGTGTTATACTTGTAACAAGTTTATAGATGTAGAAAAAAAAATGTAGGAACAAAACAATGAACTCATATAGACAACCAAGCACACAGATAGTCAAGAACATTGTTGGATCCACCAACACTCATATTAGGCAGAAGGAAAGAAGAAAAAGTAAGGTGTGGCCTTGATCTATGTGCATTTGAAGAAGAACAATGGTAAATTGATAGTGGTACTCTCATCACATGTTTGGAAATAAGGACAAATTTATCTCTCTTAATAATTAAAAAAGTGGTAAGATTATTCTTGGAAATGGTTCCTTTGCAAAGGTACTAGGAATAGGTAATGTTGATCTTGATGTTAAGAATAGAGAAGTAGCTAATGTATTATTGGTTGAATGGATGAAGATTTTTTTTTAAAGTGTAAGCGAAATAGCTAATAAAGGGAATGTAATTATATATACATCAACTAGATGCAATATTATAGAAGAAGATATTATAGAAGTCATAGCAACAAGTTTCTGAAACTCGGATAAATTATATGTATTAAAGAATAACCCAAGCAAAAGGAAGAGGTCTAGCTCCTCTTCTTCAGATTCAAATTAAGTGAAAATGGTCCCCTCTGCAGTCTTTTGTATCTAATTTTATTTCCGAAGGGACTACAAGAATGCATATGGAGCAATCAAGTCCACAAGGTTTGTGGTGCATGATCACAAGGGGAGCCTTGCATTAATGATTTCATATGTTTATTCTCTATGTGATGATTTTTTCTACTAATAATGCATCTATGAGCATCACCTATGCTTCCAATAGATCATTGTTGGCATTATGGTTGTGAATGTTGCATATGTTATTGAAATTGGTGCAGATTCAGGGGGAGCATCCTCTATATGGTTCATGATGATGAATGGTTATGGTTATTATTGTTGTCAAGAAAATGTTGTTGTCACTATGTCATGGTTGATTATTTCTATTGATCAATCTTCTTGCATCTCTTTATGATGATTGGAGAAAAGGTTGTTATTTGACATTGATGCTATATTTATGAACATGATTATTTTATATTTGCATATCATGATTGGATGAGATACTACTTTTTGCTACTATATTTGTTGTTATTGATTGACATATGTCATTAAAATATACACTTGGTTGATCTATTGTGCCATGATTGGTATGATGAGTTTGAATATGTGAACATTTCGGATGATATGTCTTTGTTGATGATGGACGTATGGTTTTCTAACTTGGGAGATGAATGGTTTTGTTAAGCATGCATATGGATGTACTTATAATTGCTTCATTAATCCTTGTAACTTTATTGCATATATATATAGAGAATATAATATATGCCCAGGGGGAGAATGGTCACTCAAGCTCTTTGCTTCACATTAGAAGATAAGACTTATGATGTTGCACATGACAAGGGGAGCTCTTCTCTTGGTTCAGTTCAACCCTTTGCACTTGATATCAAAGGGGGAGAGAGACTTGGTGTTTTTCATAAGGTTTCCATCAAGTCCAAAGGGGGATATGTTGGAATTATGGATCTAGTGTTGTCCTCGATGGAAGCCTACATTGATTTCAACTTTATCATAGTTTGATCACTTCATGGATTATGAAGTTTGATTGTGTATGATAATGCATTATTTCTCCATAGTGTTGTTACACAATGGTTATAACAGAGGTTTTTGTGACAATGATTGTACTTGGATCTAGGAATATGTGTTTGATGCTAGTGACTTATGCATTGTGACTTATCTAGAGTATGCTTGTACATGTTTGAATATTTCAGTACAATATCTTAGTACAAGAAGAGTGACTTATTATTTTGCAAGATATATGATATAGTGAATGGTAAATGAATGTGTTTTGCAAGATTGTAAGGTGCTATAAAGGCTAAACATATGTTTAAAATGTGTTTTGCATGATTTTAAGGTGATACAAAGACTAAAAAGATGTTGAAAAGGTGGTTTGCATGATTGTAAGGTGCTACAAAGGATAAACAAATGTTGAACAACATAGGAAGCATTTGGGTAAGTTTTGGACCAAGAGGAGGTGTTTTGACCTAGTCTAAGCCCCAAATGCATGGAGGAGGGACTAAGGGTGCAAATAGAAGGCTCCAGCTACACGTAGAAAGGAATTTTATGG
This sequence comes from Pinus tabuliformis, assembly GCA_031772625.1. NCBI lineage: Eukaryota > Viridiplantae > Streptophyta > Pinopsida > Pinales > Pinaceae > Pinus > Pinus tabuliformis. The sequence continues at coordinate 1,586,587,598 of CM062819.1, read as the reverse complement.
TGATTTAAATTGAGATCTCCATGCTTTTTTCATGCGGCCAGGTCTGTAAAATAAAATAAAAAATGCCAAGAGCACAACCAAGGTTTTGTCCATGGATTTGTGCGCGACTAGATGGAATTGAATTGGTCAAATTATGACCTTATTTTTTTAACCAAATTTATGCAGGAATGAAATGAAATACAAATATAAACATAAACATATATCTATAGCAAAAACATAACTTTAATTCATTAATAGCAAAGTACTTAAAATTGTTACATGCAGAATGGAAATAAACTAGTTCGGGCAATGGTATCTTATCTTTGAGAAGAGATGTGGTAGTTACATGCCTTATGAAACTATGCTATAATGAGAATCGAAGGAATTTTTATCATTAAGGAACAATGGCAAAACCTAAACATCCAAAAACCTAACCCTAGGAGATGAAGCGCCAAAATTTTGGGGGCCCCGTTGGGGTTAGTTGGAACGTCAACCTCCTGGGGTCATAACTTTGGCATACGATCTCTGTTTGACTATCATAATACATCATTTCAAATATATCCAAGAATAGGCTGAAAAAATACCAATAAATTGGTCTTACACTTTTCCAATCTCTTTGTTTTCCCAAAAAATGTGTTTTAGGCCCTCAAAACGGCTCTGAAAGTTTAGGACCCAAAAAATTGCCAAAAATAGTAAGTTGTACTACAATTAAGGAAACTAAAAGAAAGAATAGTGGGGTTCCATGTGGAATAGGTACATAGCAACCAATATCCACCTAGATTAGTTTTTGTGGCCATGGTATTTAAAATACAATAGTTTCTACTTGAGGTATTGGAGGATCACAAAAAACTATAAAAGTAGACCGATCCAAAGCTTTTAAGGGGACAATTGATGAGCCTCTTGATGATAGGTATTTGACATAGGCATGCACTAGTGGATCAATGCTCAAATATAAGATATCTGAATATGATTTGAATATTCTTTGAATCAATTTTTTTGTTGTAGGGTTTGGAAGGATTGTTGAAGTGACAAAGTAGAGATTTGTTTTTCACACAGAGACCAGCTGAAATAATGAGTATATAGAGGCCAGTTGGTGTAATTATGTTGTTTTCCAAAAGAATTGTATGTCTTGAAGGGTAGTGACCTGAATTAGATCTAAGTAAAATTTGAAGAGGTTATTTTATAGAGATTTCTTTGTTGGTTTATAACTTAACATGTTTGTTTATAGAAATCTAATTGTGTTCAGAGGTCCATTTGTGCCTTGTCTTGTAACTAGTTGGAATGACATCCATATTTGTGTGTCTTTGAATGACAATGGCATAGGTTCATATTTTTGGTGGAATATACAGAATATTATAACCATTTTTATATTGAGATTGCAAAGGCACTATGAATAATTGACATTGAAATTTTCCCTTATGTTGAGATCTATAACAGAGATAAGAATTTGACTATCTAATGCTCTTAGAGGTTATATGAAAAAGACATTTTAGTTTCTTTCTTATTCATAGGCTGTGAAAAAATATGAGACTCTCATCCTTGATACTATGACTCTCTATTGACAGTGACCTTTATGACTTGAACAGTTGTTTGCGTTTGTGTCGAGTTTGTTTAAAAGAGGTTTACATTCAGAAATTTTTGGGATATATATGGTTATTTTTCTCATATTGATATGACATGTATTGGTATGATGTATTGAGTTTTCCTTCACAATAGATGGGTCTATATAAATGATTAGATGAAAATATTTTGACATAATACATGGATGAGATTTAGCTTTTCAATTGACAACGTTGTGACATGATTTGAGGAAATGGTGAAGAGATAATTGGCTTGCTACAATGACTAGCTTATTGAGGGAAATATATCATGCCTACCAACTTCTTTGTATTACTTGCGTTAGGTTTGATCCTATAGTGGCATATGATTGTTGCATTATTATAGTTTGATAGTGACTAAAACATGGTAGATCTAGTTGTATTGATGATGACGATTGATGCTCAAGTATGTAGAAATTATTTTGGGCAGAGATCTATTATTCATTGACCTATATGACAAAATGGTGAAAGTCATAGAGCTTGACAAAGATCCAAACAAGCTGTAGTATTCTATTGTTTTATCTCTAGGCTTATGAGTATGATGATGACTTAGAGTGCTTGGTTGGTGCAAGTCAAAGGATAAACTTTTATGAATCTAATAATGTTGTTATCTTTCTTCCAGAAGTATTGAGTGTCCTTGAAATTTTTACTCATAATAGTAGGTTTAGCCTATTTATGATAGTTATCCCTTATATGATGTGACTTGTTATTTTTAGTATGGTGATGTGATCTATTGGAAGGATTGTTAAGATCAATATTGACTTGGTATTTGAAATTTTATATCTTGAATGTTTGTTGGGAATTTTCTAAAGATTTGACTTGTCATATGATAGACACTCCTCATTTATGACACTATTGGTTGAGTTCACTTATGACAGATGGATGATCTTATTTAGATGACCTGGCATGGTTTGATTGATTTGATATTAGCAGCGGTAACTTGGCTTGGTTGAAAGGGTTTACTTGGCATATTGGTATTCAATTTTCTTCAGTGATTTAGTATTGGCATTCAAAGGGTAGCATCTTGGCATTTTGTATTAGTATTGGCATCATTGGTTGGTGCATGATATTGATTTGATTTTTTTTTTTGGTACTCAGTGATTGGCACTTGATATTGATTTGATTATATTTGTTTGGTATTCAGTGATTGGAACTTGATATTTATTTTATTATATTTGTTTAGTATTTAGTGATTGGTGTTGGGTGTGGAGCTTGATTATCTTCCTAATTCATATGTATTGTTTCAGCCGCGTTTGGATCTCAATACCCAATGGGGGGGTGTGGGGGGACTTTCCCCCCCACTATTGCTACCTAGGGGACCAGGGTAGGTTGCATGTTTGGAGCCCCCCCTGACAGGGTTTTACGGGAAGCACCCCAAAATCTAAAAATAAATGAAAAATTTCCTAGTAAAATATTGTAATTTATAGTCAATCTAGGTCGTTCATTAGGCAGATGATCTGATAGTAGAAGTTATGTTTAATTTTAGGGTTTTTTCCCCCAGAAGGAAACCCCTCAGTTAATATGAGGGAATTGTATTGCAGATGGGTATTATTATTCTGAGCGAGAAACAAAGAGGAGACTGCATGAGAGTGAAGAGGAAATTACAGTGGATCTGTTGTAGGTTGTATCTCTTCATTTTGTTGAATAATATAAAAGGAATGAATTCCTGTTTCTTTGTGGATGTAGCCCAAATTGGCTAAACCACATATTTATATGTATCTCTTATTTTATACATTTATGTATTTGTGTTTCCACAATATCTTGTGTATTTCATTACTCTATTAATTAATTTCTAAAAACTGGTATCAAAGCCGAAGATTTATTTGGCTAATAAACTCACAGGAGAGAAGGGTTCCTAGTTCGAATGGGAGAAATGACGGAACATGGTAGGTTTAGGGTCAAGAAATTTAATGGCCAAAACTACCAGTTGTGGAAGATGCAGATGGAAGATTATTTGTATCATAAATGTATGTACCTAGAATTGAGTAGAAAATCAAAGAAGTTGATGAGTATGATGGACGCAGAATGGGATATTCTCGATAGAAAGGCACTAGGAACAATACGGTTGTGTTTGGAAACATCGATGCCATTCAACATTTCAAAGGAAATGACAATAGAAGGTTTAATGATGGCATTGGCCAAACTATATGAAAAACCCTCGGCCTTAAATATATTTCTTATAAAACGTCTATTTATTATGAATATGTTAGAATGTGGATATGTCGCTAATCATTTAAATGAATTTAACATAATTACCGGCCAATTAAGTTTTGTAGGGGTAAATTTTGATGATGAAGTTATGGCTTTGTTATTTTTGTGCTCATTGCCAGAAAGTTGGATTGGCCTAGTTATGGCCATTATTAACTCTGTCTCTAGATCTAGTACTTTAAAGTTTGATGATGTTTTTGGTGCCATCCTTAGTGAGGAAATGCGACAGAAAAGCTTCGGTGAGACATCAAGCAATGCTTTGACTGCAGAGACTAGGGGAAGAAAAATGGAAAGAGAAAGGAGCCCAGGAAATCACACTAAGTCAAGAATAGGAAATCCAAATCCAGACTAGGATAGTGTGTTGGAAATGTCAAAAGAAATGACACCTAAATAAAGGTTGTAAATCTCGAAAGGGAAAAGAAGGATATGGACAACAAGAGAACAATCATGAAGCGAATGTGACAAGTGATGTGTTACAAGAAGATTTGATTCTTTCATTAGAGAATATCATTGATTCCTGGGTGGTAGATTTAGGGGCCTCATTCGATGTCACACCTAATAGGAAACATTCTCATGACTATGTTCAAGGAGATTTTGGACAGGTTTGTTTGGGTGATGATAAACCCTATAAAATCGTTGGAATGGGTAAGGATTTTATAAAGAAAAAAAATGGAAACCAAATGTTATTGAAAGAGGTAAGGCATGTATGATATCTAAGTAAAAATATAATTTCAATAGGGAAGATGGGATGTGAAGGTTGTGTAACTACTTTTACAGACAAAATCTGGAAGGTCACTAAAGGAGCCCTCGTAATAACAAAAGAAGAAAAGGTCGGTACATTATATTTATGCAATAATATTTCTAATTTTGTTAATGATTTAACCTCCATAGGAGAAGACACAACACTCTAACATCATAGGATCAAGAACATGAGTGAGAAGGGGATGCATATTCTTCACTTAAGAAATATGTTTCCAGGTTTGAAGCATGTTGATTTGGATTTCTGTGAAACTTGTGTTTATGGAAAACATAAGAGATTCAAATTTATTAGAGTTGGCAAGGAAAATAAGAGTGAAAAATTAGAGTTTGTGCATATAGATATATGGGGACCTACTCAAGTATCATCTCTAAGTGTCTCTTGCTATTATGTTACTTTTATTGATGATACAACTAGGAAAACCTAGATTTATTGTATTCAAAATAAATCTAATGTATTTGATACTTTCAAGAAATGGAAAGCTTTAGTTGAGAATGAGACAGGAAATATTTTGAAGTTTCTTAGATCAGAAAATGGAGGTGAATATTTCAGCAAAGATTTTGATAACTACTATTAAGAGCATGGAATTTGCAGAGAGAAGATACTTCTAGGAATACCACAACAAAATGGTGTGTTAGAAAGGATGAACAGGATTATCATGGAGCATGCAAAGTGATGAGCCTCAGTATTGCAACAAGAATTCTGCAAATCCCAAATCTACCAACTTTACTTTATAAACTTAGGGTTTTGTACAAACTTAGAGGTGACAATGCTATATACACATTAGATGCATCATTCTTCTCCTGCCACCCTCAACTGGGTCACTTGATCATTAGGGTTCCAAACCATTCCTCTACTGAAATGAAATGGGTCTAACTACTAAAAGAAAAAATGTAAAGGCTAGTCCTAGTGCAAATAAAGTAAATGCTTTTCAACTTAGAAAATGAATGTTGCCAACTTGAAAATGCCATGAAAGGACACAAATCTTATGCTAAGTTGCAGAAGAAAACTATGCTAACTTGCAATAAATCATCTTAGTTCAGGCTTGCTTGAAAAAAATAAATTATTCTACCATTTCATAATTCAAGAATGCATGCATTGACTGTCTAATTCACACTTGCAGAGTAAATAAAGTTCTAATTGCTAAATTTGGAAATGAAAGAACTAATGCTACCTGATCTTGCAGGGAGGAAAAGGAGTGAAAAGGATTGGTCTAGGTGGCACTTCTAGTCATGGAGTCCAAGATGAGGGGCCGAACTACTCCTAAACTAGGCTAGGCTATCATTGCAGGTCAAAATAGGGTCAAAACAGGCTACTATAGGTGTGCTACAGGATGTCGCTATAGGATTCATGTACTACTACAAGATGTCCTAAAATGCTACTGTAAGTTTGCTTAGAGGGTTTGGGGGGTAAGAATGGTGAGGCAAAGTGTTGGAAGGGCGTATGAAAGTTATGGAAAGTGTGGGGAAAATTATCATCACCCTTAGCCAAGCCTAATACTTCAAGAAGGCCAGATTTGGGCTAAGATAGCTTTCTCACGGTGACCAAAAAATAGAGGTTTAGAACATGGGTTGGCATGGATCAACAGAATGTGGAGAATACCTAAATGGATTTGGTGAAAGGGGTCATTTCCTGTAGATCAACAACCCTACAATAAAACCTACACATGTTTCTCTTTTCATTTGCAAATTATTACATTTCAATGTGGAAAAGATGAATTGAATTTGGAAAAGCTCATCTAACTACTGCTATGAACTTGATATATGAGATGAACTACCTTCTAAGCTACAATAATCATGAGAAGCAAAATAACAGATGTAAATCTTTCCAAGAAATCATAAACAACTATCTAAATAAAGTTAAAACTTGATCTATGCAATGAACATCAAATCAAACTTTGTTTTTGGGCCATGAGAGTGGGGTCCTCTAATCATGATCCCATGAGGGAGATGAGATAGGGGTCATTGACACAATATTTTTGATGGATTTTACTCTACTAAATTGCAACAACTAATATACCCTCTGAGCTAATGGAACATAAATAAGAAACAACCTAATCAATCTTCTAAGCTAAAAGAAACATGAATAAACTTCAACAATTAATCAACATTCTAGACTAAGAATATATATACAAGAGAGGAACTTCTGCTGCTAGGGTTGGGCCCTAACCCAAAATCTTCAACCCTCTGAGTCAAATCAGTTCTGGATCAAAACATAACTTCTCATTATCATTCAAAAAGTGTCAAATACATCATCAAAATAATAGTCAAATGTGCTTCAGCTTAATGGCCTCTTGGCTACAATAAAACTTTGAATCCTAATGAGTCCCTTAGCTTGTTTACTTATACAAAAGTTGATCTACCAACAACTCCCTAGAAAACAGGGAAATTTTACTCCCTAACTCGAGAGTAGATGAATCTAACTCTTCCTTGAATTGCATTGGCTCGAATGCCAATGACACTGAGTTGATGATATAGAGTGGTGAATCTTCAATTGGTTTGAGGAATTAAGGAGGTGGACCACCTCCTTGAATATCTATTTTTTGTAGCAGGCTCTATGTTTCCTGTAGCATGCATTTTCCTCTTTTTTGGAGTGTGATAGGTGCCTTGGGTTGCTTAGAGGAGGTTGACCTGGCGATAGGCTTTCTTACATAGGTTATGGGAGTATTTGAGATGGCTCCAGGAGATGTGACTTTCTCAACTTTCATTTCCATGGGTCCTAGCTCCTGTCTTTTACTTGGTGATTCTTCAATTATAATAGGGGTCCTTGTGGGAGTTTGAGGCTTCCCCTGTTTAATCCTAGTTCTTTTCCTTGTTTTCAAGTAGAGGGGAGTTTGCCTCTGCCTTTTATTCTTAGGTTTTATTAGTGTGCTCAAGGCAGTTAGGAGAGCAGTTACATCCTTTTCAGTGTGTTCAAGAGATAAAATTTTCTATTATGGGGATACCTCCTCTTCTCTAGGTGCAGTGGTTTTGTCAAGGCTTGGTTCTTCCTACTTCTCCTCCTCTTCTTCTTCTTCATTTTTTATTCCTCCACCTCTTCCTTTTTCTTTGGTTCTTCCATTTTTTTCTTTGCCTTTGCCTCTTCTTCTTCTTCTGGTTTTCCCTCTTCCTCTTCTACTTCTTCCTCTTCCTCTTATGCTTCTGTCGTTTCCTCTTCTTCTGCCTCTTCCTCTCCTTCCTCTTCTGCCTTTGCTTCTTCTCCTTCAACACTAGAGGCTGGGGTCTCACCAAGTGCAAGGACTTGAGTTTCAAGGAAGGCTTCTCTATCCATATCTATGAATGTGGACCAGAGGAAAAGAACTCTTAATTTATTCAAAGCATCTTCCACTATTAGTTTGATGAGGTTATGGTTTCCTAAGTGTTGTTGCTTTCCCTCTTTCACCTTCTGGCTCATGTCCATGATGGAATATAGGAGGAAATAAGGCACACTGAGTCTTTGGGCTATGGGAAATATTGCTTGAAATCTTAGTTCATGGAGTAGTCTGAACTGGTAGCCATAGACTACACTCAATCTTCCTTCACAAGAGATAAACTTAAGGATATGGTAGGCCACCTCATTCTAGGGATAGGGGAGGCTCTCCCTTCTGACTTCATTTTTATCTTCAATTGGTTTCTCATAATTAATGAAGAAATTGTTCTTAGCAAGGGCATTGTTGGAATTTTGTTTTTTTCTCCACTGGATCCCTAGGGGAAGTGTTGTCACCCTGATAATCAGTTCAAAATTGATGGTAATGGATAATCCCCTCACCACAGTGGTAGCATTGGTTCTTTCCTGAGGGTTTAGGGCCATGGAAAACTCATAAGTAATATCATCATCATATCCTTTTAGTATCTCAAAGAAACCTAACCATTGATGCCTCCTGTAAATGTTTACTATAGGGGGATGAAGGTGAATTCTCTTAGTATATGTGGGCTCTCTCCCATTGAATCCCCCTCCCATCTTCTTCTCTGTTTTCAACTAGGTGTAGGAGGGTTTCTTCCTGTAATCGCTCCAATATGAATTCAAAGGGAAAAACAAGGTAGAACATCTAGTGTTGGGCGTGGAATCCCTCCCAAGGCATGTTTTGGGGCTTAAAGCCAAAAATTTGACCAATTCCTTTGTAAAGACTCCATGATTTGTGGGCGCTGAGCGCAAAGTCATAATAGAGTCACAGAGTTGTCCGCCCTTGTTTTTGTAATGTAATGTCGGCTTGAAAGATTTACCCATGGTCCGCGGACCATGGGATTGTATAAATAGAGTGAGGCTCTAAGTGTAGAAAACATCAAGGAATCAACCAATAGAATAAAAGGATGGTGAATCTAAGGGATTGAGTCGAAGTGTAAAGTGTGTCTTTGGGTCGTAGGGTAGGAGAAGGCTCTACAACTATGTGTGCAGAGGCCTAGTAGTCCGCAGCTAAGTGCGCAGACCCCTGCAGCTGAGTGCACAGGGAAGATTGAGTCTGTAACCGTGGAAAAATTAATAAAAGGGAAGTGTTGGCATTATGTTTCTGGTATGGCTATATGTTACAAATGTTGTACTTGATGGCAACTCCCGTGGCAAGGCTCTCAATATGTTGAAAATTAAGAAGTACGCAGGAAATCAGCTCAGAAGGTGCGTACCCGCAGGTACACCATGCAGGGACCGCGTCCAGATACGCAGCCCAGCCGTTCAGGAGGTGCATACCCCCAGTGCACACATTTCAAGGCAGAGAAAAGCACACGTGGGGTTTCTTATGTTTTACTCTTGGTATTTAGCCGACGGTATTTGTGTTATTATGGTTTTGGCTCGTGGTATTGTTCCATGATTTTAGGAGGAGCTTGCCTATATAAAGTAAAGGAGATCACTTGGCTAAGCATCTTTTGCAATTGAATATCTTTAGATTTGAAATATTGGGTTATGGTCTTAGAAGCTTGATCTATATGAAAGGGAAGTTGAAGGCGAATCTGTGAAGGGTGATCTCTCGAGCGCATGATCAGATCTGAGCAACTGTGCCACTCTGGTGAACTGCCTATTCGGCCCTAATCAGAAGTACGCAGGTGTTTAACAGAAGAGCTGCGTGGGTACGCAGAGCAGAAACAAGAGATCTGCATGGGTACGCAGAGCAGAAACAGGAGACCCGCGTGGGTACGCAGAGCAGAAGAAAGGAGAGCTGCGTGGGTACGCAGAGCGACTAAGGTTCAGGTGCGTACGCATAGTAAAAGTATGCGGCGCGATAGTATTTCTGGGTGCGTACCTACAGTAACAGTACGCAGCGCGATAATGTCTCTGGGTGCGTACCTGCAGTAATAGTACGCAGTGCGGTTGAAGGAACAGTGCGTGAGCACGCAGTGCGGCAGAAGGATTTCTGCGGGTATACGCAGGAAAGCAGAAGGTGAACTGCATAGCGACGCAGGCCACAGAAGAGAAAACTGCGTATCTGTCTTAAGATGTTCTGTTGATTGAATTTTTCTGTTGATAAGGTGTTCTGGGTTAGTTCTGTTATTGCTGATCTGATAACTGTAGTGGACTGTAACTTTTATGTGCTTGATGATCATTTGATGCTTTATGAAAAGAAGTAGGGGGTTGTAGCTCCCTTCCAGGAGAGACTGGAAAATGAGAGAGAGAGAGTTGTAGCTCTCTGCAAGTTGCAGCCTGCGTACTGGTAAAGGACTGCACCAGTACAAAACCATTGTAAAAGAAGTTTCTAATTTGAAAGAAGATAGAGACATATTGCAGCAGGTGGTTTTCACCCACATTGGGTTTCCACCTTACATCTTGTATTCTTTGGTGTGACTATCTGTTTTTCTTTGTTCATGCTCATTATTTTATGGTACTGACATGCAAAAATAATTCAAAGAACAAATAAGGAAGATTTATTAAAAGAATTAGATAATACTGATTCACCCCCCCTCTCAGTATTATTTTCAACAATTGGTATCAGAGCAGGTCCTTCAGAGAAGCTTGATCGCTTGAAGGTAGATCGTTCATCATGAGCAACTACGAGAGAGAAGCATCAATCAGGCCACTGGTTTTTGATGGGACAAACTTCAATTATTGGAAGGTAAGAGTTACTGCCTATCTTCAATCTCTTGGTACAGAAGTTTGGGACATCGTAGAGACAGGCTATGCTTTTCCTTCAGCTACTCCTACAGATGCAGCCGAGAAAAAGAAGTATGAAACAAATGCAAAAGCAGTCAATACTCTATTAGGATGTATATCTCAATCAGAATTCATGAAGGTAATGCACTATAAATCCGCAAAAGAGATATGGGACAAAATTGTCACGAGCTATGAAGGAGACGAATAGGTAAAGCGTGCTAAACTTCAAACTCTCAGAATTCAGTATGAGACTCTCAAAATGTATAATGATGAAAGTGTGGCTAACTATTTTCTTCGGGTAGCTGAGGTTGTTAATTGTATGAAGAATTTGGGTGAAGAAATAAAAGAGGCTATTGTGGTTGAAAAGGTCCTAAGATCATTGTCCCCCAAGTTTGAATCTAAAGTATCTGCAATAGAAGAAAAGGAAAATCTTCGAATTCTTACTATGTCTCAGCTACATGGAATTCTAACTGCTTATGAAATGAGAAAGGGAGGTCCATCAGACAGAAGAGAAGCTGCTTTCAAAGCATCAGGCAAAGGAGATTATTATGAAGCAAGCCACGTCCCGGAAGAAGAGGAAGAAGAATCAAATTTTGTCAGAAATCTTCAAAGGGGTTCTGGAAGGTTTAGAGGTAAGTTACCTTTTAAATGCTTTGCTTGTGGAAGAGTAGGTCATTATGCTGCAAAATGTCCTTATAAGGATAAAGGAAAGGAACCTGCTAGATGGAACAAGAAACAGAACGTAAATAAGAAAAGCTACTACACTCATGAAGATAGTGATGGTCTATCAAACAATGATGAAGATGAACAAGGTAATGAATATAAGTTGTTAATGGCATTTGAAGATGATGATTATATGGATGCTATAGATGTGGATAAACTTTATGATGAAATTACTAGACTCAAGAGATGTATAGAAGAAAAGAACATGATCATTGATACTCTACAATTTCAAATTGATGAAAAGGAAAAACATCTTGAAAAATTAGAAGGTGAAATTGTTGGTCTTAGAAAAGAGATTGAGAAAACAAAAGCTATTAATCTCAAGTTTGTCAAAGGATCTGAAACTTTGGATGAGATTATCAATGTGCAGCGGTCTCCACTAAACAAGACAGGTCTGGGCTATAATGGAGAAACTTCTCAAGCATCCACCTCAAAAAGTTATCTTGATGCAGCAAGAAGAAATGAGCAAAAGAACAATGAAGATCATCAGGTAAAGCAGGGACGAATTACAAACAGAAACTATCAGGGGCAATCCATCTTAAGGGTGAACAAAAGCTACAACCAACCACAGGTAAAATCTTCTCAATTTGGTTCAAGAATAGATGAAAATAGAAATTACAATCAGTTGGCTGGTAGATTCGATAACCGCAGAAGTTTCTTCAATGGACAATGCTTTTCTTGCCATAACTTTGGTCACAAAGCAGCTCAATGTGTTGCATATAAAACGATCATGACTAGGGAAGCTCAAAAACAAAGAAGTATGACAGGGATTACAAAAAGGACCTATAACAACTTTTCGGTTCTTGAAAATGAAGCTGAATGTTCTATTTGCAATAACTTTGGTCATGAAGACTCTGAATGCAGGAGCAGGTTTCAGCAGAAAAAGGAACAAGCCTCAAGCACCAAAACATGGAGAATAAAGGAACCTCAAACAGAAAGATGTGGGATAGCATTTTATGCAGAAGGACAGGAAAATCTATGGTACATTGACAGTGGATGTTCGAAGCATATGACAGGTGATAAAGAAAAACTTGAGTCTTATTCTGCTCTAGAAAAGGGAAAGAAAGTCTCCTTTGGAAATGATACTCCTGCAACTATAAAAGGAAAGGGCATTGCTCAGTTAAAAGAAAAGGTCAAGGCTGGAAATGTTTTGTATGTTGATGGATTGAAGCATAATCTTCTAAGTGTCAGCCAGATGTGTGATCAAAGAACCGAGGTTATATTCAGATCAAATGGATGTCTTGTTCGTGATCTTGATACAGGTAAAATAGTGATCAAAGGCAAAAGAACTCCAAATAATCTGTACATATTTGAAGAAGGACAACAACAATGCTATCTAAGCAAGGATGATGAGCACTGGCTATGGCATCGGAGGTTGGGGCATCTAAGCTTTTCACAAATAAGGAAAGCATGCAAATATCAGGCAGTTCGCGATCTTCGAGATATCAAAATTCCTGACAACACCATATGCAAATCATGTCAGTTTGGAAAACAAACCAGAACTAACTTTCCAGAGAAGGAAGGATCAGCTAGCATGTCTCTTGAGCTAGTACATACAAATACATGCGGTCCATTCAGGAAAAGAACACCTAGAGGAGAAGAATACTTGATATTATTCATTGACGATTTCTCCAGGTTTGTCTGGCTAGGACTTATGAAGCACAAAGATGAAGCATTCGAAAAATTCAAATCCTTCAAAGCTTTGGTTGAAAATGAATCAGGTCACAAAATTAAGTGCCTCAGATCCGACAGAGGTGGGGAGTTTACCTCAAATGAATTTTTCAATTTCTGTGAAGAACATGGGATAAGAAGAGAATTCTCTACAGCTAGAACTCCTCAGCAAAATGGAGTTGTGGAAAGAATGAACAGAACAGTCCAACAAATGGCTCGTGCTATGCTTGATGAATCAGGAACTCCCGCAACTTTCTGGGGTGAAGCTGCACATGCTGCGGTTGTTATTCTCAACAAAACAAATGTCAGGGTGAACAACACTCAAACTCCTCATGAGCTCTGGAGTGGTAAGACTCCTTCGGTAAAGCACTTCAAAATCTTTGGGAGCAAATGCTATATTAAGAATACTGATGAGCAGCTTGGCAAACTTGAACCTAGAGCAGATGAAGGCATTCTTCTTGGTTACTCTCCACATAGAAAAGCATACAAATGCTACAATAAAAGACTTGGCAGAATTGTTGACAGCATTGATGTAGTGGTTGATGAGAAGGGATACATTCCTAGGCAAGTTCATCATGAAGACATCAGACAAGATGAAGGCTACCCTCAAAGACATAATGATGAAGAAGAAGAACCTCAAGAAGAACCTCAAGAAGAACCAGAGGAGCAGACAAGAATAGAAGAGAAAACCCCATCCAGATATGTTCAGAAGAATCATCCAGAATCTTAGATTGTGGGGCAAAAAGAAGCAGGTGTACAAACAAGAAGAACAGTTGCAGAAGCCTCAAGCTATTTGGCATTACTCTCCTCCACTGAACCACAAAATGTGAAAGAGGCATGCAAAGGTGAATGTTGGGTGAAAGCAATGGATGAAGAACTTGAGAAAATCGAAAAGAACAACACTTGGGAGCTGGTTCCTAGACCAAAGGATAAGAATGTTATCGGAACAAAATGGGTCTTCAAAAACAAATTGAATGAAAATGGAGAAGTAATTAGAAACAAGGCCAGACTTGTTTGTAAAGGGTATGCGCAGCAAGAAGGAATAGACTTTGAAGAAACCTTTGCTCCTGTTGCAAGACTTGAGGCCATCCGAATGTTCCTTGCTCTCTCAAGTTTTCAAAACTTCAAAGTATTTCAAATGGACGTGAAATCAGCCTTTCTGAATGGAGACTTGGAAGAAGAAGTGTACATTGAACAGCCAGATGGGTTCATTCTTGGAAATGATCCAAATCTTGTATGCAGATTGAAAAAGGCTCTCTATGGTCTCAAACAAGCTCCAAGGGCTTGGTACTACCGTTTGGACAAATATCTTCATCAACAAGGCTTTTCAAAAGGATCAACAGATAGCAATCTTTATATAAAAGTTGAAAATGACAAATTGCTAATACTTGTTGTATATGTAGATGACATTATTTTTGGGAGCAATGAAGAAGCTATGAGTCAAAACTTTGCCTTGGTCATGCAGAAAGAATTTGAAATGTCCTTGCTAGGAGAACTGACATATTTCCTTGGTTTGCAAATCCAACAAAAGGAAGGAGGAATCTTTTTATCTCAAACCAAGTATCTCAAACAGATTTTGAAGAAATATGGTATGGAAGATGCAAAACCAGTATGTACACCCATGGTCACAGGATGTAGCCTCAGTGCAAATGATGAATCTGCAGCAGTACATCAACCAACCTACAGATCTATGATTGGAAGTTTACTTTATTTGACAGGTACCTGACCGGACATCATGCATGCAGTTGGAATAGTTGGAAGATTTCAGGCAAATCCAAAGGAGACTCATCTTCAGGCAGTGAAGAGAATTTTCAAATATCTTCAAGGGACTCAAAATTATGGCTTATGGTATCCTAGAGATACAGATCTTACACTTCATGCTTATACAGATGCAGATTGGGCCGGAAGCGTGGATGACAGGAAAAGCACAAGTGGTGGTGCGTTCTTTATGGGTTCCAGACTGGTATCTTGGTTCAGCAAGAAACAGAGTTCAATTGCCTTGTCTACAGCTGAAGCGGAATATGTTGCTGCTGCATCTTGTTGCACCCAACTCCTTTGGATGATGCAGACTTTGCAGGATTTTCAAATCACTTGTACACCACCAATCCCCATCTTATGTGATAACACAAGTGCAATCATCATCTCAAAGAATCCTGTTATGCATTCAAAAACCAAGCACATACCAATCAAGTACCATTTTCTCCGGGAACAAGTACTTGAACAGAAGGTCAAGTTGGAGTATGTTCCTTCTAAGGAACAAGTTGCTGATATTCTCACCAAACCATTGCCCAGGGACACTTTTGAATACCTCAGGCAAAAGCTAGGGGTTGTTGATGCATCATCCTATTGTTGAACCTTTTCTGATTGATGGTACAGGTTCAGGGGGAGCATATAATGCATTGTTGGCATTATGGAGGATGGTCGGAAGGAGATCTTGGAAATAGCTACAATATGTCTCTATCTCTTTCATGGTGGATTATGGTTCTTTGTTGCAGATTTGGTTCATATTCAGGGGGAGCATGTTCTTAGGGGGAGCATACCCCTTTGCCCTTGATGTCAAAGGGGGAGAATGAAGCTAAAGATTGTGAGGTTGCCATCAAGTCCAAAGGGGGAGATTGTTGGCATTATGTTTCTGGTATGGCTATATGTTACAGATGTTGTACTTGATGGAAACTCCCGTGGCAAGGCTCTCAATATGTTGAAAATTAAGAAGTACGCACGAAATCAGCTCAGAAGGTGCGTACCCGCAGGTACACCATGCAGGGACCGCGTCCAGATACGCAGCCCAGCCGTTCAGGAGGTGCGTACCCCCAGTGCACACATTTCAAGGCAGAGAAAAGCACACGTGGGGTTTCTTATGTTTTACTCTTGGTATTTAGCCGACGATATTTGTGTTATTACGGTTTTGGCTCGTGGTATTGTTCCATGATTTTAGGAGGAGCTTGCCTATATAAAGCAAAGGAGATCACTTGGCTAAGCATCTTTTGCAATTGAATATCTTTAGATATGAAATATTGGGTTATGGTCTTAGAAGCTTGATCTATATGAAAGGGAAGTTGAAGGCGAATCTGTGAAGGGTGATCTCTCGAGCGCATGATCAGATCTGAGCAACTGTGCCACTCTGGTGAACTACCTATTCGGCCCTAATCAGAAGTATGCAGGTGTTTAACAGAAGAGCTGCGTGGGTACGCAGAGCAGAAACAAGAGATCTGCGTGGGTACGCAGAGTAGAAACAGGAGACCTGCGTGGGTACGCAGAGCAGAAGAAGGAGAGCTGCGTGGGTACGCAGAGCGACTAAGGTTCAGGTGCGTACGCATAGTAAAAGTACGCGGCGCGATAGTATTTCTGGGTGCGTACCTGCAGTAACAGTACGCGGCGCGATAATGTCTCTGGGTGCATACCTGCAGTAATAGTACGCAGTGCGGTTGAAGGAACAGTGCGTGAGCACGCAGTGTGGTTGAAGGAACAGTGCGTGGGCACGCAGTGCGGCAGAAGGATTTCTGCGGGTATACGCAGGAAAGCAGAAGGTGAACTGCGTAGCGACGCAGGCCACAGAAGAGAAAACTGCGTATCTGTCTTAAGATGTTCTGTTGATTGAATTTTTCTGTTGATAAGGTGTTCTGGGTTAGTTCTGTTATTGCTGATCTGATAACTGTAGTGGACTGTAACTTTTATGTGCTTGATGATCATTTGATGCTTTATGAAAAGAAGTAGGGGGTTGTAGCTCCCTTCCAGGAGAGACTGGAAAACGAGAGAGAGAGAGTTGTAGCTCTCTGCAGGTTGTAGCCTGCGTACTGGTAAAGGACTGCACCAGTACAAAACCATTGTAAAAGAAGTTTCTAATTTGAAAGAAGATAGAGACATATTGCAGCAGGTGGTTTTCACCCACATTGGGTTTCCACCTTACATCTTGTGTTCTTTGGTGTGACTATCTGTTTTTCTTTGTTCATGCTCATTATTTTATGGTACTGACATGCAAAAATAATTCAAAGAACAAATAAGGAAGATTTATTAAAAGAATTAGATAATACTGATTCACCCCCCCTCTCAGTATTATTTTCAACAGGAAGTTATACCTTATTTCTGCGTATCTTTTCCTATTTAATGTACTATTGGGTATGAATTACAAGTTTACTATTTATTTGTTGTGTGAATTCTTATGAATGTGTTGTATAACTAAATATAACCTAAGGCATCCATTTACACGAAGACAATTAACTGGTTTAAGAACATAAGTCAAATCTTGGGTGTGACTTAGGGAAATAGTGCAAAGCGTTGCTCCAGTAGCATGGAAGCCCCACAACCCCTAGTTAGGGTTGCGCAAAGGCAAGTATATCAGGGTGCGAAGCCTAAGGAAGTGTGTGAAGCATCCTGCATCCAGGGAGTAGCCGTTGGACCGAATTAACCCCTTAGACATCTCAAGGGTGTGAAAACCTGGTTCCAACACCGCCCCATACTACTTCAAGTGAGACCTCAGTCCGCGCTCCATGGACTGTTGCCAAAAGGGCTAGTAGTATAGGGATTTGTTTGGCTAATTAACTTTGAACCTGGGTCAGGCCCCAATAAGCCAACAAATGGTTTCGTTTCTTAGACTTGGATCTGCATAGAGATGTCTGATGTCGTATCACTAGAATCCAATAAAGAAAGGAATTGAAGATTGGTTGGATAGGAAGATTCATGAGTTCGCGGCGTAGGAAAACCGGATTCCGTGACTATCAAAAGAAGAGTGGTTAGACTGCTACTTATACAGAAAGATCCATGAAATTTTCTTCGCATATTTCCCTACTGAGCTATATGAGTGGATTGCGAAGCTAGCAGATAACCAAGGAAGGTGCAAGCTCGACAGACCTATTGTGTGGACTCCAGAATTGGTGCACATATTGGAAGCGTTGGAGGATAAGATCGCACACGCTGTTGATCACTGGCTCGATCGAATTATAGGAGGATTCATCACTGAGTTCGCGGTAGATACTTCAGTCAGCTATAGCGAGGCAGAGCGACGCTTCCTCAAAGGACCGCGAGGTAAGTACATTAAGTCTTTGAACACTTGGATTAAAATTCTATTGTGTGAAAAATGGGTTATGCGAATAAATTGATGTTTGGGGCTACACGAAGTGGCAGAATATATAGGAACAAAGGTAGTGCGGAGCTAGAAACTAGCCCTTTGATTTCACCTTCGCGAGGGGACATGGAAGAGCTCACGAAGGTCTCACCAAGAAGTGCGATCAATTTGATAAGGCAGAGGATTTCGTGCATACCACCCCCACCCACACCACCGCCAGTTTCACCATCTTCACCCCCATCTTCACCCATACCACCTCCGCCACCACCGCGAGTCAATATGGCAAGCACGATAAAGTTGCTAGTGTTCAAGGGAGTAGGAAATGAAGATCCAGACTAGTTTTGGTTCATGATAAAAGTTGTATGGGAAGCACAGGGAGTTACAAATGACAATATAAAGAAAACAACGTTGGTAAGTGCCCTACAGGATCACGCATTGACCTGGTACATTAAGCATTCCAATGACAATCCGAATGCGGGGATCATGGATATCCAAACTGCGCTAAACAAAGAATTTAGCAGGCCAAAGTCAGAGGCGCAGTTAATCATTGGGTTCAAGGAAATCACAATGCTACCAGGTGAGACCCCTTGGGAGTTGGATCAGAGACTGAAGTGCACAATTCGTGAAGCTAACATGATGTTGACAGATGGACAATGCTACGAATGGTTTGTAGCATCGTTAATGCCACATATAAGGAACGCGTTATCACAACAGAGGCTAACAACTCAAGCCGAGGCCTTGGCGATTGCGATGAGATTGCACAAGAGCCTGATACAGCATCACAACCTGGGAGTTTAACAGATTCGTGTGTAGTTGAAAAACTTGTGCCTTGAGATGTAGAGTTTGAAACAAGACATGATAGCTCGCCCAGGGGTGCGCAACGAGGTATGGTGCGTAAAGTGCAAGGGTCAAGGACATGACAAGGACCACTACTTGGTGTTCACAAATTACCTCATGGGAGGAGGACCAATGCCATTGAGACCAGAGGCACAAGCAGGACCTAGCGCAGCGCCTGCATTGTGGTGCATGATTTGTCAAATAGGAGGAAAGCATGCTACAGATAATTTCCATTTATTGCAGAAGTACACGCATAATTCACAACAGTTGTTCTGTAATTTTTGTAGATCAGTGGGACATGATGAGCGCACCTGTAGAAGTTATGAGTTGATGATGGATCAGACTCATACCTACAAAGTTCAGGCCGAAACATGGCCCCTTGACCAGAACGCAGGGATGGCACGAACTGGATTTCAGGGGCATGGATGAGGCTAAGGTGGAGGAGGACCTGGAAGAGGTCGCGGACAGTTAATATGTTACAATTGTGGAGGGCCAGGACATTATGCCCATGATTGTACAAATCCAACACATCCATCATGCTTGTATTATACATTATTTGATCATGAGACAGAGTATTGTCCCATGCTGATAGCATGGCTGCGCGATAAAGGAGTGCTCCAACCTCCCTCGACTCAGAGCCTTCAAATGATGAGGTCTGTGCTGTGCAAGGTAGACCCTAATGTGAATATTATGCTTCGAAGTGGAATTACAATAGGTGATGACAAAGGCAAGCAGCTTGAAGAGATTACCTGGGTTCGCAAGGCTCCGACGAAAGAACCAGAGTTTGATTTGGAGCGAGTTAAGGATACCTTCATGGAATCCAGGAAGAGCTTCACTGATGCCTCCACTTCAGGAAGAAAAGACAAACCAGAGCTAGAAATGGACCTATTGTTGCTCACAATGTTCCTGGAAACATGCATGAAGTTGTTGTACGACAGAAAGGCTATAAAAGGGTTGCATGAACTCATAAATAGATGTGCTAGGACCGCACCAGGAGAACAACATGTAGTCTGGAAACTCGGAAAGAACACGAAGAGGATGGGAAGGGAGATGAGATTGACTGTGTAGATTGGAGAATATGAGATGGACTAAGTGATTCTGGATCTAGGATCGGAAGCGAACGTTCTGCCGAAGCAAACATGGGAGCGCATGGGAAGGCCTATGCTGCAATGGTCTCCTATCCAACTGCAAATGGCGAACCAGCAAAAGATCCTACCGATGGAGATATTTCAAGGAATCACAGTGGATATCAAAGGAGCAAGTGCGCTAGCAGACTTCGAAGTGATAGAGATTGTTGATGACAGCAATCCCTACTCTGTGCTATTAGGAATAGATTGGGCCACTGACATGAATGGGGTGATAAATCTAAAGAAGTGTAAGATGATTTTTTAGAAGAAGTCTCTGCATGTAGTTGTACCTTTTGTTGGATAGGTAAATCCCCTCTGCGGACAGAGGCGATCCCACTAGCCTAAAACAGAACTAGCCACAATCAATTCACGCTGCCACGCAAGTTCCTAGTTGTACATTAAAGGTGAATTAAGAAGACCAACCTGGAATCCAACGCTATAGTTGAAGCAGAGTTGGTATTCCCGCTCCCTCACTCCGGCAGGTCACAATCCTTGCAATCCTTGCAAACGGACACCTGCACATGCAAAGGAAGAAACAAATACAAGCATAAAATCCACCAAGGCACAACTATATTTTAGTCAGAAAGGAAATAAATCAAACATCACTATAATAGACAATGAGATTGGAACTATAATAGCAGTCGTTCATTAATAAATAATAGACAGGAAAAGTTACAACCAAGGTTCTGACGTTGAACCTCTCCTCTGGCTGGGCATGTGTCTTGCAATGTACCTCCTCTCCGGCAGCATAACCTATCTATGCTTCACTATCACTCACGACAAGCGTAATCACAACTAGCATTCCTCCAAAAACTCCCTTGTCTAATGCATGAGGACAGATATTTATAGATGGAGAAGGGAGAAAGATTCGATGAACCAGGACACCCATTGTGGATTGGCATTATCTCTGAAAAGCCACTGTGGATAGATGTCAAGGATAGATGATGACTCTCGACCTCTATCAGATGGATTTTTCCCTCAAAAGACTTCGTGATCTGAAGGGGAAAAACAGATGGGCGTGCGTTTGTCAAAAATCATTACCAAACTGGGCTGGCGCGGGTGTTGTTCTGTGACAGAGCGCCAATGGTCGCGCCCTCTTTTGAGGATCTCATTAATTGGCGCGGGTAAGATACTGTGGACCTGCGCCAATGGAAAAAGAGTACTTTTCAGGGATAATTTGCAGAAGGTGTCTTCAGGGAACATGAAGTACATACTCAGGGGAACATAATGCAAGTGTTTTTGGGTTATGTCATTGCTCACAGGTCCCAGAATGCGTCCTCCAATGTATGGAAACGGGGCGATAGGGACGGTGACCAACGGTGACAAATTACTGTGTAACAGATGCCCCCTAAAGCTTGAAGTCCGAGAGGGAGAGAGAGGGGTGAAATGCTTTACAAGAACACATAAGAACACACATAGCTGCCGCCAAGGATCTGCATTGAGAGACACGACTGATAGTTCAATTACATGATGTATGTGGTATGGTCGCAGCCATCCATAAGAGAGTACATAAATAATCTAGATCCATAGTATGGACGCAGCCATCTGGTTAGGATCAATGAGTAGACTCAGGCATGGTCGCAGCCATCCAGTGAATGAGTCATATATCAAGAATCACGCCTGGATTACAACAGACACAATCCAGGGTCTTGCGCTCCATCTCGACCCGAACAGAAGTACAAGTTCAAGCATGTGAACATGTAAGCTGAAGTCGAACATGCATGAACATCGTCTGATTACCAGTCAATATTGGAAACTGTTAACAGACGCGAGAGGTACCATCAATAATGACAATGGCCCTCAAGGTACTATAGGTACAATCTACGGTGTGTGAATTAGTGATTTGAAGTCGAACACCCGTAGAATCATTCGATCGGAGGCCAATGATGAAAACCTCACGTCGAACACGAAGAACCTGCCATTAAGGCATGCAGGCTCCAAGGCACCGGAAGGGAGTCTCTAGATCAACTTCCTGGATAATGAGCTGAAGTCGACAGGAAGTGACCTTGATCGAAGGTGGGCCATAATGTTTCCCACATCATCGACACGAGACAGAGAGATAATGTTGTGAATCAAGATCATGTGGACTATCAGATGGAGGTTGTTTCTTTTCAGAGGTCAACTTCTCTTGAACATATCGGCGGCACATTAATGGAATTGGCAGTATTTGACATCAATGTATCAAAGGTCATGATGACGAGGCAATGAGTAGATGAGAGGTCAAATAGGGTACCCAAGTCCATGGAAGCAAGTGAAAAATATGAGATGAGATATCCCCACCATGGACACGAAAGCAGAAAAATGCCATGTTCAAGAGCGACATACTGCCGACACGATAATAATTATGGTTCCAAAATTTTCTTTTCCCCCACCATTTCTGGCGAGTACCCCAATTATTTTTAACAAGCTTGATGGGGATAGCATATGCTTGTGGTGTGTCATTTCGACAAAATTCGATGTCATCAGGTTTTAACGAGTCTGACAAAGGAAGAACTCGGCGTCTTTTCATGTTTAGAGAGTTTGAAAAGATAGCAGAAAAGGAAACTCCAGGGGTGTCCTTTTTCGTAAAGTTGTGTCTCTCGGGCCCGAAAAAGTATAAAATAATGCCCGAAAGAACCGCCCGACCATTACGATCGAGGAGTACTTTTCATAAATAGTGATTTCGACCTGAAAAAGTAAAAAAGCGATCAAAATCACGTCGTTTCGTAACCATTAACGAGTTTGAAACGACAAAAACCCGGTAATCTTTTTATGTTTTAACGGTCGACAAAAAGAACTTAAAACGACCGCCCCTTATTAACGTTTAACGAGTCAAGAGGAGCGACTCGGCAATCTTTTCCTCTTTAAATGGTCAGAAAAGAGCTGAAAGTAGACCTCCATTTTTATTCTCTTTAACGAGTCAAAAAGGGAAAAATACTCGGCAATCTTTTCATATTTTACGAGTCAGAAAAGAGCTTAAAGGAGACTCGTCCTAGAGGAACGAGTGGTATAAAGGGTAGCAACTGGTTCCGGTAATGGTGGAACTGCTCAAAACATGTAATGGTCAAGAGGCTGGCTAATAAAACCACTCATCGCTGCGGTTCCTCAGGAAAGGAAAAACAACCAAGTGAAAGCATATGATCGGCCAAAGAGATGGTGGCGATGGAATGAAACAACCAAGGCTCATCTAGCAGAATTTAGCAGATAAAAGGCAATCACGAGATGTAAATCAGGTATGGGTTCATTTTTACACAAGCTTGAACCATGGAGAACTCTGCTTGGATTCGGTTTCATGTTTACACAAGCTTGAAACGAAAAACTATGCTTGTTATAAGCTCGCATGCCCCCAGCATAATGACGCAAATCGAGGTGCATGCCCCCCAAGCTTCATTGCATTCAACAAAGTGGATGGAATGAAGGTTCACTCTCGAGATCGATGAAAGACTCGACTTGTATTTTACGAGATCTTAATCAAAAAACTCAATTTGGAAAGGGAGTTGTTTCATTTTTTAATGAGGTTGACGCAGTAAAAGAACTATCCTCATAACCCTTGTTTCATTTTTTAACGAGGTCGCCACAAATCAAAACTATCCTCGGGCACCTAGTTTCATTTTTTAAGGAGCTTGACACAAGAAAGGAACTATGCTCCGCCCGACCTTCATCATAATGAACAGGAAGTCGGGACTTCCAAGAGTGTCTCTCCCGGTGGGAGGTCAACATTTCGGAAGTCAGGACCCAATGCCCCCAGGACACTATGCACGATGGTGGCATCACTGGATACAGGCATGGGATAGGCGGCCATGTAGTTGACCTGCGGTGGGGCAGATGCAACTGGTGGATGACAACCAGGAGGGGATGACGATTGCGCAGGGGGGACCCGTGGACTAACGAATGATAATTGATCGATAGTCACAATTCTTCCATCGTGTGGAAAGCAAACCACACGGAAAAGTGAAGAAATGAGGGCCCCCATGGCATAAACATAGTCGCGACCAAGGAGAAGATTGAAATCTAAAGCACCTTGGGTAACCCATACGTCTATATAGACGGTCTTGCCTCCCAAAGTAATAGGGAACTTTGGAAGGAGCCCTAATGGTTGGCTAGTTCCTCCGTCAAAAGCAGTCAGATTCGATGCTACGGGCACAAGCTGTGGGGAACCCAAAGCTTGCCAAGTAGTGGCAGACATAAGACTAACAGATGCACCTTCATCCAAAACAGTGCCAGGTATTGCCTTGTCATAGGCGTGTACCGTGACCCAGAAAGGCACATGGGATGGGAGGCGGAAGGTAGTCAAATGTCTCCAGTCGAAGGAAACGACTGAACTACTTGGTGAGGGAATCGTATGATTGCCCCCTGCTCTAAAGAGACCGAAGTAGGACTCTCGGAAACACCTGGGATAGGAGAGTCATTTCCGGACTCAGGAGAATCTGAGGAGACAAGAAGAACATGATGCTCTTTCGAAATAGAGTGGTTGGGTGGTGAACTCGAATCGACACTCTTTCCGACCAATGGTTGGTCGGGAACAGGCTTAGAAGAGCCAGGTTCAGGAAGAGGAGGCTGGACAAGAGAGGAATCTTGGTTGATTTCTTTGTCAGCAGGGGAATGTTCTGCGGGTTCAGAAAGACGTTGATAACCAACAGGACCCTGGGGTGGGGGAGCTGTAAGACTTCCCAAGACAATGGAGGCTCTATCCATGAATGGACAAAGGTGAAGGGGATGATTGCCTTCACAAAGTTTACAGGGGAATTGAATCTTCCCTTTTCCCTTAACATTTCCAGGTGATAAGGTAACATCGCCATGATCTCCAGAGGACGATGCAGGGCGGTTGGGATCGTGAGACCATACTTCTAAAACCCTGGGAATGCCAGGACAATCGCGGAGGAGATGGTCTTCCTTGCACAACTTACAAGGAAATTTGACCTTCCGCGTAGGAGCACAAGGTGGCTCGACTTGAGTTACACTTTTAACCTCTCGTTTAGGAGTCTTCTTCTTCTTCGTCTTCTTCTTCTTCTTCTTAGCCACCTGGTTACTTGAATCCAGACTTTTGCCAGGCGAAGTAGAAGATGAGGACGCAGCAATAGGTGAAGAAGGGGAGGGGTCTAACTTAGAATCAACATGATGTTGTTCGGGTGGAGGAGACGGTGGAACAGGAGTCATCACACTCGGGGCCACCGAGGTTGAAAACAACCATACGGGCAAACCGATGGTTAACCCAGGCAAAGACAAAGTTGCCATATACTGAGCACCGACATTTCCAAAAGAAGGAAATGGGCTAGGGTTTCCATCCGAGGGAACACCTTGGCTGGTAGACTCAGGAAAGGATGCCATTGAAAACGAGAAAGAACCCTACTCAGACTAACGCAAACAAAGTCTAACCAGGTAATGTTATTGTGGCAAATAAATTTTAAGACACTGAACTTGACCTTTTCATTTTTTAAGAGTCGAGAAAAGGACAAAAAGATGACTCTAGTCTCCTTCGAATATTTAATGAGCACGAAGTGACAAGAAGCTCACTGGCACCTTTTCTTTTAGAGAGTCCGAAAAGGATCAAAAGTGACTGCTCTGGAGAACTAGGCAAGAGGTTTACCAAACAATCCGTAAAACTGCTTATACACCTTGGCAATCAGATGAAAACCAAGGACTTCCCGTACGGCAGTCAATCTTCCCGAATGCTGTGTTCAGTGCATTACGGCTTGTAAGGCGGCAGACTCGGCTTCCTATGGATAAAAGATTTTAATCCTATAGGGGTCTCCCGTATATACGTGACGGTACGTGGGAGCTCAGTCCGTATTGGCACCTATCGTTTCACCGTGGAGGAATCACCCAACCACTCAACGGTAAGCTACCAGGTTTAAAGATGCCAGAACACGTCTCTAACCTAGACCTCTAGAATGTTTGCGTTAGATTCCAATGCGTTGTTAAGTTCATTGAGTTTATTTTAAAGTTTATCTTCAATTATGTTTCAGTTTTTTGGTCCTACCGTATGTGATATCTCAAAAACTTCTTAAATGCGAACTACATGCCAGAACTATATCATTTCATTCAATGAATTCTATCTACAGGAAGGTTGAGATCTTTACACAAACAAAATGATCACTCAGCAAACAGCAAAGATCCTAATGCAGCTAATAACAAGAAATAAAATCTTTTCTTTTCTTTTTAAAAGCAACAAATAACAATAAATGCTAACTAATATGATGCAAAAAGATCTTTTGTTTTTTTTTCTTTTAAGATGGCATGATGCATTTAAACAAATCTTAAGAGATATTCACAAGAATAAACAAACAAAATTCACTCAATGGAAATAGAACCAATTCTGAAACACCAGGATGAACTGTCCAAGCAAGGAAAAACACAAAGACTTTCAATGAACCATGTGATCTAAGTTCAAATGAAGTCAAGCAAAATTCAAACAAGCTAGAAGTGAATCACTCGAAGCATAGAATACCAAGCTTTAACAACCACCAAACAAATGCAAAAGAGTATCCAAAAAGTTGACTGGGTCAAGAGAAGACCAAAACAGAAACTGGCAAACACCCAAAGTATGCAAATGTAATCTATGCACACTTTTCATTCATATCCTGAAAGTGAGAATTCTAATTATGAAAGTGTGATCTATGCAAGAGAATTCTCAAACACACGATGATTCTAATGTAATCTAAGAACCAATCAAGTGCAAACCAAGAAAAACGGGTGAGAGTTCCAAAGATCATAAACTAAAAACACTCAAAGGCGATTAACACTCATACACAATTTAGCCCCCCCCGGCGAATGAGGGGGAATTTTTTTTGCAAAAACAAAAGAAAAAAGATGCAAAATTGTGAAAGGATCGAGACAAACCTCCAAGTAATGATCAAAGGAAATCAAATTAATAATTTGCCAGAAAAAGACTCAAAACCAGCCAAAAAAGGCTCTGATACATTCAGATGATTGAACAAAACAGGAAACCCAAGCTTGGGAGGCTGTAAACAAGCAAAATGAACAAGTTCACAGGGTTGGCACGACTGTCAGCCTGAAACTTGTGCTAACAGTCGACTGGCGCGAGCGTCTATCAGGCAACACGCGCCAACTGGCGCGACTGTCAGATAAAAAACCGCGCCAACAAAGCTTGCCGGCTTAAAAAATAAATAACACGACTCCAGGTGGGGCCGACAGTGTTCAGATGGATCAAACAGTAAATAACAATCTCAAAACTGACCCAGAGAGCTTATTCACTCAAGCAAGCAAGAGAAAATTAACATGCAAGACAAACTCCAAATAGCTTCTCCCCCAGCGGAGTCGCCAAATTGTTGGATAGGTAAATCCCCTCTGCGGATAGAGGCGATCCCACTAGCCTAAAACAGAACTAGCCACAATCAATTCACGCTGCCACGCAAGTTCCTAGTTGTACATTAAAGGTGAATTAAGAAGACCAACCTGGAATCCAACGCTATAGTTGAAGCAGAGTTGGTATTGCCGCTCCCTCGCTCCGGCAGGTCACAATCCTTGCAATCCTTGCAAACGGACACCTGCACATGCAAAGGAAGAAACAAATACAAGCATAAAATCCACCAAGGCACAACTATATTTCAGTCAGAAAGGAAATAAATCAAACATCACTATAATAGACAATGAGATTGGAACTATAATAGTAGTCGTTCATTAATAAATAATAGACAGGAAAAGTTACAACCAAGGTTCTAACGTTGAACCTCTCCTCTGGCTGGGCGAGCAACTATATGTGTCTTGCAATGTACCTCCTCTCCGGCAGCATAACCTCTCTATGCTTCACTATCACTCACGACAAGCGTAATCACAACTAGCATTCCTCCAAAAACTCCCTTGTCTAATGCATGAGGATAGATATTTATAGATGGAGAAGGGAGAAAGATTCGATGAACCAGGACACCCATTGTGGATTGGCATTATCTCTGAAAAGCCACTGTGGATAGATGTCAAGGATAGATGATGACTCTCGACCTCTATCAGATGGATTTTTCCCTCAAAAGACTTCGTGATCTAAAGGGAAAAAACAGATGGGCGTGCGTTTGTCAAAAATAATTACCAAACTGGGCTGGCGCGGGTGTTGTTCTGTGACAGAGCGCCAATGGTCGCGCCCTCTTTTGAGGATCTCATTAATTGGCGCGGGTAAGATACTGTGGACCTGCGCCAATGGAAAAAGAGTACTTTTCAGGGATAATTTGCAGAAGGTGTCTTCAGGGAACATGAAGTACATACTCAGGGGAACATAATGCAAGTGTTTTTGGGTTATGTCACTGCTCACAGGTCCCGGAATGCGTCCTCCAATGTATGGAAACGGGGCGATAGGGACGGTGACCAACGGTGACAAATTACTGTGTAACACCTTTAGACCCTTCAAAAGGATCACGCTACATAGAGCCAGTGCGCAACTATGAAAGTGATAATGACTTGGACTGCATCTACAAGATAACCACACAAGAGCAAGACTAGGTAAATCCAACTGTGGATGGACGAATCTCATGGGAGCATGAAAGCTCCTGCACATCAAATTTTGACGAGGAGATAGAACGATGGCAGAACCGGTTACACGAGGTAACCACGCTGAACTGTAACATGATGACGAGATCGTTGCGCTGTGTATCAACGGAGGTAAGGGATCTGCCTATGTATGATGGGTTAAGTGAGGTAGATGACTTCTTGAACAGATTTCAAAGAGAGGTGCCGGAACAACAATGTTTCGAAGCTTTGAAATGGGTACTGCATGCTACACCTATGAGGTGGTGGGGTACGCACTAGGGAAGATTCGGGGACTAGTACGAATGTAGGAGAACGATGCGCATATGATTTGGGAAGCCTTAGATGTGATTAACAGACAAGATTTCCGAATGAAACGGTCTACACGCCCACTTGTCCAGATGAATACAAGCATATGGTATGAAACCTGCATGGATGCACACATTCTTCGCGTTAGGATACATGGTCAATAAGCATGTGCGGGCTAGGAAATGGCACGAATGACCCCTCCAGTTGGAACCACAGAGTATGGAAAGACCAAGTGCATAGAAGGTTATCCATGCAGAAGCTTGTAACGAAGTATACAAAGTGTTGAACAAGGTACACAGTGCATAGCGGATTGATTGGGACATGTGTGTACCAACGGTTCTATGGGCTTATAGGACCATGTGCAATAAACTGACGATGAAGGCGCCTCTGAGGTTGGAGTATGGAGTGAACGCTATAATCCCCATAGAGGATAAAATGCCTAGTCTACACATGGCAGCACCAACAGATACGACGGTTCGCGGAACCTTAGAAGAAGGGGTAGCACAGCTGAACAAAAGCAGAACACTTGGGACCTGACGAGGAAATCCAACAGGGTGACCTTAGGCTCGAAGAACTTATGAAAGATAGGGTGTGCTTAAGGGAGAAAAGCGCTCTACTGGAAGCGGAAGCCAAGAAGCTTGAGGACAAGATCAAGAAGGATTTTCTCGATAAAGAACCTAGGATGACAAAGCAAGGTGCGCACAATCACATTGACAAAGTTGGGGACTATTGCCAAGAATTGATCAGCCTGATGACTTGGATTGGACTACATATTACTAAAGGGATCCACCATGGTGGCACGATGCCAATGATAAAGTGCGCGATGCAGCCAGTAGCAATAAAAGGTTGGCATTTTACAGGAAAGGTGATGGATAACCGGATGAAACCCTATACAGGTGGCACAACCACTTGACTAGTCGTGGGAAGTATAGTCTTAGTGCTCCAGGCAGTTGAAAGGAGGCACGGGCTATAAAATACTCTATTTGAGAGTTGCATGATGTTGGAGCTACGTGCAGAAGCAAAGTGTCACAAGGTTCGCGACCACGCAAGGGGGGCTGCGCTGCCACATGGGTTGGCTGGAACGTGACCGTTGGAGTCACTATTCATGATGTGATGCTCTTCTTGAGACCAAATGGAGCGGATAGTAGGCATTTAAGACGCGCTTTATGGACAAGATTTGGGAAAATCTACCGCTAAGGGAGCATTAATGAACTAGATTTGGGGGGAATGGTTGAATTCAAATTCAAAAGGTGTTATAAATTACAAAGGGTTGCCCAGCAAACAACACTTGGTCGTTTGCAAATTGAGCTATTGTATGCCCTGTGTATCAAGAGCTGAGATCTATTTGCCCTGTGTCGAGTGTTGATTGAACCCCTGAGTACGCGATTAAAGGATTTCTAGACCAACAAGATAACAGCATCACAAGAAGTTAGGAAAATTGCAGAGATGACTGCTGAAGAGGCCGTGCAGGCCCTGACTGTGGGGGATGACCCTGAAGGCACTAGGATTGTGGTGGAAATACCTAAATCACTGCGCACGCCGAGGTGAAGGAAAGACAAACAACTAATGATTCCTGTAGTGTGTCCCCGCGAAACCCGCTGCACACCAGGTTAACGATGGAGGAGAAAGGGAAATTCGTTAACTTGGAAATCGATGAGGAGGAGGAAGATCTAGAGGATGTTATCATTGAAGAAGATGAGGATGAAGGCATGGAGGAAGAAACTAAGTCTACACACCCTCCAACAAAGTTGCCTGCCTATATCCCCCCGCAGAAGGGGAAGGTGAAAGTGCCCAAGGACCTCGACGAGAGCAAGAGCTCTCTCTAGACTTCGCTCCTCTCAGACGGCATCATTTTTTAGGGCACACACCTAGGACGGGTGGCAAGTGTGAAATTTGAAGATTGGGATCTCGTTGACCATGAGAATTTCCCTCATCTAGAGACCGTGCAACTCATGAAGCCCAAGCAGAATACCACGGTGGGGGTTATCGAATTGGAGCCGTGAAAGTGGTTATGTGGAGTGGAAAAGGCAGGGTTATTAAACTTGCTCTGGGTGTCACATTTCCATCGTGCCCCAATAACAATATTTGTCATCAGGCAGCTGCTCTGCCTGGTGCATGGTGGATGTTTGTGGCTGGAGGAGCCCATCCCCATCATGGACCACTTAATCCACCACATTACCTAGCTCCCATGCAAAGGAGAGGACCCCGTAGACATCTCAGAGGGGAAGAGCAGTGACTTGGCCATCGCGGAGGCCATGAAGAAGAAATACAAACTAGAGAAGAAGAAAAGGGGCTACGCCATATCCAACATCAAAAAAAAGTAGTTAAAGTGGCGACCCAGATACTGGGGAGTAAAGTTATGAGAAAGTGTCGCACAAACAAGGTACCCACGCTGGCGGTGGTACTTGCTGAGCAGTGCACAGAGGGGGTCCAATTCAACTGGTCTGAGTTCTTGTGTAAAGAGTTCTTGGAAAATTGTCGCAAGGCCTAGGAACATGGAAAAATGTTCCACTACGCATGGCTTCTATTTTCCATAGTGCTCGTGGCAGGGGAATTGTCGGAGGACAGTCAGTTCCCCACAATTTACAGGGATCTTCCAGAGGCCATGAAGTACACTTCGCTATAGGCCACAAAGGATGCGAAGCAGATCCGCAACAGTAATATATTTTAGGTGTTCATGGAAATGAACATCATAATGGGGATTAACCGCAAGCCACAGTTATCACCCACTATCTACAACAGCCTGCAAAGTTTTGAAAAATTTAAAGCAGACCTCCATAACATATATATCAGAGCGCACAAGGACTTGACCAAGAAATGGAGAGAGCTACCCTTCGTAGGCACGAATGATGTAATTTTTTATGTACTGGAGACATGGCTACCGGAGTGGCGTGCCCCAGACATCGCGCCAATGGAGAAGTCTGCGGTGCAGAAGAAGAAAGAGGAGGCTAAATTGCACATGGCGTAGTTGGTGAGAAGCGAAGGCAAGAAGCAGTAGTAACAAAATCATAGGAGGTGTGGGATGCTACATAGACAACAACAGAATAGAAAAAGGCTGCCGTAGTAGCAGCAACATAGGAGGCAGTCGAGAAGGCGCGTGAGGACCATAAGTCGCCTTCACATGGGCAGGAAATAGAGGAAGAAGAGGGTGGCACAGACCCCCAAACGACGTCAACACAAATGAAGCACTAATGCCCAAGCGAACGGAAAGGGTAGCACAAGAAGGTCAATGCATCAAAGTTGTCTATTGCCCTGATCACCCTTACTGAGGGTGGTCTACACGACATCAGTGAGATGGTGCGTGAAGTCACCTTTGAGGCCCTCCAAAACTTCACGCAAGAGAATCAGATTATGTTGGGGGCCCTCTGAGTGCAGCTTCAGGAGTTATAGGTGCACACTCCTTGGGTTGGTTCCCTTTCGACCAGCCTCGCAGTAGGGACAACTGTAGTAGAGCAGATGCTGCGTGCCTGGACAACAAACACAATAGTACTGCCAGCAGGTCCACTCATTACAACAAATGAGACCAACAGTCCTACGATTAGCGCACTGAAAGGTATCAGGATCAACATGGTTGCTCTCCCACGGGAGACGATATTGTTTTGTAGAATGGGATTACTGCAAAATTGCGGGCTAGGGATAGTTGCGTGCTGCAAGTATTGAGTGAGCAAAAGATCAACATGGAGCAGTTAAGCTTGCAGCGTGACGAAGTAGTGTCACAGAATAGGCAGATGGTACAGATACTGGAAGAAGCCTATCAGATGGCCCCTGAGCTGGCCATCCCAGCCGACGCACCAGCAGAGGTGCACATCCACATACTAACAATAGGGGTGTGCGAGGTGCAAGAAGAAATGACTAAGGTTCAGCTGGAGCTGAACCTTCAGATAGTAGAGTTGTGGTTGAAGGCACAGTTGTCCACCCCTTTGGAAGTAAGATAACGGTGCGCCAACGCTGTTACATCAGGGCTAGAAGAGATCGACAGTGTAGTAAGGGACTGCACTAGAATGTTGGAGGAGTCATTTGAGGTCCTCATGAATCTACAGGAGGACCCTAACATCCAGCACTTAGAAACAGAGGCATGTGATATCTAGTAGCAATATGACAACATCAAAGGGATCGCGGAGATAGTGGCCGTCACTCAGAGGCTCGTGTGAATGCAACAGGACAAAGCGTTGAAAGAGCAATTGGACACCGCACGACACTGCAAAGCGGTTTTGAAGGTGCGCATTTAGCCTTGGATTGAAGAGGCCTTCACCATTACTGCAACAATTGAAGGCAAGCTCACACAAATGTAGGAGACATAGGAACAGATGCAGGGAAGCAGTTTCGACACCGCGGTCTCAAAACAACGGGTACAAGTGATTCAGCAGGCAGTCGCTCAGTGTGTTTCCAACCTTGTAGTGGTTCGAGCAAAGTTGGAGGGACTTTGTGCAAAGATCTTCACATTAACAGAGTGACTCGAGTGTGAGTCATGATGTTTTTTTTGGGGGCCTGTTGGGCATGGAGTCCCCCCGAAGGCATGTTTTGGGGCTTAAAGCCCAAGTTTTGACCAAGTCCTTTGTAAAGACTCCGTGATTTGTGGGCGCGAAGCGCGAAGTCATAATAGAGTCATAGGGTTGTTCACCCTTGCTTTTGTAATGTAATGTCAGCTTGAATGATCTACCCATGGTCTGCAGACCATGGGATTGTATAAATAGAGCGAGGCTCTAAGTGTAGAAAACATCAAGGAATCAACCAATAGAATAGAATGATGATGAGTCTAAGGGATTGAGTCAAAGTGTAGAGTGTGTCTTTGGGTCGTAGAGTAGGAGAAGGCTCTGTAGCTGTGTACGCAGAGGCCTAGTAGTCCGCAGCTGAGTGCGTAGGGAAGATTGAGTCTGTAACCATGGGAAGAATTAATAAAAGAGAAGTTATACCTTATTTATGTGTATCTTTTTCTGTTTAATGTACTATTGGGTATGAATTACAAGTTTACTCTTTATTTGCTACGTAACTCTTATGAATGTGTTGTATAACTAAATATAACCTAAGGCATCCATTTACACGAAGTCAACTAACTGGTGTAAGAAGACAAGTCAAATCTCAGGTGTGACTTAGGGAAATAGTGCAGAGCGCTGCTTCAGTGGCACGGAAGCCCCACAGCCCCTGGTTAGGGCTACACAAAGGTGAGTATATCAGGGCGCGAATGTCAGGGAAGTGCACGAAGCAACCTGCACATAGGGACTAACCGTTGGACCGAATTAACCCCTTAGATAGCTCAAGGGTGCAGAAACCTAGTTCCAACACCCCCCCCCCCCACCCCATACTACTTTGGGTGAGACCTCAGTCCACGCTCCACGGACTATTGCCAAAAGGGCCAGTAGTACAAGGATTTGTTTGGCTAATTAACTCTAAACCTAGGTCAAGCCCCAATAAGCCAACATCTAGTTGATGACAATTAGGTATATCCCTTCTATTTTATAGCCAAAAAAATCTTTTAATCTACAAGATGACTGTAATTACTAAGAGAGTTCAAGGTGCACCAGCATGTAAATAATGGACATAAGAATGCGAGGGGCCACTTACTCTTCACTAGAAGGCCTGGTATAATGATAACTAAAAACCAAATTGACCCTAGGAACCACTCTTGCACCCTTGGAGGCTTCCTGTAGAAATTGTTTGTGCTTCCTGTAGCAATTTTTTGTGCTTCCTATAGCTTCCTATAGCTTCCTGTACTTCCCGTAGTTGTTTCTTGTAGCTTCCTCCTATAGGAATGATAGACTAGGGTTCGACTCTATCGATTGCTTCCCAAGCTCATTCCTACCTTAACTAATTTCAAAATGAGTGAATATGCAAGAAAGTTTGAGATTTGGTACGTTATATGCTATTTGTAGTTAGGGCTTGGAGCGCTGTGATGACTGGAAGTAGTACGCATTTTCCTCATTTGGACCGTTGGCCCACCTAGAGTGATCATTCTCTTGTCCCTTGTAATCAACACCCACTTCCTCTTAACTAATTTTGATTGATATGACACTCCTACATTGCATGATGACTGATAGATCACTTTTTGTTCACTAGCTAAGGGTGGTCAGGTTAATTGGCCACCTCCAGCTTATAAAAAGACATTAGCTCGACATTTATACATTTTTCATTACTTTACACCTAGGGAGGAGCTTAGAGGTTACCATACCTATGCCTACCTTGTGCTCGATCGATGCATTCTAGAGTACTGGACCTTTGTGCTGCTGCTTAGGGAGTTACCATCTTGTCTTTCTTCCTTGTGTATACTTTCTTTGCTCCTGTGTATTTGACCATTGGTGTTGTTCATGTCTGCAGGTGATTTGTTGATATCTTAGGTGTTTTTTCTACTATTGTTGAGTCTTGATTGAAATGACAAGGTGCTTCAGGATGATGGTACCATCCCCTCAACTTGATGGGAAAAAAACTAGGTTTCAGGTTGATTGCAATAGTGGCCCAGGCTACTACAGGAGATCTTGTAGTAGCCCTTTTTTTATTTTTCAAGGGATTTCACTTTAGAGGAGTGATGAGAAAGAGTGTAGGGGTTGGAGGATGATGTTAGAGCCCTGATGTAGTAGTGAAGGGCTATGGAAATGGAGGAAATGTCCTCTTTGTTTTTTTGAATTTTTTTGAATGAGACAAAGCTTAGGGTTAGTTTTGAGGGATAGTGATTTTTGTGAATCAGGGATGCATGGAGGATGGGTGAGTGGTTGGATAAAGTTGGAGAGACCCTAATTAACCTAGGATAGGCCATGCATGATGATTTTCCCAATAAATCCTTTTCCTGTAGAATTTCGGGACATCTTGTAGTGTTACAAGATCTTCCTGTAGCAATCCAGAGAGGGCTTGAAAATCAGTTTTTGAGCCTCGAGGATGGGTGAGAGTGGTGAGGGCATGGTTTTCATGGGTGGTGTGGAGCCTATGGAGGAAAAATTAAATGGAACTTGAGCATGTTGTCCTTGGAGCTTTGCAATTCGCCACTATCCTCAAAACCTGCAAAATGAAATAAATTATTAATGGACAGGTTGTAGACCCCTATGGTGGAATTCTTCTTGTTTTTTTCTTTTTCAGGGACACACAAGTTGCTTGAAGAGAGGTTTTCAACCTACCTGTCTTCCCTAGGCGCCTCAAGGGACATTTTCACCCAGGGATCTTTTATTTTTTCCTTTTTCTTTTTTCACTCATGGGCTGCCTCTTGGAGCTTTTCAACCCAAGAGTTGGCCTTAGATGCCTCATGGAAGCTTTCATCTAGGCATCTTATTTTTTTTCATTTTTCTCTTTTCTTTTTCAAAAAAAAATAATATCTAGGAGGGTTGTGATTTGGAATCTAGGACACTTCCAATCACATTCACCTCTTTGTTGATGGTGCTGATGAGCTCTTCCCTGGACAGAGGATTTCTGTAAACCTTCAGTCTATAGCCAGTCACAAGCAAGGGAATCCCTTCCTCGTTAATGGTCCTGATTTGAGCAGCTCCATTTTCATGGAATTTCTTTATCAGGTATGGTTTTAACCACCTTGTCATCAATTTTCCTTTGAAGTCCTTGAACCTAGAGTCATATAGCAGAGCCCAATCCCCTTCTTGAAAAACCTTGTCCTTGATGTTCCTATCATGCTAGACCTTCCTCTGCAATTGGATAACTTCAGTGTGTAGGAGGGCTTGCATTCTAAATTCATCCAAGCCATTTAACTAGAGAAACCTCTCCTATTGTGCCTTTGTAACATCTAAATCCAATTGTGTTTCCATTCTCAAAGTATTGTACTCAAACTCAATGGAGAGCAAAGCCTTCTTTCCATAGACCAATTCATAAGGGGTGAAACCAGTAGTTGTCTTCCAAGTTGTATTATAGGCCCAAGTGGCCTCCACTAATCTGTCTGCCTAATCCTTTCTACTGCTTCTCACAACCTTGGTGAGGATGCCTTCTAGTTCCCTATTGGTGACCTCTACTTGTCCATTGGCTTGAGGATGATAGGCAGTATATTTTTTGTGCTTGATATGATGTTTCCTTAACAAATTCTCGATCAGATGTGATGTGAATTGAGCTCCCTAATCGATGACTAGCTCTCTAGGGTACCCAAATTTGTAGAACACATTCTCCCTTAAGAACTCAACCACTTTCTCCTCTGTTTCTACCTTGACAGCCTTTGTCTCAACCCACTTTGTCAAATAATCAGTGCATACAATTATGTACTTTTTCTTCCCTAATGGTGGATCAATTGGCCCAATGAAATCCATGCCCCACTTTTAAAATGGATCTAAAGCCACCTAAGGTTGTAAGGGAATTTCATCCTTAGCAGTAGGTGATCCGAATTGGATCCATGAAAATTATTAGAGTTCTATGACTATATCAAATCATGACAGACTTCAAAAACTTATGAACAATGAGCTATCAAGAAGACCTCTAGACAGTGGCAGTTTGTAGCCAGCACGAAACGACGAGGACCTTCATCAAAGCGCGCTGACTGAGGCCCATGGAGACCACGTAGTGGTGCAAAACTAGCAGTTAGGAAGCTCAGATCAGAGAATAGAGGCCGTTTCTGACTCGCGATTAGCGCTAATCGTGCATCATTGGGAAAAACCCCTCGAGAAGGAGAAGCCCTGAGCGTATGGTCACAATGGAAGCCAAGAAATCCTGGGAAAAGTGCTAAAACGACAGGCGGGTCTCGTGCTCCAAAAATTGGTAGAATATCGGAGGCGTTTTAGGGAGTAATCAGGTTTGGCCGAAGACCCATCGATTCCATACGTTGGATGATGCATGTCTGGCAGATGAGAGAGAAAACTGCTCTCATCGTGAGCTAACATCCGAACAAGTCAACCACGTGATATGAGTGATAACCATAGGGTCTGTAGGCCCCAGATATAACAACAGAGATTGTGCTCGATGCGAAACCAGATTTGACAGAAGAATGAGCCACGACACATAAAGGGTTGAAGTCTGATTTGACTGCTGACCTGGCAGATGAATCATTTCACAAGGTAATCGAAATACCCAACCGTTTGAGGAAGAGCTGGCACTCGATTCATGAAGGGACAAGTGGCCACCTCCTTGTGAGACATTACACAGTGGCGATGACGCAGGGCAAGGAATTCCAAGTGGAAATCAGTAGGCAATCTAAAGAGGCAGAAGAGGAAGCGAACAGTGAAGGGATGGATTGGCTTTAAGCCACAAACAGACAGAGAATGGAGGACAGGGAATAAGGAGACAGTGAGAAGAGATAGTTAGAGAGAGAGACAGAAGCAAAGAAGCGAGATGACCTGTAGAGCTAAGGTAGCATCGAGCAGACAGAACCAGGCTTGAGAGGTTCAAGCAATCCCCATGAGGATATCTATTGGGGAACTGAGTACCAAATTGGACTCATCCCAATAAGACTAGTTGAGGTCGAGACTTGGTAAGGGGGAGTCTGTGCACTCTAGTGGCTTGGGGAATCCAAGAACCACCCTACTAAGCATCATCTATTTCAGGAGACTCAAATTGAGCTCCTCATTGTAAAAACTCTACTTAAAGACACAATAAAAGAAGGCCACCATTGAAAGCTGGACCGGAGACGTAGCCCAAGAGGATTGGGTGAACTCCTTATTAAATTTTGTTGTGTTCTGTTTTGCTTGCTGTGTTTCTCTTACTGTTTTCCAGTGTCTGTGTATTTTGAAATCTTATCAATCTGTTGCCTAAGGTAACATAGACACACACTAGCACATGAGTCTGTAATACCTTCATTAATTAATTAACTGAGATCACTCACGAGTGATTTTCAGGTCAAGTGGTATTAGAGCTATAGGTTGTTAAGGTTAGACAAGCTTGTGCTAGATTTAGCTGTTGAATGCTAACTAGATCAAAGCTCAAATTAGGAAAAGGAGAGTTGGTCGAAACTAATCCTGAAATTGGGAGAGTCTATCCTCATAAGACAATGTCAGAGGAAGGTTCTGTGGGGCCAGACCCTCAATTTATAAATATTTTCCTAGCCATAAGGGCCATGGTAGAGGAAATGTGTAAGGATTTTAGAAAACATAAAGATGAAGACTCATCCGGCTATGAACAAGATAAAAGAGAAGAAGAGTCTTTCCTCCATGACCACTCAAAAGGCAAAGGGAAAGAGGAAAGCTTTATCACACCTCCTAATAGCCCTGAACATAAAAAGAAGACATCTTTGATTAAACTAGATGTTAAATTTGATTTACCAATATATGATGGAGAGTTGAATGCAGAAAAGTTGGACAATTGGATTAGACAAATTGTGCAGATTGTAGAGTATTGATTCAGACAAGAGAAAGATTCAGTTGGCAAGCCTACGCCTTGGAGGCACTGCCTTGGTTTGATAGGAAGGTAGGAACCAAGCTTACATGAAGAGACATGGTAAGACTATTTTGGTCTGGAGTGAATTTGTTTCTGCAATCAAAAAGCAGTTCTATCGATTGGCCTACATGCAGCAAGCCATGATGAACTGGCAAACTCTTCGACAGTTGAAAGGGAAAAGTGTACAAGGATACACCCAAGAATTTAGGAAGAATACATTGATTCTAGGAATTTCATTAGACTCACCTGAGACTCTGTTGAAGTACATTGGTGGTCTACATAGCTACATGAGGCACACTATCCTCATGTTTAATCCCACTAGTATAGATGAGGTATTTGTTCAAGCTACACATCTAGAAGCTAGAGGAAAGAATGGAAATGCAGAAGTTGGGGGATCGTCCCAACCCACTGCAAGAAAGAAGAAGGAGAAAAGAAAACAGAAATGGAAAGCAAGGAAGGCCAATACTGCACAAAAGAGCAAGTCTTCATGCACTCACTGTAAGAAGGATGGGCATGATGATGAGCATTGTTATATTCTACATTCGGAGCTGAGACCTAAGAAGTTCGAGGGCAAGAAGAAGAAGACTGTTGCAGCTATTTAGAAAGATTTGGGGTCAGACTCAGGAGATGAAACAACCATTGCAGCAACAAGTATAAAAGGTAAGAATTCTGAAGCATCTACTAGTAATTCTGCACAATCTAGTATTGATGAAGAAAATGAGAGAAAAAGACATGAGCTTTTCCATATTCGAGTTATTTCCAAACATCAAAAGATTGATACTTTGTTTGATAGTGGCTCACAAGTAAATTTAATTTCTGAAGCAATTGTAAAGAAATTGGGATTACTAACTACACCTCACAAGAAACCATATCCATTAGGATGGTTAAGTGATAAAGCACAACTACAAGTGACTAGACAATGCAAACTCAAGTTTTCTTTTGGGTCAGCATTTGTAGATGAGGTTGAGTTAGACATAATTCCTTTGGATATATGTGGAATTGTTTTAGGAAGTCCTCACTTGTATGATAGAAAAGCTATTTTCTATAGAGCTGAGAACAAGTATCTACTCGTTAAAGATGGAATCGAATACTTTGTAAGAGCTCATAAGCTCAAGAATAATTACACTCTCATAAACCTAGGGTAGATGAAACGAATGATAAATTCATGCAAACAATTTTTACTGATGGTTGTAAACGAAAAGAAACCTGATAAAACTAATGTATTTGAGGGCTGTGATGCTAAACAACAAGCTAATTTAGAAAAAATTGTTTCAGAGTATGATATCTTGTTCAAGAACCTAAAGGTCTGCCACCCAAAAAGGAAATAGTGCATGAAATTAATTTGCAGCAAGATGCTCCATTACCTAACATTGGAATGTACAGGTTGTCCACTTTAGAGATGCAGAAATCAAGAAGCAGGTGTAGGAGCTGCTCAAGAAAGGGTTCATCAGACCTAGCACATCACCATGTGGGTCACCAATTGTTTTGGTGAGAAAGAAAGATGGCTTGTGGAGAATGTGCATTGATTACTGAGCACTGAATAAGATAACAATAAAAAATCGTTATCCCTTGCATAGATGATCTGTTAGATCAATTGAAAGAAGCTGTTTATTTTTCCAAGTTAGACTTTCATAGTGGATATCATCAAGTCAAAGTTGCAGAACAAGATGCATGGAAGACTACTTTCAAAACAAAGCAGGGATTGTATGAGTGTCTGGTTATGCCTTTTGGCTTAACTAATGCTCCTGCTACTTTCATGAGAATAATGAATGATGTTCTCAGACCTTTTTTTTGGTGATTTTGTTATTGTATATCTGGATGACATTTTGATATTTAGAAAAACATGGGAAGAACATTTAAAGCATGTTAAGCAGATACTAGATGTTTTGAAAAGAGAAAAACTTTTTGTTAAACTCTCAAAATGTGAATTTTACAAAACATATTTGAATTATTTGGGACATATAATAGGGGGTGGTGAATTGAAGATAGATCCCTCTAAGGTGGCAGTCATTGTAAACTGACATAAACACAAATCTGCTACAGAAGTTAGGAGCTTCTTAGGAGCAGCATAATATTGGAGAAAGTTCATTTCTAACTTTTCCTTAATTGCAACTCCCTTACATGCTTTAACAAGATTGAACAAGGTGTTTCAGTGGGGAGGCAAACAACAGAAAGCCTTCGACACCTTGAAAGAAAACATTAGTACAACACCAGTACTAGCACTGCCTGATCTTCAAAGATCCTTTGAGATCCAAACAGATGCCAGTGACTATGCCATGGGAGCAGTGTTGATACAGCACAGTAAACCCATATGTTATCATTCTGAGACACTTAAGTCTACAGTAGTTAACTGTCCTACATATGATAAAGAATTGTATGCATTAGTACAGAGTGTGAAAAAGTGGAAACATTACTTAATGGGCAAAGAGACAGTAATACATACTGATCATCAACCGCTTTAATATCTACACTCCCAAACTAAGTTGCAGTAATCAAGACACTATAGATGGATGGGTTTTCTACAACAGTTTCATTTGGTCATCAGATATTAAAAGGGCATACACAATAAAGTTGCAGATATGTTATCTAGACCCATTATAAATGCATCTACTATACTTAAGCATAATTTTGTGTTACACGAGAGCTACATTGAACAATATTCTCAAGATATAGACTTTAAAGATGTATATGCAACTTTAAGTCAAGGCAAACGAGTAGAAGAATTGGACTATCATATTAAGGATCGACTCCTATATCATTGTGGGAAGCTAAGCGTTCCACAAAATTAAAGAGTAAATATAATTAGAGAAGCACACATTTCTCTAATATCAGGTCACTTTGGGGTAAGTAAAATAGTTGCATAGCTGCAAAGGTTTTGTTATTGGCCAAAAATGAACGAGATGGTTTCTAGATATGTAAGAGGGTGTACTATGTGTGCTAAAAGCAAGCCCAACAATAGAAAACTAGGCTTGTACACTCCATTACCAGTACCTTCTCATCCTTGGGAAAGTGTTTCTATGAATTTTGTTGAAGGACTACCTAAATCTAGGAAAGGTCATGATTATCTGTATGTTATTGTGGATAGGTTCAGCAAAATGTGCATTTTGATACCTTGTAATAAACAGATTACAGCTGAACAAACTACAAAATTGTTCTTTCAACATGTATGGGTTCATTTTGGATTACCCACTTCCATTATATCTGATTGAGACAACCAATTTGTGGGAAAGTTTTGGTCAAGTCTGTGGGAACTGATGGACACCAAACTGAAGAAAAGCATAGCTTTCCATCCACAAACTGATGGCCAGACCAAAGTAGTCAATAGGATGGTGATCCATTTGCTCAGGGGATATTGCAACAAACATCCTAAGCTTTGGGATGAACATTTGTGTTATGTGCAGCATGCTTACAACCAAGCCAAACAGTCTTCTACACAGAGATCTCCTTTTGAGACCTGTTTTGGTTTTACACCCAGGTCACCCTTGGATTTTGTCTTTGGTAAGGACACAACAGTTGAGGGAAACAACAATGTGGACAGGGCAACTAGGTTCATTGAAAAAATCCAAGAGATCCACTAGGTAGTATAGGAACAGCTGGAAAAGAGCCAAGCCAAATACAAGGCAAGGCATGACAAGCATCGGATGGAGCATAGTTTCCAAGTTGGTGATCAAGTCTAGCTGTATATTAGCAAGGACAGGATGCAAGGTGAAGGTAAAAAGCTAAAGTATATCAAGTATGGACCTTTCAAGATACTTGAGAAAATCGGTGAGAATGCTTTTCACCTTGATCTACCAACTTACATGCACATCTACTCAGTCGTAAATGCATATAGCTTGAGATTATTTGAACCTTCACTAATTGAGGATCCCAAATAGCAGAGTTAATTGCCTTATATTAATGACCTGCTACCTGAATATCTTAATTAATTGCAAGAAGACACAGTTCTAGATAGGAAGGTGAGGACGACATGCAGGGGAGATGTTGAGTACCTCAAAGTTGGGCTCAAGGGTTCAAAGCCAAGCAGTGTAAAATGGATAGAGATTGGATAAGTGAGACAATTGTACCCTCACTTAGTCAATGCTTGAAAAATAACTTTTGGTGGTCCAAAATCTTTTTCAGTGGGAAGGCCATGATCCGAATTGGATCCATGAAAATTATCAGAGTTCTATGACTGTATCAAATCATGATAGACTTCAAACACTTGTGAACAATGAGCTATCAGAAGACCTCTGGACAGTGGCAGTTTATAGCCAGCATGGAACGATGAGAACCTCGGTCAAAGCACGTTAAACGAGGCCCATGGAGACCGTGCAGTGGCGCAAAACTAGCAGTTAGGAAGCTTAGATAAGAAAATAGAGGCCGTTTCTGATGCGTGATTAGCTCACAAGGGAAGCCAAGAAATCGTGGGAAAAGTGCTAAAATGACAGGCAGGTCTTGCGCTCCAAAAACCAGCAGAATATCAGAGGCATTTTAGGTGGTAAGTGGGTTTGGCCGAAGACCGAGCGATTCCATACATTGGATGATGTGTGTTTGGCAGATGAGAGAGAAAACCGCTCTCATCGCGAGCTAACATCTGAACAAGTCAATCGTGTGATAAGAGCAATAACCGTAGGATTTGGAGGCCCCAGATCTAACAGCGGAGATTGCGCCTGATGGGAAATCGGATTTGATGGAAGAATGAGCCATGGCGCATAAAGGGTTGAAGTCTGATTTAACGCTGACCTGGCAGATGAATCATTTCACAAGGTAACCGAAATACCGAACCGTTTGAGGAAGAGTTGGCGCTCAGTTCATGAAGGGACAAGTGGCCACCTCCTCGTGAGACGTTACATAGTGGCGATGTTGCAGTGGTGGGGAATTCCAAGCGGACAGTAGCAGGCGATCTGAAGAGGTGGAAGAGGAAGCGAACAGTCAAGGGATGGATTGGCTTTAAGCCATAGACAGACAGAGAACAGAGGACAGGGAAGAAGGAGACAGTGAGAAGAGACAGCGAGACAGAGAGACAAAAGTAGAGAGGCAAGTTGACCTGTAGAGATAAGGTAGCATCGAGCAGACAGAACCAGGCTTGAGAGGTTCAAACAATCCCTGTGAGAAACTGAGTACCAAATTGGACTCATCCCAATAAGACCGGTTGAGGTCGAGACTTGGTAAGGGGGATTCTGTGCACTCTAGTGGCTTGGGGAATCCAAGAACCACCCTACTAAAAATCATTTGTTTCAGGAGACTCAAATTGAGCTCCTCATTATAAAAACTTTGCTTAAAGACACAATAAAAGAA
This sequence comes from Pinus tabuliformis, assembly GCA_031772625.1. Lineage (NCBI taxonomy): Eukaryota > Viridiplantae > Streptophyta > Pinopsida > Pinales > Pinaceae > Pinus > Pinus tabuliformis. The sequence goes on along the minus strand of CM062819.1, from coordinate 1,586,543,255 downwards.
GGCCACCATTGAAAGCTGGACCAGAGATGTAGCCCAGGAGGATTGGGTGAACTCCTTATTAAACTTTGTTGTGTTCTATTTTGCTTACTATGTTTCTCTTACTGTTTTCCAGTGTCTGTGTATTTTTCAATCTTATCGATCCATTGCCTAAGGTAACATAGACACACACCAGCACATGAGTCTGTAATACCTTCATTAATTAATTAATTAAGATCACTCACGAGTGATTTTCAGATCAGTAGATTTCCCCATCCTCTGGCATTGATCACATCAACTGGTGTATCTTCTTGCATCTTGGTGGAGAGTGGGCCAATAGTAGCCAGCTTGTAGAACCTTGAAAGTTGTCCTCTTGGCAGAAAAGTGACCTCCACAAGGCCCATCATGACAGGCTGAGAGGATGTCAAAGACTTCCTCTTCCCTGACACATATCCTCAAGATTTGATCTAATCCCAACTTGAAGAGATTTTCCCCAATCCAAGTGAAAGGGGCACTCTTCCTTACAATTCTTCTCTTCTCCCTAGATGACAGATTTGGAGGGAACTCTGCAGCAACTAGGTAGTTGGCTATGTCAAAAAACCATGGAGAGAGAACTGAAATAGAAAATAAGTGCTCATATGGAATCTAATCATCAACCATTCCTTCCTCACCTGCAAACAAAGAAAGTCTAGACAAAAAAACTGCAACTACATTTTCTTTACCTGGCTTATCAATGATAGTTAAATCAAACTATTGTAATAGAAGAAACCATCTAATAATTCTAGCATTCACATCAGGCTTGTTTATTAAGTACTTGATAGTTGCATGGTTAGTATGCACAACATTTTGATAACCAATGATGCATTTTCTGAACTTGTTCAAGGAGTGGACAATAACTAGGAGTTTCTTCTCAGTTACAGTGTAATTCAATTCAACCTTAGACAGATTTTTGTTAATGAAGTAAATGGAATAAGGAAACTTTTCATTTATTTGTCCTAGAGTTGCTCCTACATCTTTTTTAGATGCATCAACGTGGATGTGGAAAGGGAGAGCCCAATTTGGGCCTCTAAGTATGGGTGTATTAGTTAATTTGTCTTTCAAGATCTCTAGGGCCTCTTAGCAACTATCTGACCAGCAAAACTCAGAGTCCTTGACCAACAATCCAAACAATGGTGAGGCTACTTTCCTAAAGTCTTTGATAAACCTCCTATAATATCCTTCCAAGCCATATAAGCTCCTAACATCCCTATGTTTTTGAGTAGGGACCCTTATTATGATGGAAATTTTATTTGGGTCCACTTGTATTCCCTCTTGAGATATTCAATGGCCAAGAATAGTCTCTGCACTCATCAAGAATTGACACTTCCTAGGAATAGGCAAGAGTTTCATTTCAATACACTTATTTAGGACTTCCCCAATTTAGAGAGAGCCTTCAAGAAGTCATACCCATAGGGAGTGAAATCATCCATGTAGATCTCTATAGAGTCATCAACTAGCTCAACAAAGATGCTCAGAATTTCCCTTTGAAAAGTGGCAAGGGCAATACATAACTCGAAAGGAAGGACCCTATAAGCAAAGGTACCCCAAGGACAAGTGAATGTAGTATTATCTTGGTCCTCTGGGCTAATCTGGATTTGATTGTAACCACTAAATCCATCTAGGAAAGAGAAGAAATTCTTCCCTCTAAGACCATCCAAGACTTGATCAATGAAAGGTAAAGGGAAATGGTATTTTTTTGTGGCTTTGTTCAACTCTTTGTAATCCACACATATAATCCACTTTCCATTCTTCTTTGGGGACAAAACTAGAGGAGACACCCATTCATTATCTGAGATGGGGTAGATGAACCTTGCATCCAAAAATTTTTGCACTCTTCTGATGAGCCCTAAAAATGGATAATTATATGGGCTCATTCAACCTCCTAATTTGACTTAATCCACCATTCTCATTAGTTTATTTCATTTTTTTGATTATATTTATGCTAATAGAGTGAATTGGGTTAGTCATTATGCCAAAAAGTCTAATGGGTGCTTTGTGCAGATTTTTAGTCAATTTTGAGACAAAATCAAAGGTTTTAATGAGCACTTGGCAGCCAAATTCGTGGGAGAACAAGGGAGAGGATTTGTAGTAAGGTGTCCCCTTAATTTATGGGCCCTTACCTCGAATTCTCCACCATCATCTTGGAGTTCAAGGGCCACCAAATCGATCATCACAAGGGCAGCCAAGCAAGTGTTAGTAAAAGTGTTGTTAACTACAAGTTTTGGCAGCCGAGTTCCTAAAATTTAGGAGGGTTGTTGGGGTCCTCAATTTGTATAACTAAGAGGGCTTAGGGCCTCATTTTAGTTAGTCACTTTGTAGGCAGAAGTTAGCTAGTTTGTAGTTCGATTTTAGTCAATAGATTAGCTTTGCATTTCAGCACATTTGTAAGCTTTTCCCTTGTGGACAGTTTTTGATGTAACTCTTCTTTTCTTGCTCAATAAAGATGAATCCAGCTTTGCACCAGATCTAAATCTCTCTTAGGAGGCTGTAGCTCTTGGGGTTGGGCCCATTTCAAGTGCCCAGTACCTCCTTTGTTTACTTTCATGTGCCTTTGCTGCATTCTTAGAATAAAATCTGCTATTTCGATTTAAATCTTGCTTTGTTATTTAGATTGCTTTTGACGAGTAAAAAGGATTTTTATGTTCAGATTGAGTTGATAGGTTATTAACAGGGAAGAGCTTCAGAAAAAGGCCATCAAGCACCTTTGATTTCACCTCTCCCTCAGTGGGATCAGGAGCTGGGATCAAGGTGACCTTGCTGCCAACAAAAACACAGTCTTTGCTTCGCCATGCAATCATTAGTGTTCGATTTTTAATTGCAGAAGTTGGTTACATGTTCAGATTCTTGATTGCTTCATTTCATAGTTATTTCATCTGATTTCAATGCAAATAAACTTCTATTCCATTTCTTTGTTGTTATCTAGGTCAGAATAGACTAACGTAACTAGGTCTTTGATTTTCCAAATCCTTGTTTGTTTCGTTTGAAAACAACTTGCAGAGCACCTATTATCCTTCTTCACCTGCCCATTCTCCATCAATCCCACTTGCTTCATCCTCTACTTAGAATCCTTGCCTTACATTTGCCATTTTCTCACTCTGCCCTAAATTCCCATATTGTTGTGCAACATTGCTCTTCCTCTCCTTGAACAAATCCACCCATCCTCGCCACTTCTTAGCTCCATTCCCCAAGTCTTGGACCTCCTCACACCCTTATCTCACCTCCATACCCACTCCTTCATCTTTCTTCCTCCATCCATCCTCCAAAATCCCATTTCTGAACATCCTGTAGAAAATTATAGACATCCTGTAGAAAATTCAAGAACATCCTGTAGAACCCCTACAGACTTCCTGTAGAAGCTCACGAATGAGGTTTCTTGATAGCCAAACTCTATGAAACTCTTTGGAAGGGTGTTAGGGACCCCTTAGGCCCTCTCTGAACCTTCCCGACCTCCTCCAAGCATTTCCTCTCGCCAATCCACCTCTACACAGTAAAAAACAATTAAAGCACATGCATGATAATTCTGACAACTTATTCAAAAATACGAAAAGATGTTTTTTTTAGATGTTACTATCGAAGTAGCTTAGACACATGCATTTTACCTTCCTAGAAGTCAATGGCATCGCTTTCAGTAGCTTGCATCCTCTTTCTTGCATCAGTAGGGCTAGCTGGTAAAATTAGGGTTTGCTAGGGTTTACGTTTCCTTTCAGCTTTCTAGTTTCTTTCTGCAAGTAGATTAGCCTTCTTTGAGTTAGCTTTCATCCATCAGTTAAAAAGCTTCTTCTCAGAGCTCATAGAAGTTGGCTTAAGCTCCTAGCGGACTTGTGCCAGCTGACCAAGTGACAGCTACGGCAAGAGCTAGTACTTGTGCATACAGCACCGTCGCTTCCAAGTTTGTTACGAACTACCGGGTTGATAAAATTAAAGAAGGGAGTCCCAGGAGTTGCAGCATTATTGCTACAATACTGGGGCTCACCACTATTTTTGGCGTTGTTTCTGGGGAAGTGTCAGAGTATTGGTGATTTCTGCTTTTCTTCTATTTTCCATTACAACCTTCTGCTAAGTAGTTTATTTCATTTCCATTATGCAATTTTGTTTCTGAAAAAAATAGATTAGCATTTCCCGCTTTCATAGATTATCATTTCAATTCCATAGTTTCATTTCTGTAAGCGTAGAGTAGCATTTCAATTCCGCAAGAGTAGCCTAGCATTTCATTCCTGCAATTTCAATTGAGCAAAATAGATTAGTCCTTTCCTACTTTCATTTCAATTCTGCATTTTCATTTCAGCAAGATAGTTAGTTGCAGTTCAATCTATTTTAGTTTTTTGGGTACAAGTAGAAAAAAAAGCAAAAATCAACCAAAAAGATTTCCTTTCATGCCTTGTAGGAGTAGAGATAATTCAGGAAAATGATTTCACAACGCCCCCACTGCTTCACATAGCCAACCTTCTCTCTTCTTTGATGGATGTGATTAAAGAACCCTTAGGTGGACAGCAAGACATATTTGAAGGACCTAAAGGGAAGAAGAAGAAGAAAACATTCCTCTGGAGCAAATGGCTACAAATAGAAATGTTGGGAGAAGTACCTTGTCCAAAAATGAATTTGCAAATTAGATGGAAGATTTCAAGAGTGAGATGAGGTAGTTTCTTGCCATGCAACTGGATACCTTGCAGATCCAAAGGAAGCAAGAGGAAGCTAAGAGGGCTTTGGCCATCTTTTGTCCCAGGTGCACTAGAAAGCATCCTAGGAACAAATGTCCCTTGCACTCCATAGAAGTGTGTTTTGTCTGTGAAAGAGACCATCCTACGAATCAGTGCCCTTCCTTTCCCGGAATCAAAGCTGCATATCAGAGGGCAAAAGGAGCCATTGAATCACTCTATTATCTGAACCAAAGGAGGCCACATGGACCCATACCTTACCAGCAGGGAATACAAGGGACATCCCAGACCTATTACGACCTCTATCCAGCCACTTCCATGCCTTCTTGGGGTCCCCCTACTCATCCTTCCTAGTCCACACCCCCTCCTTGGTCAGATCCATCTCCATATTATGCCCAACCAGCTGCTCATTCATTTCACTCTTATGCTCAGCCACAGCCTCAGTGGAATGCACCTCATCAGGGGTGGAGGCCCCAATACAACTCTCCTCCCGTTCCTTTTTCTCCACCACCTGCCCAACCACAGCCCCATCCACATCCATCTCAAAAATACACCCCCACTCAACTACCCGTACCACCATTTCCAAACCCGCACATTGGAATAGCTCAACCCAATTGCAAAGCTGAGGCACAACATGTCCAAATGACTCCTCTTGAGCTCGATGATCTTCACCATAGCTCAGGATTGCAAAATAGAGATTATATTGACAACATTGAAGGACCAAAGGCAAAAGAAGATTCAAAAGAAAAGATCAAAGAACCATGGGCTGCACTTGATGAAGAGAAGGCATCAAAATCAGAGATCGAGAGAGTTCCCTCATGGTTACCATCAAATCTTCCATGTATTCAAGAGAAAGATCAGCAAAAAGAGGAAGATGAGAAAGTCATGGTAGAAGGTGACATGAAACATGATCCAGATCAGCAAAAGGACCAAGGATATCAAAGCTATATTGAGATATGGTTCCAGACAGTCACTAAGTTGCAGCAGTACTCTCTTCCTTAGCTATGTTTGACCCCTTCAAAGTCAGATCATTTGGTCTCTGAAATCCGGATAGCTGTCAAAGCATGCATTTCAAGCCTCCACATCATTTTGTCTCTAATCTCGATGTGCACATGGCTCCATTGGAAGTATTCTTACACTTGAAAATGATTTTTTTTTTCAAGTAGGGTAGGGTAGGAAAAAAAAGAAAAAAAGAAAAAATAAAAATAAGAGAAAAATAAAAATCTAAGGTGAAAACCTCCTCGGAGGCGCCTCAGATTGGCTCACTGATCGAAAACCTCCATGAGGCGGTCAATGGGTTGGAAAGAAGAGGAAATAAAAAGAGAATAAGATCCCTGGGTGAAAACCTCCCTTGGAGGCACCCAGGGCAGGCAATTAGGGTGAAAACCTCCATGAGGTGCCCTAGTTGTTTTCAAAAAAAAAGAAAAAAGAAAAAAGAGAAAAAAGAAAGCAGGACTAATCTCTGTGAAAAATTGCAGGTTGCAGTGAATACTTTGCAGGAAAAGAGGGGTGTGCAAAACGAGGAAAGAAGTCCGTACCAGGCTCCAAGACATCCCTTCGGACACTCCCTCCATGGCCACTCACCTCTCCTAGGATTTGGTCACATTCAGGTCAAGATTAGGTTTTCTACAAGAAGTTCCGGGCTTTCTATAGGAAGTTCCAGGCGTTTCTACAGGAAGTTTTGAATTTCTATAGGAAACATCCTGTAGAACCTTCGGATGAGCCAAATTCAATTTTGAAAGGGAATTTGATGGTTGGGATCAGTTTGTTAGGCCTATAGCGACACCTTTATGCAATCCAACACCATGTGGCGCCCTGTTCCATCTCTTTCCACCTCCATTGCACCCACCTGGTTATGTGTTCCTGCACAGTCATACAAGAAACCCTGTTTGCCTCAGATTGACAGCAAGAATTCTTAAGTGACAAGTCAAGCAACGAAGTCTCGCACGCTCTACCTGTCCAAGCTCCATCTAGACTCTGCATCAATGAATTCCAAGTCTGCATTATAGCTCGAGCTCATTTTTCTTACCATGCAACAAAACTGCAGAATGCCTTGAAGCAAAAATACCTAGTGCTGAAATTTGTTTTTTCCCTAGCTTGAAAACCGTGCATCCATTTACAAAACAATTTCACAGGGAGTTGTACAGGGATGATGGCAACATGCCTGAGCAGTTTCAGCCAATTCTGGTGCACAGTTTCCAAGAAATCAGCCTCCATCACCTCCAGCCATTTTTTCATTTTCTCCCTATCCGTGCATCTGTTTCAAAACCTGTTTCATGGGGAGATGCATATGGGTGATAGTCACCTACCCAAGAAGTTTCAGCCGATTCCAATGCACAGTTTCCGAGAAATTGATCTTTGAAATCTTCAGCCATTTTCTGTTTTTCTCGAAATCTGTGTATCCATTGATCGCAATTTTGCTATGGGAGGTGCATAATGATGATAGGAACATGCTCAGCAAGTTTCAGATCGATCAGATCTATCGTTCGGGAGAAATGGTGAAAACAAGCTTCTGTCCTGTGGAAAATCAACATTAGCAGCTTGAGGGTGCAGATCTGAACGTGAAGCCAGCTCCTACAGTGTGGATCCGACCAGAGGATACCTGCACAAGAAAACAACCATGAATCAGCAGCCAAGCCATCATGCAACCCTCGAAACAAATGCATGCAATAGCAAAAAGCACCTCACAGCAGCCACATTCGACTTCCAGGTATGTGACTAAAACTCATTCCTCTGATTGCATGAATGTAATTTGAAAGCTGCATTAACGAATGAGATGGTGGGATTCAGCCAGAAAGCTAGCCAGTTTTGATTGCACTCATCTAGGGATCACCAGCGTACGTGTATAGTCATTCACGTGAAATTTGAAAAACACAAGTAGTGGTAGACGTGTTGAACTCCAGCTCACAGGACATCAAATGATTAACAGATAGAAGAGAACATATAGTTCATAACATCATTGTAGTTCGAATAAAGACAACACACATTTTTCCACCTCATCCCCTCGCCACGATTTGCACCGTAATTCAAAATGCTCGGCTGAAGACTCACGTTAACTGTTGTTCATTTACACTTGCAAACCTCTTCGGCCGAAGTACGTGTCCTCTACCTCTGAATTCTGTTAAACCGACGTCCTTCACCAAGTTTTTCGGCCTGTTCAAAATTCTCCCACATACCAAGATCGTTCAGAGGCGCAGAGACATCCTACAGAAGCCAGCCAGCGTTCTACAGGAAGTCTTCTACAGGAAATGCAGAAAACAGCTCTGCAGAAGGAAAACCTGAGATTTTTGTCAAAATTCGAGCTTGAAATGAGGTAGGCTCGGGGAAATCTATCTGCATATGACTTATTTGAATGATTAAACACACAGCAGTGGATTGAGAAAGGGTGAAGTTTAAAAGTCTGCATGCATATTTTCCCTGAGTTCTACACAGTTCTTTGTTTTCTTCTCTGCACTCAAAGTCTGTCTCCTTCTTTCTCAAATTCTATTGTAAAGAAAATACATGAAACCATAGAAACCAGCCTGTGTGAAAAAAAGAAACGAATTTGCATATCTGCCTACTCTTTGAAAAGAACATGTGTTATTTATCCATTGTTCTGTCAAAAAAAAAATAAAATCTTTTCAAAAGCAAAGAGTCAAATTCGGGATAAAAGCAGTTTAAAATAAAGGGAAATATTGCAATTTGATGTTGTAAGGAGAGGCACATGGGAAATTCCTTATTTGGTTTCAGAAAAAGACGAAAATTCAATTATCCCTCTGTTTTCAGTTCTACCTGCTTTCTCACCTGAGCATTTTGTTGGAAAAAACACTCGACACCACATGGAGGACAAGCTAAAGGAATTAAGAGCAAAGTTGGCCATGATGAGACACAGTGAAAGCATTAAAAATAAATAAAAAATCCCAGCTATAGGAGGAAAATGCACTGCTGAAAAATTAGTCACAGCAATAGGAAACTCAAAGGGAAGACATAACATAGGTTTCTGAAGAGTAGCAACTACGGGAAGGTCTCCTAGTAGGTCAGGAAATAGCAGAGGAGAAAGCCAAGGGTAAGGAAACCCAGGACAGACCACCCCAGAAAAAGCAAGAAGAGAAACAAGGGAAAGGCCAAGCTGCTGAGCCCAAAACTGTGGGTGGAAATGCCAACGCACAAATGCCAAGGGAGAAACGGTTGCAAATTAGGGCAGAAAGGAATGAAAAATTCCAAGAAAGTGAGGGCACATCCAAGGAAACCACAGCAAAATTGAAGGACAAGACACTCCCAGCCAAGCAGGCCAAAACAATTAAAACTGTTTCTACAGGAAGCCCGAAAACTGCTTCTACAGGAAGACAGAAAACAATCAGCATAGGACTTTCTACAGGAAGTCTGAACACAGGGCAACAGAAGGAAAATCACCGGAAATTTTATCTAGGGAGGTAGCAGCTGTGTTGGCCACCCTAAGCACATCTCCCAAGCAGAAGGGGAAGCGAAAGAGGGAGCCTCCCCTATATTTTAAGGCAAGAAGGAGTGCGAGGATCAAGACTGGCAGACCCTAGCCACTGTCAAAAGAACCAATCACAATTGTCGACACCCCTACCACACAAAAGGAGAGGTCCCCCTCAAAGGCATCCATCACCTATGAACGGGGAAGCCCGAAGACATCCACCTGGAGAGAGAATGAAAATGTTGGACACAAAGGCCTCTCTACAAGATGCTGAGACAGTTCTACAGGAAGCTGAGAATTCTCTAGGAAAAGGAGCACAGGTAGTGGGAAGAAGCAGAGAGAAAAGCATGGTTTCATGAGCGAGAAGAGGACATCTTCAAAAGCTTGGCATGACAGGGAGGCCACCAGGGCCATCAAAGATGAGGAGATAGATTAGTTGCTCAAAGGATGAGCAACACTTTCAGTAGGGGGGTGATGATGAGCCCCAAAAATGGATAATTATATGGGCTCATTCAACCTCCTAATTTGACTTAATCCACCATTCTCATTAGTTTATTGCATGTTTTTTATTATATTTATGCTAATAGAGTGAATTGGGTTAGTCATTATGCCAACAAGTCTAATGGGTGCTTTGTGCAGATTTTTAGTCAATTTTGAGACAAAATCAAAGGTTTTAATGAGCACTTGGCAGCCAAATTCGTGGGAGAACAAGGGAGAGGATTTGTAGGAAGGTGTCCCCTTCATTTATGGGCCCTTACCTCGAATTCTCCACCATCATCTCGGAGTTCAAGGGCCACCAAATCGATCATCACAAGGGCAGCCGAGCAAGTGTTAGTAAAAGTGCTGTTAACTACAAGTTTTGGTAGCCGAGTTCCTAAAATTTAGGAGGGCTGTTGGGGTCCTCAATTTGTATAAATAAGAGGGTGTAAGGCCTCATTTTAGTTAGTCACTTTGTAGGCAGAAGTTAGCTAGTTTGTAGTTCGATTTTAGTCAGTAGATTAGCTTTGCATTTCAGCACATTTGTAAGCTTTTCCCTTGTGGATAGTTTTTGATGTAACTCTTCTTTTCTTGCTCAATAAAGATGAATCCAGCTTTGCACCAGATCTAAATCTCTCTTAGGAGGCTGTAGCTCTTGGGGTTGGGCCCATCTCAAGTGCTTGGTACCTCCTTTGTTTACTTTCATGTGTCTTTGCTGCATTCTTAGAATAAAATCTGCTATTTAGATTTAAATCTTGCTTTGTTATTTATATTGCTTTTGACGATTAAAAAGGCATTTTATGTTCAGACTGAGTTGATAGGTTATTAAAAGGGAAGAGCTTCAGAAAAAGGCCATCAAGCACCTCTGATTTCACCTCTCCCTCAGTGGGATCAGGAGTTGGGATCAAGGTGACCTTGCTGCCAACAAAAACACAGTCTTTGCTTCGCCATGCAATCATTAGTGTTCGATTTTTAATTGCAGAAGTTGGTTACATGTTCATATTCTTGATTGCTTCGTTGCATAGTTATTTCATCTAATTTCAGCGCAAATAATCTTCTATTCCATTTCTTTATTGTTATCTAGGTCATAATAGACTAACGTAACTAGGTCTTTGATTTTCCAAATCCTTGTTTGTTTCATTTGAAAAACAACTTGCAGAGCACCTGTTATCCTTCTTCATCTGCCCATTCTCCATCAATCCCACCTGCTTCATCCTCTACTTAGAATCCTTGCCTTACGTTTGCCATTTTCTCACTCTGCCCTAAATTCCCATATTGTTGTGCAACATTGCTCTTCCTCCCCTTGAACAAATCCACCCATCCTCGCCACTTCTTAGCTCCATTCCCCAAGTCCTGGACCTCCTCACACCCTTATCTCACCTCCATACCCACTCCTTCATCTTTCTTCCTCCATCCATCCTCCAAAATCCCATTTCTGAACATCCTGTAGAAAATTACATACATCTTGTAGAAAATTCCAGAACATCCTGTAGAACCCCTGCAGACTTCCTGTAGAAGCTCACGAATGAGGTTTCTTGATAGCCAAACTTTGTGAAACTCTTTGGAAGGGTGTTAGGGATCCCTTAGGCCCTCTCTGAACCTTCCCGACCTCCTCTAAGCATTTCCTCTCGCCAATCCACCTCTGCACAGTAAAAAACAATTAAAGCACATGCATGATAATTCTGACAACTTATTCAAAAATACGAAAAGATGTTTTTTTTAGATGTTATTGTCGAAGTAGCTTAGACACATGCATTTTACCTTCCTGGAAGTCAATGGCATCACTTTCAGTAGCTTGCATCCTCTTTCTTGCATCGGTATGGCTAGCTGGTAAAATTAGGGTTTGCTAGGGTTTACGTTTCCTTTCAGCTTTCTAGTTTCTTTCTGCAAGTAGATTAGCCTTCTTTGAGTTAGCTTTCGTCCATCAGTTAAAAAGATTCTTCTCAGATCTCATAGAAGTTGGCTTAAGCTCCTAGTGGACTTGTGCCAGCTGACCAAGTGACAGTTGCGGCAAGAGCTAGTACTTGTGCATACAACACTGTCGCTTCCAAGTTTGTTACGAACTACTGGGTTGATAAAATTAAAGAAGGGAGTCCCAAGAGTTGCAGCATTATTGCTGCAATACTGGGGCTCACCATCTTCCTTCATTATGTCTTTGAGGGTTGGGTTCATTCTCCTCTGACGTTGGGGCATCAGTTTGCTTCCTTCCTTGATGTAGATGTGATGATTACACACCAAAGGATGCAACCCCTTCATTTATTTATAGCTCCAAGCAAAGGCGTCTAAGTGTTCTCTCAGCATGTTGCACAACTTCTCTTCCTGGTTGGCTGAGAGAGGGGTTTATCTTCAAGTTTTTAGATGGACCAAATTCTAGAATTTTGACATGTGCGGGACTTGGGTTCACTAGGAATAACTCAGTGCAAGGATTCCCTTCAGATTCCTTCACAAGCTCATAAAGAGGCATGGTGTTGGGGGATGGTTCTAGAGGATTTGTTCAATGAGGTCATATTCATCATGTTCCCCCCTCCTATAGTATAATCTAGGGTATAGATTGGATGGGATGTGGTATGTTACAATTCACCTCCCTCCTCCTCTTCCAACCGTAGGGGTAATCCAAGCTCCAGGGATGGTTGAGCATGATGGTATAATACCAACTGTTTGGACAAATGCCCATTCTCAATGGTCATGTTCCTAGCTCTGCAACTTATGTAAGCATCGGCAGTGGCTAGCCATGGTCTTGCAAAGATGAGAGGATAGCCAATGAATTTGGTCTTAGGTTAGAGAACAAGGAAGTCATTAGGATACTCCCAGGAATCAATAGAGACAATTACATCCTCAATAACTCCCTCAGGAACCACTGTGGACCTACCTGAAAGTTGCAACATTGTTGTGGTCTTTCTCAAAGATACTTGGAGGTTTAGTTTGAGCATGGTTTCCTTAGTCATCACATTGATGGCAGCCCCAAGATAAATCAAGGTGTGAGGGAAAATGATGCCATCAACATGCACATCTCGCACATGACTTCCAGGGTCTAGATACTTTGGGAAAATCACTCTCCCCAACATTAGATTAGACAATTGACCAATGAAATTGATGGTAGGGGTGTCTTTCTTTCTCCTCCCAGGATGTTTGAAGCATTTATCTTTTATAAGCTTATTGTATATGGGAACATCCTTGATAGCTTGGAGGAGTGGGATTTTAACACACAAGTTTTTCAATTCTCCCAAAAGTTCAATGTCTTCTGGGGTGTGCTGGTTAGGATGAATCAATATTTTAGGAAAAGGAGGTGGATTTACTTTAGAGACACTCTCTTCCTTTTCCTCTTCAAGCTCCTCGTGTGGAGATTGAGGTTGGTTATTTGGGAGCATTCCTCCAAACCTAAGGTTGATTTCTTAAATCTCCACAACATAGGTAGGGTAAGATGTCTCTCCACTATAGACCTATTGTGCCTTCTTGTTGTTCAGGTTCAGATTTGGTTGAGCAGACATTTTAGGTTTCTTAGGTGGAGTAGGATGAATGAGTTGTGGTTGAGATGGAGGTGGGGGAAGTAAAGAAGGTGGATGGTTAAATTGAGACCTTGAACCTTGTGATGGGGTATTCCATTGAGGATGTGTAGAAGCATATGGCTAAAATGGTTGATTGGAGGGTTGGGGAGGATACTGAGGTGCAGAAGGTCAAGGAGAAGGTGTGGACCATGAAGGATGAGTAGGAGAATACAAAGGGGGCAAGAGTGCATTCTGGTTGGGATGGTAATAGGAATAGGATGCACCTTTCATGCCCTGCTGGTATGGTTGAGGCCCTTGAGACCTCCTTTGATTGATGTAACAAATATTTTTAGCCCCACCTTCTGCCCCTTGGTATACAACTTTCAATCCCGGCAAAGAAGGGCACTTATATGTGGAATGATTTTCCTCACACACCAAGCATACCTCTATAACATTTAATGGGCATTCATTTCTCGGGTGCCTTCTAGTGCATTTAGGAAAAAAGATAGCTAAGGCTCTCTACGCTTCCTATTGTTTCCTCTTGATTTTAATGGTGTCCATTTGCATAGAAAAGGTATGAAAATTTTCACTTTTAAAGTCCTTCGACATTTTCCAATTTCATTCTTGATAGATGAGGTGGAGGAAGAGGAACTAGCCAAAACTTGACTATACCTACCCTTCTTCCTAGTAGCCCTAGAGCGATTTTTGAATACTGTCTTGATGTTGCCATTGAGTAGATGATAAATGTCCCCTCAAGACAACATATTTAAGGTTTCCAGTGTGTCCTCCCTGATTCCTCTAAGAAGTACTAACTTGAGTGATTCAGGATCAAGGGTGCATCTGGCCCTTTTAAAATTGAGTTAGAACCTTTCCTCCTAGTCTTCCAAGGATTCATCCAGTCCAAGAGTCATTCTAAAGATTTCCTCTTTGGTGTCTTTGAGCCTACAATAGTCGTTGTACTTGTTGCTAAAGGATTGTTTCAAGTAGTGATGTTATCTCTGTACATCCTTAAGGGTGGATGGGAACAACTTCAATTTCTGGTCATCAAAGGTATAATCATAATTTCTACAGACAACAACCAACTCAATCAAAAAAGTATCAGGGTCCTCTGACGTTAAGCCATGGAAGTGAGGAAGGGCAGAAGGGCTTATATTTTTCATCCTAACATCTCCATTAGTCTCTCTGATGGGAAAAGTACCCTCATTTATGTTTTCAGCCATGGTGTAGGTATGTGGAATGGTTTCTTCTTCTTCTTCCCCAATAGGCTCTTCAAATATCTCAGGTTGATCACCTAAGGGGTCCTCTAACTCCCCTGTAGTCAGAGAGGGAAGTTGACAGTCACCAAAGAAGAGTGAAGGTTGATTGTTTGATGGTGTGGGGGTATTTGGCAAGAATTTCCCTAAAGTGTCTCTACTCCTATGAGGCATGAAATAAAATTTTCTGTTTTTATGTATTTTTTCAAAATCAACTGCAAAACAGAAAGGAAAGCAAGAATAACATCTATCTACTAAATGCAAAATAGAAAGAAAAGAAGAAATTACATCTACCTAGACACCTCCTTGCTAACGCCGCCAAAAAGTGATGAGCCTCAATATTTCAATAAGAATGTTGCAACTCCACAAACTACCAACTTCACTTTATCAACCTAGGGTTTATTTACAAACTTATAGGCGACAATGCTATATACACAGTAGATGCATCATTCTACTCCTGCTACCCTCAACTGGGTCACTTGATCATTAGGGTTCTAGACCATTCCTCTACTGGACTGAAAGGAGTCTAACTATTGAAAGCAAAATGTAAAGGCTAGTCCTAGTGAATAGAATGTAAATTCTTTTCAACTTAGAAAATGAAATCTGCCAACTTGTAAATGCTATGAAAGGACACAAATCTTATGCTAAGTTGTAGAAAGGAAACTATGCTAACATGAACTCAATCATCTTAGCTATCAAGGTTACTTGAAAATATAATATTATTCTACCATTTCATAATTCAATAATGCATGCATTGACTATCTAATTCACACTTGCGGAGTAAATAAAGTTCTAATTGCTAAATTCGGAAATCAAAGAACTAAGGCTATTTGTTCTTGTAGGGGGGAAATGAGTGAAAGGATTGGTCTAGGTGGCACTTATGCTCATGGAGTCCAAGCCGAGGGGTTGAATTACTCCTAAAATAGGCTAGGTTAACATTGTAGGTCAAAACAAGATCAAAACGGGCTACTACAGGTGAGCTATAGGATGTTTCTACAGGATTCATGTACTGCTATAGGATGTTCTGAAATGCTACAAGAAGTTGGTTGAGAGGGTTTGGGGGGTAAGAATAGTGATATGAAGTGTTGTAAGGGTGTATGAAAGTTTTGGAAAGTGTAGGGAAAGTGATCATCACACTTATCCAAGCCCAATACTTCAAGAAGGCCAGATTTGGGCTAATATGGCTTGCTCACAGTGACCGAAAAACAGAGGTTTAGAACATGGGCTGGCATGCATCAACATAAGGTGGAGAAGACCTAAATGGAGTTTGTGAAAGGGGTCCTTTCCTGCAGATCAAAAACCCTGCAATAACACCTGCACCTATTTCTCTTTTCATTTGCAAATTATTACATGTCAATGTGGAAAAGATGAATTGAATTTGGAAAATCTCATCTAACTTGATCTAATGTCTTTTACTTATGAATGCATCAAAATTACATGAAACCGATCTTATTAGCCATGGAAATTAAAATAACATAAAACAATGTAGAAATAACACGATAAGAAAGAAACCATGACACAAAGATTTGTAGAAAATTTCTACAAATCCAACTTTGATACCATGTAGAAAATATGGTGGTAGGTTAACCCGATAATGCAATATAAATCAAAGAAGAATATTATAACCTACTTCTACTATCAATTTGCAGAAGCTTAAAGATCGAGCTGAACAATATAATCAGAAGAAGAAGAATCAATGCACAATACACATGAAAATACTTTGGGGAAAGCCTCAGCTAGAAACCCCACACTATTGTATTATCATACAGGTAGAAATACATAGGAATTATACAAATCCTTAGCTCTCACAACTAGCCAGCTCTCAGTACAATCCTCACAGATGCTCACAGGAAATCTTGGCTTCTCTCCAGCCTTCCTCTCTGCCCTCCAAGCTCCTATTTCCTTGCGCTGTTCCTTGTGGATGATTCTCCTTTACCAAGTGGAAAACTTTAATCTCACACACTTCAAAACTGCGCAATCCTTAAGGATTTATCCTTGACTTCATGCATGAGTTTTCTCTTTGAGAAAACACATGAAATTGATAGTACATGGTCCTTGACTTTAATCTCAACTAGGTCTTTCTCAGAATAGACATGCATGAGTTTGTGATGAGGGAATCTTCATTTAACTGGAGTAGCACTAGTTAAGTGCATGCATGCATCAACTGAATGTTAACTCACCATTAGTTCCTCAAACAATTTGGAACTAATTTAACTAGACTTAACTCAGTAAACTGAGTTAACTAATTACAACTCAAACATAACTCAATCTTATCTCCTTAATTTAAGGGATAACGCTTGCATGACTTCAGAAAGACTTCTAAATTGAATTTCTCCAACTAATTAATTTAAAATAAATTAATTAATTATTTCCAAGTAGCTGTTAAGACTAAATTCGATTTTAATTCACAATTTAATTCAAGGAAAAAATAAATTGGAGTATTATTGTTGCCATATTTCAACAAGATTTGATTACGAAGTTCATCCAATTTGGACTATGTCGCCGGGCCCTGCTCAATAGTGGGGAGGCCTTCTTTCATTAAGTGGCATAAAAAGAGATAAAGTACAAGCAACATTCATTTACAATCCTTATACCTCCAATATGGAATATGGATGAAGAATGGAGAGCCCAACTTTAGAAACAGACAGTACCACCAAAATCCTGGCAAAAAATCGTGCAAAAACGCCTATCCGAACACCCAATTTGGATAATCGGGCTTTCTACACCCTCTCAGAACCTCCCTGCTACCAGGTCAAGTTACTGCTGTACACACTAATATTTTAAATTATTGTGCGGGTCTCCCATTTTTCCAATGCAGATAGTCCTTTATATAAGTTGGCAGCTAATATCCTCAATTCCCAGGCAGTTCCAAACAAATGACAAATTTTAGCAGGCGGGTTTGTTTTAAGACGAGGATTCTTGAGTCCCACATAGTATGCGGCAACAAACCTTTCAAACATGGAAAAAATTCCTTAACCATGCATTTTAACTTGACAACTTTTACTATCGGTGTTTCCCATTGGCGTTTCTGATAGGTGGACAGACCCAAGCCCTTACAACAAGCGCCTTGCGATAACCGCAGACTTGAAAGGCTATTAAACACAATATATAATATAATAGGTTCGGAATCTCACATTGCAAATCGTAATCGGCAGGAACCAAGGTTGGTACAATATGTGATTGCTTCCCCTTTGCGATATCACAAATTGCAACCTGATTCTGTGATTGCAATATATCGCATCACAACCTGGCTTGCTCCAAGGGCTAATTCTTTAACCTTTCCCTTTTGTGATGGATGATCACAATTTATCGTATCACAACCATGACTTCCTTGGGGCT
The DNA here is from genome assembly GCA_031772625.1 of Pinus tabuliformis. Lineage (NCBI taxonomy): Eukaryota > Viridiplantae > Streptophyta > Pinopsida > Pinales > Pinaceae > Pinus > Pinus tabuliformis. Next base: position 1,586,525,611 of record CM062819.1, on the reverse strand, counting down.
GATTTTCTTTAAGCAACAACCTCTTTCTTTTGCGATTTGCGGTATGTGGGACCAATGTCGGCCTGCCACTTGGCACTTCCCCATTCACTGAGAGTGTCTACCATGTCATCTCCTCCTTCCACTTGTCCAAGTCAAACGTAAAATTTTACTTGCTTTAACTTCTTCATATGAACTTAGATTTGAGTGTCGTTTGCACCATTGGAATTAGGATGACGAGAGCTTCGATCTAATGCTAAGTTTATAGAGTTTCTGCCACTTTGAGTTCTGAGCCTTCTTACCATGCCACTGGTACTTTTTAAAGATCCACCTAGATCATAAATACTGCTAAGAACTTGATCTATGAGATGAACTACCTTCTAAGCTACAACAATCATGAGAAGAAAAATAACAGATGCAAATCTTTCCAAGAAATAAAAAAAAAGTATCTAACTAATTCTAAAACTTGATCTATGTAATGAACAAAAAATCAAACTTTGTTTTTGGGCTGTGAGAGTGGGGTCCTCTAATCATGACCCCATGAGGGAGATGAGATAGGGGTCACTTTCATAGTATTTTTGATGGATTTTACTCTACTGAATTGCAACAACTAATCTACCCTCTAAGATAATGGAAACATAAATAAGCAACAACTTAATCAATCTTCTAAGCTAAAAGAAACATGAATAAAATTCAGCAATTAATCAACATTCTAGACTAAGAATATAGATACAAGAGAGGAACTTATTTTGCTAGGGTTGGGCCCTAACCCAAGATCTTCAGCCCTCTAAGTTAACTCAATGATGGATCAAAATAGAACTTCTCATTACCATTCAAAAAGTGTCAAATATGTCATCAAAATAATAGTCAAATGTTCTTCAACTTAATGGCCTCTTGGCTACAATAAAAATTCGAATCCTAATGAGTCCCTTAGCTTGTTTATTTATACAAAAGTGGAGCTACCAACATATCCCTAGAAAATAGGGATATTTGACTCCCTAACTCGAGAATAGGTGAATCTAACTCTTCCTTGACTTGCATTGGCTCGACTGCCAATGACACTAAGTTGATGAGATAGAGTGGGGGATCTTCGACTGATTTCAGGAATTAAGGAGGTGGACCACCTCATAGAATCTCTGTTTCTTGTCTACTCTAAGTTCCTGCACTCAAATCAGCTCAAAATTGCTCCAATTCCTACATTTAACACACATTAGGCCACATGACATAGTAACACATCTTTACTCCTCACACTAAGCATAATATAACAAAATTTGTAGATAAATGTGAGAAAAAGATAATTTAATAAGCTGGAGGATGGCATTGTGACCCATATAATATACCTATTAATGAGCCTCATCAAAAGGTGCATGTGATTACATGCAGGATTTCCCTTACAATGTTGGGCAGATGTTGTCTATACTATTGTTTATTTAATAAACAACATGCCTTCAAGTTCCTAGGATGGTGGTATTCCAGAGGAGGCATGGACAGGTAAAAAGGTAAACTACTCATTTTTAAAGACTTTTGGCTGTGAAGCCTTTATCCACATCAATAAATAAAATAGAACAAAGATTGAGGAAAAATAAAAGAAATGTACCTTTATTGGATATGGTGTAAATTATTTTGGTTATCGCTTATATGATTATGAAAATAAAAAAATCATTAGAAACAAAGATGTCATATTCAATGAAAAGGTCTTGTATAAGGATCAGATACAAGGAAAGAAATGGGAAAAGAAAAACAAAAAAATACACAATGCTTGATGAGATAACAAAAAAAGTAGAGGTCCCTGAAAATCAAAATGATTAGCAACCGCAAAAAAATAATAACTACAACAACAACAGGCACCTCAAACACCTGTAACTAGTGCTAGAAGATCTACTAGGGTAAGTAGACTCCTTGAATGATACTCTCCTTCATTATATTATGTATTGTTGACTGGTTTTGGTGAACTAGAAAGATATGAAGAAGCAATGCAGGTAGAAGCCACGAAGAAGTGGGAGCAAGCCATGGGTGAAGATATGGTCTCCTTGATGCAGAACTAGACTTGGGACTTAGTCAAGTTATCTGCTAGTAAAATAGTATTGAAGAATAAATGGGTTTATAGGTTGAAGGAAGAAGATGAAGGTAAACATAGGTATAAGGCTAGACTTGTGGTGAAGGGATTTGCACAAAAGAAAGGCATAGAATTTGATGAATTTTTTTTCTCCTATTGTTAAAATGACTTCAATTGGAACTATTTTAAGTCTAGTGGCAGTAGAAGATTTGCATTTTGAGCAGTTGGATGTAAAGACAACCTTTGTCCATGTGGGCTTGGAGGAAGATATATATATGCAACAACCACAAGGGTATGAGGTCAAAGGGAAGGAGAAATTAGTGTGAAATTTGAAGAAGATATTGTATGGCTTAAAAGAGGCTCCAAGGTAGTGGTATCTAAAATTTGATAGGTTTATGTCTTAATAAGGTTATACTTGATGTCAATATGACCATTGGGTTTATTTTGAAAGGAAAAATGATGGAAGCTATATTATATTGCTATTCTATGTAGATGGTGATCCAAACTTAAACAAGAATGAAACAAATTATAGATATAGCCATAAACATAGAGATGCAGCTAAAATAACACTTCATTTCATTAATATCAGAATATTGAAATATGCTTACAAAAAGAATGGGAATAAACTAGCTTGGGCAATGGTAACTTATCTAAGAGAAGAGATGTGGCAGAGACACACCTCTGAACTGTGTTACAATGAAGTTCAAGGGCCTATTTATTATTGAATAACAAGGGAAAACCCTAACAACCAAAACCATAACCTCGCGAGATGGAACTCCAAGAGTTTTTTGGCCTCATTGGGGTTAGTTAGGCAACCAACTTCCCGAGGCCATAACTTGGTCATATTATCTCTGTTTGGTGCATGCGATACCTTGTTGGAAAGGTATCTCTGAATACTATAGGATTTGCAAAAACCCCTTACTATAGAATTTGGCTTGTTGTAGACCTAAAAGCAATGTCATTTAGGGCGTCAAAACTGCTTCAAAAGTTCACAACCAGAAAAACTGCTAAAAATAGTAAATACTGAAAAAAACAAGGAAACCAATGAAACTGACTGGAGGTCTAGGTCGAATATGTGGGTGGCCACCAATATCCACTAGGATCATTCCTCCCTCCTTATGAAGAAATGGTCCCCATTACGTGCAGAGCCTACATGAGGCGAGGAAATTTCTATTGAACTTGGTCCCTGGTGAACCACTTGCCTTGGTGAAGAAGTTGTCCTGATTTGACAAATCGATATAGTTGGATCCTTTGGGGGTGAGTGTTCTTGATATGTTTATCCATGATTTAATCAATTGTGGCATGTTCCATGCAGTTTGGTTTCAACTCTATTGGTGTGAGTTGTTATGCAATGTCGGATGTGTCCATCAATGGTGGAAAGTATGGCCGAAGGTAGTCTACCTTGAACAATGGGTGCAGACCAAGGAACGGTGGAATCATGAGATTGAAGTCGTTGTCCCCCATAGCCTTGGTGATGGTGTATGTTGACACCTAATATTCATGATTGGGGAATTTGTAAATAAATAAATTAGGAATGTGAACAGTCATCAGAAGATGAACTAAACAATCACTCCTAATGTATATAACAATAACCTACCTATGGAATAATCAGACGAATCAGTTTTTTCTGCCTTTAGAGAGTTACTGCCTGGCCTGACATGGTATCAGAGCTAGTTCTAAAAATAGTTGTAACTCCCTTCATCTCTGCCACTGCCTCTGTCCAGAGCACTGCTCTGCCTCTGCCTCTGTCGCTCTTTGAATAGTCAGAGCCATGTCATAAACGTTTCAAAAAAAAAAGGGCGCTATTCCTCCTTTGATTATTCTGTGTACATTCCGTTGGAGAAACAGTTTGCTGCGCTACGTGAATGAATCGATTAGGTTAATTTTCCAGACATTGGCTCTCTGGAAACTGCAGCTGTAGACCTGAGCATTTCCTTGGAATGCAAAGATTGATATTCTATCCTTCTTCGTTCTGCATGTTGATGGCGTCTTTCTGCCTCACCGGTGGTGAATCATGATCTATGGAATGAGTTGTAGCTGCGTGAAGACTTGAAGAGGATGAGGGCGATGGTATTTCAATATGCACAAACCATGGTCGTGATCTATGGAACGAGTTGTAGCTGCGTGAAGATTTGAAGCAGATGAGGGCGATGGTATTTCAATGTGCATAAACCGTGGACTGTATTAATGTGCATAAACCGTGGAAACGACAGTCTTTCCATATATTGTGCATAAACCGTGGACTGTATATTGTGCATAAACCATGGACTGACATGGTATCCAGTAATGCATGCGTGTTGGCATCCATTATAATTACCTGCAAACCCATGTGCCCATGAATGAAGCCTGGTAAGTAAGTTATAACCTTGTCCTTTACATCAGTTTGGATTTGGCGGTCATCGTTTCCGGCGGTGTATGGAAAGATTCGTACCATCTGTTCAGTCCTATAACTAGGAGCTGCAGTCGATAATTGCAACATCGATTTTGGTTTTTTTTTTCAAAATTGTAAAAGGAAGTTTTTACTATCAGCTGCATATATAGTAAACGATTTTCTGCGCCTCTTGAATAAGCGGGGCCGAGGCTGGGGCTCCACTGCATGGTATCATTGTAATAAGTATAAGGTGAAACCGAGTTTGTATCATTGTAATAAGTATAAGGTGAAACTGAGTTTGCATCATTATAATAAGTATTCAGATAATCTTGTAAGTATTGAAGTTATGTATGGACGAATAGCTGGTATTATTTTGGATGCTTTTATCTAACATTAGAGGGATTTGAAGAAAATATAGTGCATAAAGTTGTAGCGTAAGGAAGAGATTTGAAATCCTTTGAGAATTCCTTTTTGAGTGCAATTTCACTTTTTTATCAGCAGAAGTTTTTTTGTCAGCAGAAGTAATTTTTTACAGAATGCATTCAATCATCTCTATGGTAGAAATAGTTCTCACTGGCAAGGAGAACTATCCTGAATGGTCTCGGATGATAAAACACACCCTCATCTTCAATGACTTGTGGAAAGGAGTGTGTGTCGGAGAAGGAGACAATGACCTAGTGCAGCCTACATCAGACAAAGAGTTCGTCATTTGGGAAAACAAGAACAGCAAAGCCTATGCATTAATTGCAACATCTATAAATGAAGAGGTGAGTCGCCATGTTTCATCATACTCAACTGCCTTTGAAGCTTTACAAAAGCTGAAAGAACTCTATGACTCACATTCTGCACTTAAATTTGTTTAGCTCATGATTAAACTCTTCACTCTTGAACTGAAAAATAATGATCCTCTTGCTCTTGCATCTGAAGTAAAGTCTATAATGCATGATATCAAATCCACTAAGGTTGAGCTGGATATCCCTCTTATTGCTTTTCTCAAGGCACTCTATCCTACCTACTCCAATTATCTTGAGTCTTTACAAGCAAATGGAAATCTTAAAGATATAATCTTTGACTCTCTTGTGAAAAAGTTTGCTGAAAGAGAGAAAGCCTTTGGAAAGAAGACAGTCCCTAAATCTTCTGAAGAGACTGTGTGCCTTGCTCATAAAGAAAAGCATCCTGCTCAAGACTCTACAAGAGGAAGAGGTGGACGAAGAGGAAGAGGAAGATACTTCAGAGGCAGGGGGGGCAGACATTCTCAAGGAGAAAAGGCAGATCTGCATTGCATTCGCTGCAAACGAAATAGATCACATGATGCTTCTACATGCAAGCTACCATGGGACAAAATCGAGCAAAAAAGAAACCAGTAAAAAGGTAAAACTGATGATACAGACAAAGGTAAAGCACCTAAATCCGCTCACTATATTGAGGCATAATGTAACATTGGAGTAAATTAAGATTTGTTTAATGCTTCACTTGCTTCTTCGAAAAATGATTGGTTGCTTGATTCAGGAGAAATCTGTCATATGACTCATAGAAAAGAATTTTTTGAAGATTTCACTGACAATTTTGATGGAGCAGTATACTTTGCAGATTAGTCAAAAATCAAGCCATCAGGGCTTGGCACAATCAGGCTTAAACTGCTTGGTCTTCCAGACTTTCTTCTGGATCATGTTCTATATCTCCCACAGCTCAAGAGAAACTTGTTGTCCTTGGTCCACATCTGCCAGCAAGGTCACTCCATTCATATGTTTGATGGCAAGCTTGAGGTAAGAAAAGCATCTGACCACTCACTTGTCATGAGGGGAATAGAAGAAGAAAGACTTCTCAAATTGCAAGGAACATCTGCTCATGCACAACATTTCTCATATATTTCTCATCATGAAGAAGGTACACTTCCATCAAGTTTATTATGGCATGCTATATTTTGACATTTAAACTATGACAGTCTTCGCTTATTGAAGAAAAATGGTGTTGCTGGTTTGCCTACAATTCCTAGGAAACATAAGCAATGTGATGCTTGCATTCTAGGAAAGCATAGCAAACATTCTTTTCATGATTCACATTCAAGAGCACATAGGAAGCTTGAACTCATTCATTCAGATTTATGTGGTCCAATGCCTGTTCCTTCTATGGAAATAAATATGTCATGACATTTATTGATGATTACACCAGAATGTGTTGGGTTTATTTATTGAAGAACAAATATGATGCCTTTCAAACATTCAAGAATTTTCATAAATGGATTGAAAATGATGCACAATCTCATATTGGGTCTATTCGCACTGATAATGAAAAAGAATATACATCAAATGAATTTGAAAACTATCTTCGCCAACATGGGATCAAACATCAAACAATTGTGCCTTATAATCCCCAATAGAATGGTGTAGCTGAAAGAATGAATAGAACAATCTTGAATATGGTACAATCCATGCTTTTCTTCAAAAATGTAAAGATAATGTTTTGGGCTGATGCTGTTCTATGTGCTGCATATATAAAGAATAGATGTCCATCTAATGCTATAAGAAACAAGACTCCTTATGAATTGTGGTATGGACAGGTTCCTTCAGTAAAACATCTCAGGGTCTTTGGTTCCACCTGTTATGCTTTGATACCAAAGGTACATAGAAACAAACTTGGTGCTAGAAGTCGTAAGTGTATCTTCCTGGGGTATTCAAACACCTCTAAAGCATACCACCTCTATGATGAAGTAAATAAAAAGTTTGTTGTATCTAGAGATGTCATTTTTCTTGAATCATCCAAATCTGACAATGTTGTTGAGCGGCAACTTGATCGCTTGGATAGATTCGCAAAAACGAAATCATTTCAAGAATTTGATAATCAGATTCCACATCTTGATGGGGGGATTCCTATACTAGATCAACATGTGGAATCTTCTTCTGAAGAACAATCTTCTCTGCATGAAACTCCAACAACGGATGATGCTTTAAGTGATGTAATTGATAGAATTGGGAGACTCACTCTTGATTCAGTCCCAACTCAATCAACAGAGCAGCCTGGACCATCTCAGAAAGGTCCCCCAAAGTGGCTGACAAAGACACTTGAAAGTGTTCATCCCGATGAAATTGGAAAAATAGGAACCAGAAATTCAAACCGACAAAATGGAGGTGATGTAGATGACTCTAATTCACCTGTTGATATGGATGTTACTTATGATTGTGAATTGAACTTGTCTACAGATTTTGAGCCAACTTCCTTCAAAGAAGCTGCTTCTCATGATGAATGGAAAGAAGCGATGCAAAAGGAGTATGATGCCCTCATAAAGAATGGCACTTGGAAGCTGGTTGATCCTCCATTTGGAACCAAACCAATTGGCTGCAAGTGGGTCTACAAGAACAAGTACAAAGCTGATGGCTCACTTGACAAGCACAAAGCTAGGCTTGTGGCAAAAGGTTTTGCATAGAAGGAAGGGGTCGATTATGAGGAAAATTTTGCCCCCACAGCAAAATGGGCCACCATCCAGACACTCTTTGCACTAGCAGCTCAAAACGGTTGGAAAGTCCATCAAATGGATGTAAAAACTGCATTCTTGAATGGAGATCTAAAAGAGAATGTTTTTATGTCCCAGCCTGAAGGATTTACTGTGAAAGGACATGAACATAAAGTATGCAAACTTGTGAAGTCCTTGTATGGCCTCAAACAAGCACCACGAGCCTGGTATGAAAAACTGACTAAGCATCTTCTGAAACTCAACTTCAATCATTTTGATCTTGATGATGCAACTTTATTTGTCAAGAAAGTTGGCAAAATAGTTGTGTATCTTGTGGTATATGTATATGATCTTTTAATGACAGGGAACAATGAAAGCTACATTGCATCCATAAAGAAGGAATTGGGGAAAAGTTTTGAAATGACTGATTTGGGCTATGTTCATTACTATCTTGGCATTGAAGTAACCCAACATCCAAAATCCATATTTCTTTCTCAAAAGAAATACATTGGAGATTTGTTAAACAGATTTGGCATGACAGAGTGCAATCCTCTTTCTACTCTAATGGAACAAAACTTAAAGCTCACATCTATTGAAGGAAAGGAATTTGAGGATGCAACAAAGTATAGACAGCTTGTAGGAAGTCTCATCTACCTCACTACTACCAGACTAGACATTTCATTTACTGCTGGAATCCTCTCCAGGTTCATGCAAAAGCCTTGTGAGGGACATTGGTCTGCTGCAAAAAGAGTTCTAAGGTACTTGAAGGGAACTCAAGACCTTGGAATCAAGTATACACAGGTGGATGACTTTAGCTTGATTGGATACTCTGATTCAGACTTCGATGGAGACAAAGAAACTGGGGTATCTACTTTAGGATATGCTATGAGTCTTGGATCAGGAGCTGTCTCCTAGAGATCACGCAAACAATCAGTTCCAGCAGATTCCACAACTGAAGCAGAATACGTGGCAGCAGCTGAAGCAACGAAAGAAATTGTGTGGCTCAGGAAAATTCTTGAAGATTTGTAGGTAAAACAAGTACAATCAACTCCACTCATGATTGATAACACCTCTGCAATAAAGTTGGCCAAGAATCCAAAGTTCCATGATCGAACAAAGCATATCAATACTAAATATCATCTGATTCGACATCATGTTGAGGCCAAAACAATCCATCCTCATCATTGTTCCACAAATGAGCAAATTGCAGACATCTTCACCAAAGCACTTGGAAAGGAAAATCTTGAACGATTAAGAATGATGCTTGGACTCACCAACATCCCTTTAGATTAAGGGGGGGAATGTTGACACCTAATCTTCATGATTGGGGAATTTGTAAATAAATAAATCAGGAATGTGAACAATCATTGGAAGATGAATTGAACAATCACTCCTAATGTATATAACAATAACCTACCTATGGAATAATCAGATGAATCAGTTTTTTCTGCCTTTGGAGAGTTACCACCTGGCCTGACAGTGTATGGCCCAAAGTGGGTGAATCTTGTAGTGGGGTCCAATGAGTCTCTCCTTTTGAAAATGTAGCCAAACTTTTTCACGCACCTAGAAATTGTGTGAAACTCGATGTTGATAATGGTGCTGCTTGTAATTAGGATTGGCTTTGTCCAATATATCATGGACCTACTGGAGAATGTGTTGAATGCACTCAATGAAGTTTTTATCCTTGTCTTAGATGGATGTGATTCGAATCTACCTGAGTAGTTGCAAATGGTATGGCCACATCAATGGGACATGATGGGTGAAATCCTGGCCCTACCTGAAAGGGGCTCTGACCCATTGAGTTGTAGAGAGATTTGTTTTACCTGTGATGGACTTAGGAGAGGCTTTCATCCCATGTGCATGGATGCTTCGAGTTGTACATGCAGAAAATGTGTACGATCATCCTCCTAACAACCTTTTTTTGACCATCAGTTTGGGGATGGAAAGTTGTGGACTTGGTAAGTTTGGTATCCAACATCGACCATAGACTTGACCAAAATGAACTCAGGAATATGTCATCTTGATCTTAGACAATGGATTGTGGGATCCCGAAGTGTACCCACACTTGCGTAAAGAGAAGTTTAGTTGTGGCCTCTGTTATGATACTCTTCTTGTAGTGTGCCATAATGGCCATCTTAGAGAATTTGTTGATGACCACGAAAACACAGTCATTGTCGTGCTTAGAAGAAGGAAGGTCTGACATGTAATCCATGGAGATGGATTCCCAAGGTCGAATAGGAGTAGGAAGAGGGTATATAGACCTTATTTCTTGATGGTTGGTTTGGCAATGGTACAGGAAGTGTAGGATTTAATGTACCTCCCAACATCTTGATGAAGGTTCAGCCAATAAAAATACTTCTACAATACTACCACTATTTTCTCTAGCCTGAAATGTCAAGTGACCTGACTATATTGCACCTCTAGAATCATTTTGTCACACTTGCTTGAAGGAACACATATGTGTCCCAGGTGGGATAACAGTGCATCCCGGAGATGAAAATTTGGAACTTTTTTACCTTCTAGGAGTGTCTAGTATGTGCTACCAAATTTTGGATAGCTCTTGTAAAGATGTGGCCACCCTGAAGTCTGGTGCCCACAGGATTCAAGCATTGTGATCAATGCCCTGACTAGTGATCGACCGAGGCATTCTACAACATTATTAGTGCTTCCCTTCTTATATTTAATGTTCAAATGGAATTGTTGTAGGTATGTGGACCAATTTTTATGGTGATCGTTGTGCAACTTCCCTTATGTCTGTATGAATTGCAGGGGTTGGTGGTCTGTGTGGATGACCGTTTCCTTCCCCATGATCTAATTCTTCCATTTACAGTAGGCCTACACAATTGAATACATTTATTTGTCCTAAGTGGGATACTTTCATACTGTTCATGAAAGTGTCTCATTGTGGTAAGCCATTGGATTCCCCTGATGAGTAAGAACTGCACCAATAGCATAGTCAGAGGCATGTATCTCAATCTCAAATGGTTGTTGCAGGTCTAGTAATGTGAGAACTGGTGCAGAGAAGAGGCAATGCTTCAACTTGGAAAACACTATATGTTGGGTTTCAAACCAAAAAAAAATTCCTTCGCTTCGCCCTTGGTGACTTGACTTAAAGGCCAAGTGATTGAGAGAACCCCAACATGAACCTACGTTGAAATTGGCAAGACCTAGAAAGTTGTGGAGCTCTGTTAGAGTGGTTAGGGCTGGCCAATCCCAAATGACTTGTATCTTGGCTAGGTCCACATGCACAGTCTTCTCATTAATGATGTACCCCAGATATTGAACCTAGGTCATTCCAAAAGTGAAATTATCCAAATTGGCACACAACTTGTGTCGTCACAGGGTTTGAAGGACCTGTCGATTATGGTGGAGTAGCTCTTCCCGACTTTGGTTTAAGATCAAGATGTTATCTAAATAAACCACCACAAATGCATTGGTGAAGGGTCACAATATTTCGTCCAGCATTCTGTTACAGGCCTATTTGGGCACATCACTCCCAACATTTAGATCAGTACTTTTAGGGCTCATCAAACCCTAATTCATTTGTTACATGCCCTAGAGAAGTCAACTCATTGAATGCCTCCTTCTATGAAAGTTTGGTGGCTTGAAGCCCTCCTGAAAAGCCTCCTTGGGATACCAGTGCAACCTATGCCTTGAGACAGTGTGCTGCAGAGCAGGCAGGCCCACTGTGGCCTGCACTATAGTGCACTTAGGCCCTCTTTAGCCTATGCTGGGTGAGATTGAGTGAAATTTGCATAGGGTTTTGGGAATATTCCTTCATTCTAGATGACTCTAGAAGGTTCCCATCTCTTATCTCCTCCTATGAGCTCGAAATTGGATAGGCTAAGGATCCATTAACCTCCTATCCTCTCATCCCTTCCTCCATGGAAACTAACTCTAAGATTGGAAAGCCATTCAATACCCTCATTTATGGCAAAACCACCTCCATTTCTTATAAATTGAGCACTCAACATAGTGATCAAGGGGCTAGAATCTAAAGTTTGTAAGGAAATTCTGTTGGTTTGAGGATTGAGTTTATGTTAAGAAATGTTATGCTGCTGAAGTGTTGAGATTTTGATGTGGTGAGGGTTGAACTGAAGCTGGAGGAGTGGCATAAAATCAAACTGTATTGGGTGATACTCTTCCTTCTAAATTAATAAAGAGCCTATTTCTTTTCTCATATGATTTTTCATATCTGTGATCATTATGTGCTTCAATGTATTCGATTCCATTGTTTTATAGTTGATAGTTCATGTATGCTTTGATCGTTTCTTATTTCTGTTTCTTTTGATGCAGGTACATTTTGAGTGGGTTTAGTTCAAGTGGGTGAGATGGAAGCGATTCAAAAGATATTTAGGAAGTGAAAGGCAACAAGTAAGTTCCTCTATCTCATCTATATTCTATAAGAAAATGTTAAACTACTCTCATTTTGTTGTTCTAGGTGTAGTCACCCACCTAGGGAAGATGTGTTTATCCATAGATGCAAATTCCATGTAAAAAATTGGTGACCATACTAGGGAACGACTATTGTTCTTGGTGGCTTACCCTCATCATATTACAGCCTAGTAGACTTTTCTTAGCTTTATTGATCTTATTTCAGTATTCTTGAAGTGTTTTTAGTTAAAAATTGTGCTTGAATTTCCCTTGAATTGACTCTCTGGCACCAGCGCAGTCTTAGTCTTGACACAGTGTGCTGTAGAGCAGCCCCTGCCTTAGAGATAGTGCATTGCAGTGCACTGTCTCCCTCTTTGGCCTGCACTGATTCCTCTTAGGCTAAAAAACCCACCTTTGGTTTGATTTTTCCAAAGTTTCTTTTCTTGTTGTTTGCTGAAAGATCAATGATGCTTGTGGTTCTAAAATCAACTTGTATTTCTCTTCCTAGCCCTACTTTGGCCTTGATTGTTTAGTGTTTCTTAAATGATTTCTTTATCATTATCAATTCATTGTCAAAGTTAGCTTATAGTCGATTAATCTTTGCTGAAAAGAAAGTGTCATAAAAGTCTTCATTTCTTTCGAAAAGGAACTCTTGTAAAATCTTTGTTCTTGCAAAAGATTGATTGGTTGTATGTGCATTAGTTTCCTTTTGTTCATATTAACATTAAGGGAATTGAAAAGAAAAACTTACACTATGCAATTAGAGGTTTTGTGTGTGCTTGTAGGAATAGTTTAGGGAAATTGCATTAGATGTGCTCTTTGTTATTTGATTAAACATTCTGATTGCTCTATCCCTTGTAGTTATGGTTTTCATTGTTTAAAATCAAATGAAAGAATGTTTCTCATCATAGTTGTGAACCTAAAAGACAAACTCTTAATCAAGATCAACTTAAAAGTTAACTCAATTAACCTAATGGAGCATTGTCACCTAATGAATAACATTTAGAGGTTCTAGGCTAGAGATATGTTCTGGTGTCGTAAAACATAGAAGTTGTCGTTAATCATTTGCAATACATTCTGAGTGTGATACCCTATTCCACGTACGTAAATATATCATAGCTCATCCACGTACCTTCGGGTATATATGGCGGTGTTATAGTATGAAAAGTATAAAAGAATTCTCTCACTGTGCGGTTTCACATTAGACAGTGTTAACACAGATTGGGCATCCACGTACTTTCGGGTATATGTGGGAGGACTACATTAGGTTGCTATCCATCTTTAGGTAACTGAGTCGGCGCCTTGTACATTGTGATACATCAAACACAACATTCAGGGAGATTTCCTGCACGTATGATAAATCCTTGGTTTACTGAGGTAGTATATTGCAGTTTGTAGTTGCTTGGTAATCCTTTTGCCTAGATTACCCTCTTTTCGTTTATTTCTTTTTGTAATAAAATCAATTAGCAATCGTGGAATAACATCAACCCTTACCCCGTCGTTTGCGGAGGACAGTGAGTAAACCGCCTTTACCCCCTGAAACTACACCTAGCAGGCAAAAGCAGTCTCATTTGACTCAATCCAGTACATCAAAAACTTCTGGTTCTTCATCTAAATTACTAGAAACACTTATACCAGTAAGTACTGTGACCCCAGTTACTCCTACAATTACTGGTACATCTATCATTGAAGTGGAATCTCCACAATTAGCTTAGGACACTAAAAGTGAACCTAGTGAAACAGTAACCCAAGTTGTCCAACAAGAAGTTGATTCTCAACCCAAAGTTGTTCAATAAGAAATTACTTCTAAACTTGAATCTGTTCAACCAAAAGTTGATCATGAACCTATCACTGTTCAATCAGAAGTTACTTCTAAACCAGAAGTTGTTCAAGAAGCCTGACCTGACCTTATTTTTTGTTTACCAAAACACTTGGATCTTGAAGTTGAACAATCAGAAGTTGTTACCATACCAGAAGACAATCGACCAGTTTATCCTCAGACATCTGTAACTGTCGAGACTTCCCCTTTACCTTAGGAACAAATACCGAAATCTATTACGGACCTGACGATGAAATCCTTCCACTTGGTTTGATTTCGATAGAAGAGGAACCTGAGGAAGAAACACCCAGAACTCCAGTTCGATTTGGACCTGGAATTTATCTTTATCCTCATACTCCTCATTTTACTACTCCTTTTGATCTTGATTACTTTCAAACACCCATTGATTCGTTAGGAAAATTATTGGGACGTTTGATTATGGTAGAGTCAATATCCCAGACTGTACCATCTGTTACAGTTGCGGCAAAATCTTTTGTCGCTACCTCTTCGATGTTTACCACGACAGTTGAGTCACATTTGTATGGTGTTCCATCCGTCCCCCTGGGTTACCAATGTTTACCTGGAACCCACTCAGGTGTTGCTTCTAGTCCTTGGTCTTCACCCATGTCCTCAACATGAATTCTACCTGGTTCTTCATTAACAGACACTGAACATCTTGATCCATCAAGTCAATATCAAGCTGGTTTATCTAGTTACCATCTAATGTATTTTCTTTACACTAGATTACCCCCATATGGAGAACAATATGCACAATCTCCTTATCCTCCATTTTTTTGGGGGAAACCATGTGGCAGTATTTCGTCGTCTTTAGGTCGGTATGGAATGACTATTTGTCAGTGGTAGCCAACAATGCTCGTTCAACCAAGGCTTGTGTATCCATCGCAACCTATGCAATCTGTCTCATCCATACCTACTATGCCTATTGTTACAACTTTACCACAGTCGCAAGCTCAGTTAGTTGTATCTCAACCTCTGCAAGTTGGTCCTTCAACCTCAGACCCCCAAGTTTCAGGTTTACAACTTTAGCCTTCTCAGGTAGTTTTACAACAACCATTTGTGCTTGGAATTCAACAACCTTAGGTTAGCTTACCATCTACTGGAATGACTCAGACTTACACTGGTTTAGTGTATTCACAACCTGGTCAAGCTTACATTGGTGGGAAACAACTGTTAAATGAACAACCATGGCAACCACAATATCAATAACAACAATTCCAGTAATACCAAACTTATCCTGGACTTGGTCAACAAGCCTATGCAGGGTTTGGTCAACAACAAGTTTACCCAGGTCCTAGTCATTGAGTCAACAAGCCTATGCTGGGTTTGGACAATAGAAAATTTATCCTGGTGCTCAACAACCACCTTATACAGGATTTTATCAACAAACTTACCCCTATCAAGGTTACCATCAGCAAATTCCTTATGTTGGTATGCAAAGGCTTATTGCTTAGGAAATCCCATCTTACCCTGGTTATGCTCAACCTGACCTCAATAGATAGTTGCCTTTTTTTGCAACACTTGGATTACCAAATCCAAATCGACTTACCAATGATCCAATTCTTTATACACCTTGGTGGTCGGTGATTCCACCAAGAGTAAGTAATTTCTCATGCCCAATACTTAGAATTGATTTACACTCAATCTAGCACATTCTATGACAAAATTCTAAATGCACCCAGGCCAGCTTTTATTGTTCCTCGACCCCCATCGAATAAGGACTCTCATGCCAGTGATGGTGTGATTGGTTCTTTGAGTACACAAATAGTACGTAGACCATCTGGTCAAACACTTGCTATTTCCAATCAAACTTCTATTACATCTGATAACACTCCTGCTTCCAAAATAAATGTCGTGTCATCTGACAAAGATAAGAATGAAAAGCAACCTGGAAGCAAGAAAAAGTGGAAAGATAAAAAGAAACAAAACTCTCCCCCTCAAGAGAAATGATTTGATTCCTCTTCTCCAGCTAGGAAACCTCGTTATCCATGTTTGATCTATAACGAGGATTATTTTACGTGACACTGTCCTCACCGCTCTGAAGTCTCAAAACTTCTTAAGACTTCTAGTGTATCCGCGATATTGACAGATCCTTTTTCAAATCTGGAGACTCATTTGGTTGCTAAAAATCATGCTTGCACTTCCCAAGTGCTTATGCTATCCACCTCTAAGCCTAAAATTGATGTTTTGATGTCAACACGAAGTAAATATTATGGTAATCCATCATCATCATTGAATAACCAAGCTTCAGATCAACCAAATACTTCGACTTCGACTTCGTCTGATCCTATTCCACCGCCTATTGCACCAAAGTTAACAATAAAACTGCCTAGAGGAGTTGTACAGAAGTATACATTTAACCCTCGAGCTTGAGTAGTGAAAAAATATAACATAGTAGAATATCTGGCTTAGTCACCTTCTGCTATGTCGACGCTTGAGGTGCTTCAAAAATGTCCCTCCCAAAAGAAGGCTTTATTGTCAGCAATTGGTGGAATTGATCCAACATATTCTAATCTTGTGGTTTTTAACCATGCAAGATATACGTGCAATTACCAGCTCAATTAGCTTTCCTGATCCAATTAAAGGATTTGAATAAAATCGTTCACTGAACCATCATTAACGAGGGTTATCCTACTTGTATCATGTCGATGAGTTGTTGGAAAACACTTGGCTCCCCGCCTTTTTCATGGTCACCAACAAATTTAAAATGTTTTGATGGTTGCACATATATGCCTTGTAGAATTTTGAGTAACTTGCAGATTGAACTAGGGGGAAAAACTATAACTATTGAATTTGAGGTCGTTGACGAATAGAGCTTGGGTTTATGCTATGGCTGCTATGGTTTCGACATACTTTTGTATGATCGCTTTCCCTCATAAAGGTAGAATCATAGTATTTGACCAAATCAGCTTCTTTGCCTCTAGTTCACAGGCTACTGGAAGTATTCCGTTAGTTCACAGACCCCCGATATCTCTTCAAGACTTTGGAGTAGGTCTCTTTAAAGATCCTTCCCTGATGGGTACCTTTTCACTACCATCACCATCACAAATGGCGGAAGTGGCAAAAGTTGAGGCTTGCAACATGATATCTTCCACTTCATCCGATTCATGGAAGATTCCCAATAATTTTGAATATGATATGAGTCATGAAATCATGTCACTAAGCCCTATTGAGCTTGCATAGCAATCAATCTTTTTGGCTTGTGTGATAAACCCAAATCCATTATCACCAATTGTATGGGTTGATCATTCGTTAAAATATGGTACTTCCTCCAACCTTTTTCACATACATTTTCTATTGATGAAGGAATCATCCAATCGATGATGACAAAAGAAGAACCATGGGAATATTATCATCATCGATCCCATCTTCCAAATCACAGAGAAGATGTTTCAAATGAACCAGATCACCTTTCAATTGTTGATTTCCTTTCGAATTATGTATTTATAGACATAGTTGATTCCGAACGAAACTTGTCAAATATTGAAGAAACCATTTCTATCGACATTTCGACCAAAACTAGAATTGTAGAGAACATTCATGTTGGCAAATATTGTTCTCCATCCAAACTTGAAACTTACCGTGCTCTTTTCCGTGAATTCTGCGACATATTTGCCTGGTCATATGAGGAAATGCTAGGAATTGATTCTAGTATAGTTGAACATGAAATTAAAATGTATCCTGATGTCAAACCAGTACGACAACGCCTCCGTCCTATTCATCCAAAGAAGGTTGCTGCCATAAAAGTAGAAATTGAAAAACTGTTGCATCATAGTTTCATTTACCTTGTTCCACTTACTGATTGGGTTTCCAATCTTGTTCCTGTAATGAAGAAACAAGGAACAATATGAGTGTGCATTGATTATAGGGATGTCAATAACGTTTGTCCAAAAGACAATTATCCCACTCCCTTTATCAACCAAATAATTGATGATTGTGCTGAATGTGAAATATTCTCATTTATGGATGGATTTTCTGGCTATAATCAGATCAATATCCGCCCAAATGACCAATATAAAACAACTTTTATTTGTCCTTGGGGCACATTCGCATATAGGAAACTCCCTTTTGGTTTGAAGAATGTTGGGGAAATTTTTTAGAGGGCAATGAATTATGCGTTCCATGACATCAAACAGATTGTTCAACCATATCTAGATGATTTACCTGCTCATTCACGGAAACAGGTTGATCACCCGCAACATCTGAGAGCTATATTTTTACGGTGCTGACACTACAAAATTTGACTCAATCCACACAAATGTGTGTTTTTTGTTGGTTTTTGTCATTTTCTTGGTTTCGTAGTGTCTTAAGGAGGAATTCAACTTGACCCTTTGAAGGTTAAGGCAATTCTTGATCTTCCTCCACCTTCCAATTTACTGTAGTTACAGAGACTCCAAGGGAAGGATAACTTTCTAAGTAGATTCATTCCAAACTACGCTAATGGCTAAAGGATTTACTCATCTTTTGAAAAAGGGGATACCTTTCCATTGGGACTAGGTTGCGCAAGCTTCCTTTGATGCTCTTAAAGATACCCTAATTCGAGCATCATTAATGTATGCCCCTAATTATCAAAATGACTATTTCCTGTATCTCACTGTTGTAGATACAACCATTTCTATGGTTTTAGTCCAAGAAGAAGATGGGACTGAACATCCGATATATTATTTGAGCCACAATCTCAATGATACAAAAGTTAAGTACTCTTATGTCGAAAAGCTAGATTTGTCTATTGTTCAAGATGTACAAAGATTTCACCACTATATCCTACTCCGAAAGACCACTGCCATTTCAGATTGCAACCCTATGACATACATTTTGTCACATCAATTGTTGGGGGGCAAATACTCGAAATGGATTGTCATTTTGCAGGAATTTGATTTGGAATTCATCAAATCCAAATCAAAGAAATCTCTAGTCTTTGCTGAGATTCTTTACAACCTTCCCTCAACCGATATCGATTTAGCAACGGAACCATCAATTCTGGATGAGTGTTTGTTCCTGATTTCGTCTTCTGAATTGTGGTATGGAGATATACTAATCTTTCTCCAGACCCAAACTTTCTGGCCTGATACCTCTCACTCGCAACAGCGATGTATTTGTTACCAAGCCAAAGATTATCTGATCATTGGCGACACCCTTTATCGTCATGGTATCAATACAATTTTACGGAGGTGCCTCACTCATGAGGAAGCCAAGAAAGTTTTGAATGATTTCCATTCTAGTGCTTGTGGTGGACAATTATCTGGTTATTCTACCTCATAAAAGAATCTCCATGCTAGTTACTTCTGGCAAACTATATTCAATGATCGCATTATTGCCGTCAGAAGTTTTCATGCATGCCAGATTTTTTACCGCAAAACACGATTACCACCTGCACCATTGCATCCTATCATCGTTGTTGGACCATTTGCAAAGTGGGGCATTGATTTTATGATATGTAACCCTACCTCGGTCGAGGGTCATGGATATATAATTGTCGCTGTGGACTATTTTATAAAATGGGCCGAGGCCATGCCTACATTAAACAACATCGGTGAGATGGTTGCTCTTTGTTTTTTCAACCATGTGGTTGCATGGTTTGGTGTACCACAAGCTATAGTTAAAGATCATGGGTTGCATTTTTGGAACCACATGATGACCAAATTGACTGCCAAATTAGGAATTTCACATGATAGTTCTACTCCTTATTATATGCAAGCTAATGTACAAGTTGAGGCCATCAACAAAATCCTTAAGTGAATTCTCGAACATATGATAGAAGTTCATAAATAGAATTGGAATTTAATCATGTACTCGTCTTTGTGGGCATATCGAACCTCAGTGAGGAATGCAACTGGATTCACACCTTTTCAATTGGTGTATGGTCTGGAGGCAATATTTCCCGTACAACGTGAAATTTCATCATTAAAACTCGCGATTGATTGGTTACCCGACACTTTTGAAGAAGAAGCACGTTTCTTAGAGCTCATCCATCTATATGAAACTCGTCGTGAAGCCACATTGGCTAACGAAGCACATAAGAAACAGATAAAGACTTAATATGACCAAAATTTCAAGCCTCACATTTTTTCAGAAGGAGACCTAGTCTTGCTTTATGATCAGAAAGCTGATAAACTAGGAGGAAGGAAATTTGAACCATTATGTATGGGCCCCTATATTGTCAAGTGTGTTTTGGCAAAAGGTGCTTATGAGTTAGTTGATTATGATGGGATTCCATTGTCGCAACCCCGTAACGGGTTGTATTTGAAATGTTACTATGCCTGATTTTGTGTAGTAACAAGCACTGTATATATACTTTGTTTGCATGTGTGTGTGCTCGTGTGAATTTTAGAGTTTTTATGTGGTTAAGTAATCCACTTTGCATTTGTTAAAGATGTCGGAATATTTGGAACCATTTGTTGGTTATGTCGATGGTCCTAATCATATTATGCAGAACCTGTCTTCCACAACATGGGCCATATTCACTCCAAGTGGCGAGTTAGTGAGTTTTAAAGGGATTTGTATCGGTCGTTCTACAAATAATATCACTGAGTATAGTGTGTTGATCGAACTCCTCTCTGATGCCATTTCGCTTGGCATTCGCCAAATCATCATTAGGCTGGACTCACAACTTTTTGTATTGCAACTAACAAATGTTTATACCGTCTGAAATCCAAAAAATTATCATATGTTCCTTAGATTTTGTCTCTTGGAAAGACATTTTGATTACATGCAATATCAACACATTTCTAGGAACTTTAACACATTAACTGATTCATTAGCGAACTATGTGTTAAACAGACATTTGTGACACATGTAAAAGTAAATTTTTCAATTCACATCAATAGTTGAATAGGATTGCACATAACCATATATAAAAACACTGAAAAAAATAGATAGATGTTTTAAAGTTTTTACAAAATTTGTGTCCAAGACATGTTGGTCATCTAACCTCGAAACTCAAAATGCATAAAGAAAAACATCCTAAGTAGACCTAATGATGCTCATGATAACAGGTCACAGCTTGAGCTATCATGCGCAATAGCCTCATCCAATGGCTAGGAACACCAATAATGTGGTGCTGAAGCCTCATTGGTAACTCCTCAATCTGGATATCCAGAATACCGAGAGTTAACCCCTCTATATGATCCTACAACTCTGCTAGTGTCTTGGTCAAATCCAAATCTTGGAGAACTGCGCTATCGACATTTCTCCACGCTGGTTAACCCGCCTCCTGTTGATGACCCATAGGTTGAACAATACCAGCATTTGCATGCATGAGTACATTTTTAGTTTAGTCTTGGAAACATTAAAAACACAAAACGTGCAGAAACTTAAAAATCAAAAACACTTGGTCAAAAACAATTTACCTATAACACCCCATTGGGCACCAACTAGTAACCTCAAATCTGGATCTCCATGAAATTCCATCCCTGCATACGGATGCTCCTCGAATACAAAGTGTTGTCAACTGATCCAACTGAATAATGCAGGAGGAAATGAGATTGATGATTAGCCAGCATGTCGAGCCATCAACTCAACTCATCTCTGCATTTGTGGATCTCTAGGACTAGTCAAACTCAGTGCCACATATTGATGTTGCATCAATGGAATTCTATCTAAAGTAAAGGCAATCAAGATCGAACCATAGCTAAAATTCTTCCTCTTACCACTCTTTACCTTGGTCAGTAGCTCTTTCATAGAAGAGAGAACTACCTCACACCAGTTGAATCTAGTTGGCTCAAGGCACTCAAGTGAAAACTGCATATATGATCTGTTCATCAGATGAAGTGTCACAGTACCTTCCAACTTTGCGATAGTGAAAAGGATTGTTCACAAAGGCAAATCACGAGCATCCTTGGTGTTAATCTTCCCATCCTTGCTAGGTTGTGTACCTGGCCTACAAAACTGTTGAATGTAGTCCCTCATTGATTCACCCCCACGAGCAGAACCTGAAAGCGATATGGGGGCACCACATCTCGACAACCCTGTAAGGAAATAAACATCATCGATCAATATAGGAAGCACTTTGCCTCCTATGTGAAAAGCCTAATCCATTGGATCCCATGAATGAACTAGGAATTGCAATAGTTATAGTTGTTGCCTCATCCTAGACAACCTAAAGTATTTGAGCAACCCACAGTCTCTAAGGGCCTCAACTATACCCAAATTATTAAGGGAAACCATATCCTATTCTTCATGCTCTCTTTCTTGCCAAGTAATAGTCATTTTGATCCGATCAAAGCCTGCAATCAAACCATCAGCTTAGTTAGGATCCACATTATGAAAAAAATTGAAGAATTTTTGGGTAAAACAGGAGAAACAAATTCATCAAATGCGCCCAGTGCAACCCAGTCTTAGAGATTGTGTTGCAGAGTAGTTACCCTTTTGTTTGGGTGCACTGCAATGCAATTTTCAATGTGATAGGCTGCATTGATCCCAGGGCGAAGTATGTTTACCCTAGGGATCCCAAAAACCTAAAAAACTTGCCTGAAACTATAAAAGAATGCACTTAAAGGAAAGAGAAAAGGTAGGTCTCCTACCTAGTCCTGATGGTGCAACAAGTGATCCACATAATCTCTTGCAATCAGCTACTAAAGTTCAAGGTAAAAACTAGTTCAGAGCACAAAACTGAATGGTAAATATCAAATGGTGAAAATGACTTGGTAGATTCTTGTTTTATGGTTATTTCATGTCATTTAATGAATAAACTATAGTTTTTACCCATTTTTACCAATGAAATAGGTATGTTTTATCCATTTGGTGTTGCTTTAAACATGTTTACAGCCGATACAGTGAATTTGACATGCACGATCATGAATTGTACTTTGACCATAGAGCATGCTTTTATCTCTTTTTAGAGCTCTATTAAACATTGAAAAAGGAACCCCCTTGGAGTCCTATTTAAGCTCTTTTCAGACTCTCGAAATATGAAAAGATTGCTGAGTGCTTGTCCTTTTCAGCTCGTTAATGGATTGGAAATGACATCTACTCAGTATAAGTTTAACCCTTTTTCAGACTGAGATAGATTATTTACGAAAAAGGAATACATTGATCGAACATGGTCAATAGGTTCTCTCTTGTATTATTTTACGCTTTTTCAGACTTGAGAGACAAACTTACGAAAAAGAACTTATGGAGTTTTCTTTTTGTCCCTTTTCAAACTCTCTAAACATGAAAAGGACCAAGTTCTTATTGTCGTTAAACTCGTTAAAACATCAAATAGTGACAAACTTATCCATCATGACAAGACCGATTTTCACCTTCGCTAGGCTTGTTAAAACATCACATAGTGATGGATTCACCCAAAGGGTGGAATTATACTACAAGCATATGTTATCCTCCTCAAGCTTGTTAAAATATAAATAGGTATTGGTCAGTGATGACTGGGGAAAATGGGAAAAGGGATAAAACACTTTATGGTAGCAAGTTGCTCTTGAACATGACACTTTCACTTTCTCTCTGTGACTATTTGGGTTGGGTTATTTGCTTGATGGTTATCATACCTATGGTCTATCACACCATCCATAACTTTGGTTTTGGTTCAATGTTTCCAATTCATTCAGTGTCATTGATATGTTCAAGAGAGGTCACTCAATAAACTTCATCCTTTGAAATACTCATAAACCTTCATTTTCATGACCGCCATTCCTAAACCTTGTGTTGTTAGTCATATTCCATCTTCAAAAATCATTACACTCATTTCATGTCATTGATGTGGGATACATCAAGGCCCTCCTGTGACGAGTCGCTTCTTGTTGACATCAACACATTATCCAAGAAGTTGACTTAGAAACACCCTTCTGGTACCTTGGGGCTTGCATACATCAATGGAAAGTTTCTCGCTTCCGGCGATAGGTTGACATCACTAGCCTTCAACTGAAAGACTGTGTATGGTGTTTGACATCAAAACATTTATTCACACCATGCAGAATGTACTGCAGTACCTTGAGAATCATTATCATTATTGGTGATATCTCTCGCATTTGTTAACGGCTTAGATCATTGGCTACTAATCAGACAATGTCTTCCCATGTTCAACTTCAGATCACATATTCACATGGTTACAATCGTACTTGAGCAAATGATTGGAAGAGATAGAAGACCCCGGATCTAGTTTCATCCATCCAGGCCGTGATTTTAGGAGAGCACTAAATCATCTATATGATGGCTTTACATAGATGGTCATCCTATCATGGGTCTATATATGTATACCACTATCTATGTACATGTAATGAAAAGTTTATATGTTGAGTATGGGTATGCCTTCCCTCAGCAATTCATGAAAAATCCAAAACATCATGATGTAATGTATTGTAATCAATGTAGGTCACTGTTCGCTTTAGCTCCTCTTCATCACATCGTAAAGCATATTACTCGACATTATCATTTTTTGACTTCATGCTTTAGGGGGCAACTATTACAGGTCTATTTGGGAACATCACTCCCAACATTCAGATCAGTAATTTTAGGGCTCATCAAACCCTAATCCAGTTGTTACATGCACTAGAGAACTCAACTCATTGAATGCCTCCTTCTATGAAAGTTTCATGGCCTAAAGCTCTCCTGAAAAGCCTCCTTGGGATACCAGCGTAGCCTATGGCTTGAGACAGTACGCTGTAGAACATGAAAGCCCAATGTGGCATGCACTGCAGTGCAGTTACGCCCTCTTTAGCTTACCTTGGGTGAGATTGAGAAAAATTTGCATACGGTTCTCGGAATATTCCTTCATTTCTAGATGACTCTAGAAGGCTCCCATCTCTTATCTCCTCCTATGAGCTCGAAATTGGATAGGCTAAGGATCCATTAACCTCCTATCCTCTCATCCCTTGCTCCATGGAAACTAACTCCAATATTGGAAATCCTTTCAATACTCTCATTTATGACAAAACCACCTCCATTTCCTATAAATTGAGCACTCATCATAGTGATCAAGGGGCTACAATCTGAAGTTTGTAAGGAAATTTTGTTGGTTTGAGGATTGAGTTTATGTTAAGCAATGTTATGTTGCTGAAGTATTGAGCATTTGATGTGGCGAGGGTTGAACTGAAGCTGGAGGAGTGTCGGGTGGTATAAATGCAAGATTTACACCAACATTTAATTTGTTAATCCGGGTAAGTAAACTTAGAGGCGTAGCACAATATATTCTAGAATACAACCTCAGGGATCTGTTAAATAAAAACCAAGCTCTTGTAAGAAATTCAAAAGGAGCATCATTCAAGAAAAATAAACAAGACTCTTCAAAGCAAAGTAAACACACTCTGGGAATCTACTTCTGGCTCCTCTTCTGGGTTGAGTTAACTCCTGCAGTAAGTCTTCCTCAGTTGTCCAGGGGACAAGGGAATGTAGGCCCTGTTCAAAAGAATGTGATTCAAGAAATAAAGAATGTGAAACCTCTTAAAACATTATTGCTATGTTGCAAACATGAAATTAAACTAGAAATCACACAAAAACTTCATTCCAACTAATCTAAGGAAATAATTGAATGCTTTAAGAAGAATCAAGATAATAATGCACTGCTTCTCTTAAATACAATTCAATACTTTAACTGTTAGAGAAATATGCAATAAGAACCAATATATAATTCGTGTTGTTTGGCCTGATCTTATTGAATACTTCCTTATAATATATGCAGCATTTAATTATAGTGAAGAATTCTGTGAGCATTTTGTCAACAAGATTCATAATCTTTCCTTATGTTGATCCTGGCATCTGCTTGCAAAAGTGCAGGAATAAATTTTTTTTCTGCAAAAGTATAGGAATCTGTCTCATATAATATTCAAAGGCAATCATGAATACATGTTAAGTTAAGTTAACCAGAATTCTTGATCAGCAATTATTTCACCATTACATTCTGGAAATAAACTTTGTTATGCAACAATGAGATCAGGGTAAATCTTTGTAAGAATAAATAAGAGATGCAGTTAAAACATTCACCGTTTACTTTAGTTCAGCCTTTATCAAAATACATCCAAAAGCATTGATATTAAACTTGAATAACTAGAGCAGTAAAATAAAGCTTTTGGAATGAAATTGAAAATGAAATGACTGAAAGAAGAGCTATGAAATGAAATTGCGAAATTATCTAAGATCACACTCACACCAAGCAAACTAAAATGCAACAAAAGAAAGTTAAGAGGTTTGGGGCAATGAACTGGCTGGTGGGCCCAACCATCCAGCTCGTTGCCCTTGCAACGATTAAGTCACAATATTCAAAACAATATGGAGAAACAAAATTACTCAGAAGTGATTGCCAAATAAACTCATTTCAGAGTAGAAACCAGAATTCAAAATTTAATGCCAAGGAAATTCATTTCAGAAGTCTTGTTACAAATTCATTAAATAATGCAGTGCTAGCTCCAATGGTCCCCTCTAGGGATCATCCCACTGGTGCGCAACTCCTCCTTTCCTGCACAACAAGATCGAATTCCCTGTTCTGCAATTGAAATACAATTTAAAAAATACAAATTGTCGTCCTTTTCACACCTATGTAACTCCTCTCTTTTATATTGGTTTTTACATGATAGTTTCTTTAGAAAATAACATGAGGATTGAATCCCAACTGATACCCATCAATAGAATATCAGTATAACCATTTTAAGGAATGAAGATCTGGCACGAATTTCCCAAATCTAGCTGTTTTCTACAATTCTGGAAAAATTGGTTTTTTTAACAAAATGCCTCCAAAGAACTCTGCGTATCTCCTTAACCATTACGAATTTCGGAAAACTGTTTGGAGGAAATATATCTTGTTATATTTTCAATAATAACCTCTCTCATAATTTTTTGGTTCAGATCCATTGCCTCGAAAATCATGCCCAAAAATGACTGTTTGAAATTTGAGATGCTAAAATTATGGAAAAACAGTCTATTTTTAGAAAACTGCCTCAAAGACCGTTATGTAACTTTTATACCATTACGAATTTTAGAAATTGGTTTGAGGCTTTGTCAACTTGCTATACTAGGACCAAAACCCATGTTCCATAATTTCTCTATTTACCTTCACTTGCACGGAAAACGAGGCAGAAGTTGGCAGTTTGGAAACTACTGCAAATTTGGGGCTGAGGCATTAATTATTGCCTAAACATAAATCCATATGACCTAGGTGTATCTTACCTTATGTGGAAGTGTTCAAATAATATTTTGAACAAAAATCTCTTTCATATTTCCCTAGAGATGTGTCAATGCATGAAAGCCTCAAATTAGTGCAGGCACATTGGTGGAGGCATGTTCGTGCAGGTAGAGCTAGTGCAGGCACAATTGGTATAGGAACTAATACTATAGGAATGTTATCATCTGCCACAAAATAGCTTGACATTAATGACATTTTCACATTAAATTAACAAAACAAGAAGAGTTCATAGATCAACAACTGTTAGCTCTAAATGCCTCTAAACAATAACTTAATAATGTGCAAAATGAATAATAATGATTATAGACACTTAGTACAGCTACAAAGGCTTCGATTACCTGCATACAACAAGTAAGTGGCCCAGTATCTCTTTTTCTCCATCAATTAAGCAAGTTGGAACCCTAAATTTCAAAACCCTAACAAAGCTTTCTTGTATGTTTCCAAAATCACCTATTTGATCAGAATTACAACACTTCATAGATTTTGTCACCCTCAAATCATCCTTGCCTATACTTCATTCAATATCCCTCACTATTTCACTCACCTTGACCCACATATTAGTCCCTCAAGTTTTCACCTTAAAAGCATGGTAGAAGAGGGTCACACTAGTTTAGAAGAAGGGGAAAGACAATCAAGGAGGATAGCCAAGAAGGGATGGAGAATTATTAGATTTGAACCCATTGATACCACAAAACTTATGGCATCACCACTTACAGTATCATGTTTCAAGTACAGGGGTTGTTTTGAGCTTTGCCAAAGGGTTGAAAGGGTGAAATTTCATCAGCAGTTAACCAAGAAGTTCATCCTCAATTCGCAAAATAACCAGGTCAATTTAGCCGGGGTCACATTCACTGTATCTCCTATCATCATATCGCAGGCCACTGGAATTCAAAATGCAGGAGAGAAATGGTTCAAGCAAAGAAATCTGCCTCACAGTTTTTATGAGCCATATCTTAAAACAAGGTTTAAAAATGACAAGAAAAGAATTTTCCCTTTCTCTTATCTCTTAGAAAAGTATGTGCCATTAATGAAGATAATCATGAGGTATTTCTCATGTGAGGGTAGGTTTTCCAAACTCTACTCATATCATATCAGGCTTCTCATGCACTTTACCAAAGTAAGAATGCTCAATTTTCCATATTACCTTTTTAGAAGCATTGACAAGATGACATATATTGCTCAGAAAAGGGATCCAACTCATCATATGCCTAGTATTTTCCATCATTCTCTTATCAAAATGATAGTCCTCCATCACTTAGATCAACTAGGCATTGCTTGGGAGACCTTCATAGCTAATGAAATATTCAATGAACCACCTACTCAGACAGCTCCCTGCATTCCTCCATCATCCTCCACTCATCCATCTACTTCTTCTTATCTACCACAACCTATTTCTCACTCATCCTCAACAGATCATTCTTCACCAACCACCTCCACACCATCTACATCACCATTTCATGTAGCCATTCATTCACCCAACAGAGATGATGACAATGATGAGGAACATGATGAGCATGATGGCAGTGGGGGACATGGTGTACACACTTAGCATGGTCAAAGTAGTATACCACAGAGGAACAATTTATAGCCATTTGCTTTCACCTATCAGAGGGGAAAGAGGTAGGTGTTTACCCAATAGAAAGTGGGAGGGGCATTGCCTTTGTCATCAGCATTACAGGTTAAAGGAAAAGAGAAAATGGTGGAGGAAGCAGAGGTCAAACAATACCATGAAAAACATGACACTGAAAAGGAGTTTATCCTTGTGAACACAAGTGATGAGTAGAAAGAAAAAATCACTCACGCTCCCTTGAAAGCAAAGGATACCAAAATCAGGGAGCTTGAGACCAGTTTACAAAGGGCCAAATATATCATCTCCTTTTATGAGCAAGAGAACAAGCAACTAGAGGTCAAGCAGGAATTTATGCAAACCAAGTAAATCAAGGCAAAGAAGGAGGCTGAGAAGGCCAAGTTTTAGCTTGATGAGGCTTATGGAGATTATGGAGAGCCGGATGATGAACAAGGATAGAGAAAAAGAACAAGAACAAGAGGATTAAAGAGAGCCTTAGAGCTTGAAATGCAAAAGGAGGCAGAATTGGAGGAGCGGCTCACTTTAAATGAGCAATTGGTCAAGGACATAGCTGAGAATAGAGAGTCTTGGCTTGAGAAGGTAAAAAAACACTTGAAGACCCTCTTGGACGAAGCAAACAGAGATGTTGAGATATAAAGGAAGATGGCTAAGTATTATGCAAGGAGGAACCAAGTGGCAAGGAGCAAGCTCAAAAGAACTCATGAGAAAATTGACAAATTGACCAAGCAAGAGGAGAGGAGGAGACTTGACATGCTTTCTGAGGCATCCCTACATGCCTCTAACCTTTGATAGTCATAAAATTACATTTTTGGGCATGTTGAACCATTTTTGGGTTTGAAGGAAATTGCTGTGTTTTTCAGTCCAATTTTTGCACAGTCATGGAGGGCCAAGGCGCTGCGCTCTTTTTTGAGACATCCAATCAGTAAGAAGTCAACATCTTTGGGTTTCTAGTGATGATTACATATTCCATATACATCTTCTAAGCATTTGGAAGAAAACTGGTTGGTCAAAAGGTCAAAAAACACCCAAAAAATGACCTTTCTTCCCTCTTTTTGGCTTGGGTGCTGCGCGCTAAGCAGTGTTGGGAGATTTGGTTTTTGACTAGGAAAATGACATCCAAATTCAGAAATTCAAGTTGTTCTAGAAAGTAGACAGGTAGAGCTTTCCAAAAAGCTATTGTGGGCCCAATTTGGACATTGTGAAAGCCCCCAAACGCGCAGTTGAAGTTGAAGAGCGCGCATGCACTTGGCGCTGCGTGTTTAACACTTTGCCCAAAATTTTGCAGATTCGACCCAGTTTGTAAATGATTAGTTTAATTTAATTATGATGCTTTTAGAGCTTACTAGGGTAGATTCATTAGGTAAAACAAATTTATGAGGTGTAATGTATTAGTTTGTTTTGATTAGGGATGAGTCACTTTGACCACCCTATTCTTGTTAGCAGTTCATATTTTGTTGGAAATAGCTTCTCCTCTCATGGATTCGACTCCATGAGCTTAGGATGAGTTTTTTGGGGTCTATATGATGCTTTTCCTTAGTCATTGTAGGGGTTGGACTCAGTGGGATGCTTATGTTTTGATTAGATATCATTCTGTATTAGTTACAACAAGAGATTAATGAAAAGTTGCAATTATTTCTTTTGGATCCATGTGGTATGATGTTTAGTTCAGTTTTTCTTTTGTATTCATGTGTTAGAAAGTATTGTTGACTCCATTTCATCATTTCATTGCCTTTATGTGAATGTATACAAGTCTGAGAGGCAGAATCCATATCTTTTATGCTCTGTTTTGGGTAGACATTTCACAATTTGTGTCTTCTTCAGTTTACGAAGAATCCATGTGGTTTACATGCTCTTTCTAGCTCCTCACCTATCTTTCCACCTTATCCATCAAACCCTAAGGTTTTGATCATTGTTCCTACCTTGCCCCATCGAACACCCTACAATTTTGACCAAATTTCCTTGCCCTAACTGTTTGGCTCTTTTGGATCTAGCAAAAACCTTCAAACAAATCAAATCAAAACCCTGTGCTACTATACCTAGCCTAATATTAGTTTCTTGATCCAGTAATTTTGGCTGAGATCCTTACAGAGAGAGCCCTCTCCTAGCCTAGTAGGGCTAGCTACTTGGCTAAGTATGGTTTGTGGTTACCCCAAAATTGCCTTATTCAGCCTGAGGTTCAATCCAGGTGCTAACATAGTGGCGACCATACTGGGGAGTCGAAAGATTAGAAATTAATCACCCCAGTAAGTTGTTTTATTTAAATTCTTAAGCTTGTGGATGATGAGTTTTAGAATTTAATCATAGGCTGAATTGGAAAGTTGTAAAGCAATATCTTGATTTTCAAAATTAGACATATTGGCTTCCCGAAAATACACCAGATCCAATCTAGATCTGAATCCTTCGACCATTGTCAGTGATCCTCAAAACATTGGGCGAAAATCTAAGAAATTTGCAGAGAGATCTAGTTTAACTGGAGAACAATCAAGTAAGGATTTCATTCCTAGAGTTAATTCACTCCCGGGAAGGTTAGAAACTTTGCAGGACATTGAGTTTGATATTAATTTTGAGCAGAGTTTATTTCGCAATAAATCTTTAAGTTGGATTGATCAGACAGTTGTTGATTCCTCTATATCTCTTCATAACCCCATTGAAGATTTGTTTTCACACAATAAATCAGGGTCATAGCTTATTCACACTCTTGATCTCTTGCAGAACCTCTCTTCAAACTTAAACACTTGGGTGCAAAATAAGATTCATAGGCCATCTTTCGATTTTCAAAATACTTCCATTGCATCTACTACCACTCAAACTATCCCTCATCCTCCACCTTCTTCTTCACAGATTGTTCACACCACTCAAACTATTGTTAATCCCCCTTTGATTATACCAAATATCCCAATCCCTGTTTTAAATCCACCACCTCCCCCACCTCCAGTTATGGCTGCCCGATATGCACCCCTTGTTTTTCCTCAAAATCTTGGTGCCATGCCCCCTGATTATCAAACCAAAATACCTTTGTTCAACAGCACTCAAACTATTACATCTCAACAGCACGTAGACAAGATGAATGATTTCTTTGACCTCCATGAAGTTGAAATTGAAGATGTGATGATGAGGTTATTTGTACAAAGTTTTGGAGGAGAAGTTCGGAAATGGTTCAGAGCCCTACTAGCAGCTTCTATCCCTACTCTACCTATCCTTCAGAGGCAATTCCTAGATCGGTGGGAGGTGAAGAAGAATCCCCTTCAAATTTTGTCCGAATATGAGAACATCAAAATAAATGTTGGCGAGAGTGTGCAAGACTATTGTGTGAGATTTAATGCAGTATACAATGCTATTCCTGCAAATATCAAACCACCAGAGGGATTGGCTTTGATTAAGTTTCCAGATGGGTTTGATGCCGATATGGCATATCAGTTACGTGAACATGATCCTACAACTCTAGAAGACATGCAAAAGAATGTTGTGAGCATAGAAGTGAACTTGCTGGCCAAAAGAGCAAGAATGAGATCAGAGAAAAGAGTGACCGTGAAAGAAGAAACATCTACTTCAGATGCAAAAATGGATACATTGATTCAAACAATGGAAAGGATGGTTGACCAGTTTTCCATCTCAGACAGACCTAAACCGCAGATCTGGAACCCAAACTTTAGAGGCTAGCAGCAGCTCCAATTCCAAATCAAGCAAAGAGAGCAAAAAGCACTGAAACAAACAGCATAACAACAACAATAGTAGATCAGAACCCCGTTACAGCAGAATTATGTTCAAGGAGTGGAAGAAGAAGAGGAGGAAGATCTGGTAATTGAAACAAATCATTTCTTCACTGCAGATGGTATGCCTATATTTCTGATCGAAGATGAGGAGTATTGTTATAGACATATTTGGGCACTGCAACCCCAATCACATATGTCCATAAACCAAGGGCTTCTAAACCCCTAAAAGTGTTTTTTCATACCCTAAAGGAACAAAGTCAGCTGATTACATCATTTCCCATAAGTTCTCCCTAAAAAACTGCTCAGAACTGGTCAAAACTGGACCATACAGACTACTCCATGTTGAGGGTGCGATGCATCTCACCTGTTACACACGGGGGGTGCGATGCATACTGAAAATCCCTTTTGTAGGGTGTGATGAGTGAGAGAAGACAAATGGCAGAAGCAGCTTCCTAGGTGGAAACTCAAAGAATATTCTAGAAACTGCTCATATGACACTTGCCTCTCTGAATTTTCCCAGGGATGAGTAAGAGATCATGAAATCTCCAAGTGGAACCAAGAACTATCAGTGAAATGAAACTAATCAAAATCCCAAAAGCTGATTCACTCTCCTGCAAACATATATATATGGATCCCTCATCCTAGAGATTGAGAGGCTAGAATTTTGTAATTTGTAAGGAAGTGCTGTTGGTTTCTCTTTGAAGACATTGTATTGTTGGGTGATCTTGCTTTGTATGAGGTGAAGAGGGCTTTCATGCTGGATCAGACAGCTTGGTTGCAATCCTCTCTTCTACTACTTCTATCAATAAAGCTATTTGATTTTTCCCCCATATGCTTGTATATCTCTAAATCTTGTATTTGTATATGCATTTATATGGTTAATGTACATCTGATCCTGCATTGTTTATGGTTATAGATCTCTATTCTTTGATGGTATTTTGCTGCTTTGACTCTACAGGTGTTCTTTGAAGCGAGATAAGTGAGAAAGGAGTGGCGAAAGCTCTATCAAAAGAGAGAGGAAACAAGCAAGGAGACTAGCGAAAGACTGAGGTTGGTATTCTCTGCTTCTCTCTCATCTATCTCTCATAAAGGAAAACACAAGTAACTTTAGTTTTTTTGTTTCTAAGCTAGCTACCCGTCTTAGTGGGATTAGCAACTCTGAATGGACACTAGTTTTCCCGATAACGAAATGGCGAATCCACTGGGGAATGAATAGTTTGTTTGTTTTGTTACTGTTGTTTTCTTTATAAACCACAGACGGAGCCTGAAGTTAAGATAGCTAGCCTTCGAGTTGCTTTTGCTATGCAAATGCAAAGTAGATCAATGCTGCTTCAGTCAATCTTTGGGTTGGTTTATGAACTGAACATATGACTTGCAAACATCCTAAGTGCCCTGGTGGTAGCTCAAATAACCCCATTAGATCAGCCCCTATACTTTGTGTTTACTGACAATCATTAGCTAAACCTAAACCCATAAACTTAGCTTCAAACTGTGAGTGAAAACCAAGCTCAGTCTCATCCTTGGACCATCGCATTGTCTCTCATTGGAAATCTAGATGCATCGCACCTCCCATGTGTTGCAGGTGAGATGCATCCCTATTTCCCTGTGTTACAGGTGCGATGATTGAGTGACACTGTTTCTGCCTCCAGATTTTGGTTTTTTCTTCATTGTCTTCAGCTTTATTCAGTAGTTATGCTGTCTATGATCAGTATATCACTGTTGAAGCCTTCTTCCTTTGCATTATTTTAGCCTCCATCAAAAGGAATTGTGATTTTTTTTATGTATTTTTCATCATTTATAGTTCTCCTTTGCAAATAGTAGCTTAATTGAGTTGTCGTCTTTTGATTTGAAAGTGTCGCAAGTGTTGTTTTCAGTCAAGAAAAAGAGTGTCGTAAAGTCTTCCTCTTTTAGATAGTTGATTATAGTTTTGCCATTGTATTTGATTTGAATTAATAATATTTCAAGTGTCGAAAGAAATTTTAAATTCGAAATCGCAAAGTGTCGTCTTAGTCTTCGTTTTTTGAATTCAAAATCACAAAGTGTCATCTTAGTCTTCCTTTCATTTTTTGAATTTGAAATCGCAAAGTGTCGTCTTAGCCTTCCTTTTGTTTTTTGAAGAGAAAATTGTTGGTATTGTCACTTTGAAAGAAGATAATTCAGATCTATACTTAGTTTTCTTTTGTCATTCTCACATTAAGGAAACTGAAAAACAATACATGTGTGTTCATTTGAATTTAGACTGCATGCTGAAATTGATATAGGAAAAGTGCATCTAGTGTGTGCTCTCTGCTCTATGTTGAAAAAATTTCATCTATCTTTCCTTAGTAGCTAGGATTTTCATTGCAAAAAGAAAGTAAACGATTGTTTATCATTTTAGATTGCACATTTAGGAATTGTATATCTACATCACGTGGTGAACCTTAAAGGCAAACTTCTTAAGAAAGATCAACTGTAAAATAAACCTCAATGAACATAAAAACGCTTTGGAACCTAATGCACAACATCTAGAAGTCTAGGCTAGAGAAGTATTTCGGCGTCGTAAAGCCTAGTAACTATCATTTTCATTGTAGGTTGGGTGATTCCTCCTCTTTGATACGACAGGTGTTAGTATGGACTTGTGCTCCCACGTACCATCGAGTATATATTGGGAGACCACAATAGGCTACAACCTTTATCCTTACGAAGCCGTGTCTGCTGCCCTATCTATTGCAATGCACTAAACATAGCATTCGGGAAGATTGACTACCGTACCATAAAAAGTATTCCGCAGTTTTGCGATTGGTTTGGTAATACCTCTGTCTAGATTTCTAGAGAAGTCACTTTCGTTCCTTTTCAGACTCCTTAAGAGAAAAGGTCCATCTGAGCACTTGTCACTTCAGGCTCATTAAAAATCGAAGGCGACTAGAGTCATCTTTAGTTTTTTCTTGACTCTTAGAAATTGAAAAAGCAAGTTGTGTCAAAGTGTCATAAAATTTATTATAATCGGAATAACGTCACTATTCCCTCATTGGTCTTAGGTTGAGAAAATGGAGTTTACCAATCAAGGATTTCCCCTTGGGGGAAATCCTAGTCCCTTCTCCTTTTGGGGAGATGTTGGTGCTCCATGCATTGCTACATTGTCCCTTCCAGGACTCACAATTGGCCTGCCAGTATGGCTTTTCTCGACCTCTGTTGTTCAAAACACCACGATTCCTCAACAATCAAATCAACAACCAGATGATACTTAAGTTGCTCCCCCACCTTCTACTTCAATTGTTTCTCCCTCTCCTTCTTCCTCTTCACTTGGTGAAGCTAGTAACGCTACGAACCAAGTAACTGAGAAGAAGAAGAAGAAAGGGAAGGAGAAGAAGAAGAAGAATCCAAAGATGAAAGGGGGAAACCATGCATCATCTGTCAAAAATCCACACACTGCAACTTCCAAACCTAAATCTCCATGTGTCATTTGCAAAGGAGACCACTATCATCGAGATTGTCCCTGCATCCCACAGATCCTGAGGGACTAGTCTCCCTGCTTGCACAATACGGTGTCTTCAACCTTTGACGATCATGTTGAGAGCACACCATCAACTAGTGAAAACTAAGCCAATGGAAAGAATGGAAGATCTAAATTTCCTTGTAGACTGTGTGAAGGTTATCATGTCCTCCACCGTTGTCCTTTCTTGGAAGAAGCTAAAAGAGTCTTGGATAACCTTCTTGCTTCACTGCAGCAACTTCCTCCTGGATACAAGAAACTCTTGCCGATTCCATCGCTAGTTGAAAATTTGACTAACACATCGTTGTTGTCGGTCGAAGCACCTATCATTTAATATAGACCCTTTGAGTCCACACCGAACCTAAGTCAATAGGTTGAGATGACAGTCGACCCAGTCTTGTCTTTAGAAGGTCCACCTTCAGATGATACTGTCACCAAAGAGGATGAGAACAACACGGTTCAAATTCTTTTCATTAACACAGTATCCAATGAACATGGGGGCAATCTACCCATTCCTTTACCACAGGAAGGAAGTTCATCAGAGATTTACCTAGTCATTTATTCGATCCCTCCTCCAAGCAATCTAGTCGTTTCCTTCGATTGGAATCTACTAGGGAGACCCCGCCTACCATCTAATGTACCATTCTAAATCACAATACAAGCTTATAGAATGATCATGGTTGGTACTATCATAGATGAAGGGGCTTCTGTGAGTATCCTTTCCTCAACTGCTTGGAAAGTGCTTGGTTCACCATCGCTTCTGCCTGAGATTCAAAATCTGACAGGCTTCAACAAAGGAACCAGTCGACCATTAGGGATCCTTCCAAATTTGCCTATAACTGTGAGAAGGAAAACCATTCATCTAAATGTGATGGTAGTCCAAGGGCCTCTAGATTACAATCTATTCCTTGGGTGTGACTACATTTATAGCGTGGGAGCTATTGTTTGCTCACTCTTTCGAGTGATGTGTTTTTTACATGAAGGCAGAGTGGTCCACCTAGTTGACCAGCTTTCATTCCTTGGTTCAAACACAACTACTAGTCAAATACCATCCCTAACTTGTATTTTTGCACAATGAATGTCTCATCAATCTCCAGTCTATCCACCTAATGATCACGAGTGATTCGATGATTGTGACTGAAACCTAGGAGGCATGCGCCCTGGTCTGCTTCGACAGGAAAACCCCAGTTATAAGGTAGGTTTCCATGGAGGATATATGACTAGTCTGACTCCCCTATCCATCTAGGAAAATGAAAGTTGACTAGAAAGGATTCCCCTGTCAAAGGTTATGTGATTGGCACTGACAACAGTCACCTTTGTCCATTTTGATGCACAATGCCAAGGAAGTGTCTCGTCTGCAAATGTGGATGAAACAATCTTGCTAATGCAATAACTTCCGTATGGTAACTTGGAAACTCTACTTATACCTGGGGGCATGCAAACCTTTTACATGCAAGTGAAAAATGACCTTTTATTTTCTTAGTTTGTAGGCTCTCAACCCTTTAAACTCGTAGGTTGGTTGTTCCTAGCTTGCATACAAAAGGCTCCGGAGCAAAGTTTCGAATGGGGCAAGCTACCTAAAAAATGAACCTATCGATGAGACATCCTTATTATACAATTGGCACGAGTAGTTTTACGTGAAGTTAAAGCTCATTAAAAAATAAACCTAGCAATGAGAAAATGTTCCCCCAAAGTTTAAGTTCATTAAAAAATGAACCCACCTTTGGTAAATAATCTTTGCAATCGCATAATTATCAGCTTTCGAACCTTGGTCGTGTTCTTACCATCACCTCCACTCTTTTTTAGCTGATCATACACCTCCATTTGATTGTTTACCCTTTTGAGGAATAGCTGCGATGAGTGATTCCATTATCCACCTTCTTTACGCTGTCGTGATTGAAAAGTTCCAATCCTTACCTGGAACCTATTGCTATCCGAAAACATCACTCGTTCCTCAAAAAACGAGTCTCCTTTAAGCTCTTTTCATCTGACTCGTAAAATATGAAAAGATTGCCAAGCAATTGGCCTCTCCAGCTCATTAAAGTGATTGGAAGTGCCATCCCTCCTCTAGATTTTAATATTTTTGGACCTGAGGAATCATTACACAAAAAGATCGAGTGTTTGTCTTGTTCGGCTCGTTAAAACTATCGAAAAGTCATCCCTTTCATATTATTTTATACTTTTTTGGACTTAAGGGATTATATTACGAAAAAGGACTATTGGAGTTGCCTTTACGTCTCCTTTTAGACTCTCTAAAATTGAAAAGGACCGAGTTATCTTTGTCATTAAACTCGTTAGAACAATAGCGACAAATTTGTCCATGCAGACAAGAGCGAGTTTCACTATTGCTAGGCTTGTTAAAACATAGTGATAGGTTTGCCCAAAGTGAAAATTATAGAACAAGAATATGTTATCCTCCTCAAGCTTGAAAAAAATAAAGAGGTACTAGTTAGCAATGACTGGGGAAAAAGGGAAGAAAACTTGAATAACTTCATTGGTAGCAGGTTGCTCTTGAACATGACACTTTCACTCCATCACCATGATTGAGTCGGGTTGGGTTATTCTGTTCACCAGTCATATCACCATTGGTCCTCCGTACCATCCATTTATGGGGTTAACACTACCAATCCATTTCAGTGTCGCCGATATGTTCAAGAGAAGTCGCTTAGAGAATTCATCAACCTAGCTAACGCCTCATCCACTACAATACCTTAACACTCCATTCTTTCATGACCTCCACCCTTAACCTTGTATCGTCAGATCGTTTTCACCTCCACAAAAATCATTTGCTCCATTCAATGTCGTAGATGTGGGATTCATTAAGGCCCTCCTATGATAGGTCACTTCTTGTCAACATTAGCTCATTATCCAAGAAGTCGACTTAGGAACAACCCTTTCAGTACTTTGAAGCTTGCATGCCTCAATGGCAAGTTTCTCACTTCCGGCGACAGATTTACGTCAATGGCCTTCGACCAAAAGATTTTGCATGGAGTTCGACATCAACTCATGTATTCACACCACATGAATTGTACTGTAGTACCTTGAGGGTCATTATCATTATCAGTGATCCCTCTCATGCCTGTTAACAGCTTACATCATTGGCTAGTAATCAGGCGATGTCTTTCCATGTTCGACATCATAACATCTTTTCACATGGATCGACTTGTACTTCGGGCGAAGATTGAATGAGTTTGAAGACCCCGGATCTAGTTTCATCCATCCAGGCTACGATATATTCAGGAAACTAAAGACATAAAATGTACATCATTGCTACACAGATAATCATCCAAGCTAAAGGATGATGTCTCTACTAGAATCATCAGTCTACCACACAGACGATTGTCTGTCCTATGTACATGAAAATGAATTTATAAATATGAGCATGGGAATGCCCGCCTTAGCTAGATCATGAAAATATTATGAAGATAATGTATTGTATTGTATCTTATTACAGGTCACCTTCGAGTTCGAAAAACCTCGGATGCTCATTATAAAGCATTTCACCCAACATCAGAAGATTTACGACCTCATGATTTAGGGGCAACTATTATAGACATATTTGGGCACTGCAATCACAATCACATATGTCCATAAACCAAGGGCTTCTAAACCCCTAAAAGTGTTGTTTCATACCTTAAAGTAACAAGGTCAGCTGATTACATCATTTCCCAGAAGTTCTCCCTGAAAAACTATTTAGAACTGGTCAAAACTAGACCATATAGACTGCTCCATGCTGAGGGTGCGATTCATCTCACCTATTACACATGGGGGATGCAATGCATACTGAAAATCCCTTCTATATGGTGCAATGAGTGAGAGTAGACAAATGGAAAAAGTAGTTTGCTAGGTGGAAACTCAAAGAATCTTCTAGAAACTGCTCATATGACACTCGCCTCTCTGAATTCGCCCAGGGATGAGTAAGAGATCATGAAATCTCCAAGTGGAACCAAGAACTATCAGTGAAATGACACTAATCAAAATTCCAGAAGCTGACTCACTCTCCTGCAAACATCTATATATGGATCCCTCATCCTAGAGATCGAGAGGCTAGAATTTTATAATTTGTAAGGAAGTGTTGTTGGTTTCTCTTTGAAGACATTGTATTGTTGGGTGATCTTGCTTTGTGTGAGCTGAGAGGGCTTTCATGCTGGGAGGATGATGCTGGATCAGACAACTTGGTTGTAATCCTTTCTTCTACTACTTCTATCAATAAATCTATTTGAGTTTTCCCCCATATGCTTGTATATCTCTAAATCTTGTATTTGTATATGCATTTATATGGTTAACGTACATCTGATCTTGCATTGTTTATGGTTATAGATCTCTATGATTTGATGGTATTTTGCTGCTTTGACTCTACAGGTGTTCTTTGAAGTGGGACAAGTGAGAAAGGAGTGGTGAAAGCTCTATCAAAGGAGAGAGGAAACAAGCAAGGAGACTAGCGAAAGACTGAGGTTGGTATTCTCTGCTTCTCTCTCATCTATCTCTCATAAAGGAAAACACAAGTAACTTTAGTTTGTTTGTTTCTAAGATAGCTACTTGCCTTAGTGGGACTAGTAGCTCTGAATGGACACAAGTTTTCCTGATAACAAGTATGCAAAGAGTTCCGACATTCTAAAGGACGAGGACTACATCTTAGCAAATGATGTTGTTTTGGAGACTAAAACTGATGATTATCAGTGTGGTTATATGAATGCTTTGAGTGTATAGCAGAAACAATACTCTTTGAGGAACAGAGATGTACTGGTCAGTCCTATTCAAAAGAGGAAGGATGTTCAATCAAAGAGTGATCTCTCAAACAATCAGAAAAGAGGAAAGGAGCATGTCAATCAGAATCCTAGTAAGTTAAATCAGCCATCAACGAGTACAACTACAAAAGAGAAAGACAATCAGAAAAAGGATAGTGTAACGAAGGAGCAAACAGATAAGAGGGACATCGTTGTCAAAGAGGTAGAAAAAGTCACATCCTTTAATTTAGAAAGTGAAATTGCTAAATTGAAAGTGTCCATTCCTTTGACTGAGCTTGTTAAGAATATCCATTACAAACACCATGTGTCTACAATACTGCAAATTGATCCTTTGTCCGACATGGTGAATGTTGAGGATGATCATCTTAAGCTTATTTTTTGTCCAGCTATAGATGGTCAGCTAGAAGATAGTGAGGTCACACCCTTTTATTTGATTCTTAGACTGCATGAGTATATTCTTCATAATGCTATGCTTGATTCCGGAGCTTCTCAC
Source organism: Pinus tabuliformis (assembly GCA_031772625.1). Lineage (NCBI taxonomy): Eukaryota > Viridiplantae > Streptophyta > Pinopsida > Pinales > Pinaceae > Pinus > Pinus tabuliformis. Next base: position 1,586,484,421 of record CM062819.1, on the reverse strand, counting down.
AATTTGATGCCCAAGGCTATCATGGAAAAGCTGGGCCTAGATATCATCCGATCGTATCATGTTTTGTTTTTATTTGATTCTGGTAGAGTTCGTTGCATTGGTCTCATCAACTATTTAGTGGTTTCCTTAGATCAAATCTAAGCCAAGAATGTTTTGATGGATGTGGTACTAGCTAATGTACCACCTCGATTTGGTACGTTGTTGTCTAGATCATGGGGAACCAAAGTCAAAGGCACTTTACAACTTGACTTCTCTTATGATACAATCCCTATTTTTGGTCAATTGGGGAAGTTGTACCGAGAAAAGAAGATGAAATATATGATCACTAGTAAATAGAAGCTCATAAATCATCTGATAAATGTTGTACATACAAATTTAGAGTATTTTATTTTGTATAATGATAGTGGATTGAATGATGTATATATTCAGCTCGTAGAAGTAAATGAGTGTTTTAAAGTATTTTTTAATCAAGAAAAGGAAAAAGTGGCATTTTCTTTTGAGTGGTCTCCACAGGAGCAAAAAGTCAGTGAAGAACAGAAAAATGAAGCAACTAGAAAAGGTAAGATTGAAACAATAGAATAATTCCAACATCTGGAAGACGAAGACAAACTTTGGAGCATGGACTTCGATGGTGCTTTGGGTAAGGATGGTGCGGGTATTTGAATTTGGATTCAAAGTCCTATTTTTCAGCCAGACAAAGTTCCAAGTAATGTTAGAGTGTGTTCCTATAAATTAGATTTCGATTGCTCTAACAATGAAGCAGAGTATGAATCATTGATTATAGGTCTAAAGATTTTGAAGAAGCCTAGTGCAAAAAGTATTTCTGTTTATGGTGATTCAGAGTTAGTGATTAAACAAGTCAAAGGATAATATCAAGTGAAACATCCATGGATGAGAGATTATAGGAATGTAGTCCTGGATATATTGAAGATGTTTCCAGAATACACATTGACAGCAATGCCGAGAATTTAAAACATCATTGCTAAATCACTTGCTACAACAGCGAGCAATCTGAAAATTCCAATGAATTCTAGCAATAAATTTGAAATTCATGTCAAACATAGGCCTACTATTCCTGATAATTTGAGATATTGGCAGGTTTTTTGGGATGACAATGAAATCAATTCCTTTTTGCAGAATGAAGGGAAGTTTAAGGATGATTTCATTGATGATGTTTGTGATTCTGATGAACAAGACATTGAGTTAAATCATATGGATGTTTTTCAATTGAAGGATAATGTTATTCCTAGAGGTCTTATACCTTTAGAGGATTTGTTTGATCAAGATGATGTGGTGAGAAAGCCAACCTTGGTTCCTACCGACAAAGGAGTTGAAGATGTAAACATTGGGACAACGGACAAGCCCAAGCTTGTTAAGTTATCAAAACCATTATCTCCTAAGTCAAAGGCTAGGTATGTTAAGTTGCTTTCTGAATTTTTTGATGTTTTTGCGTGGGATTACTCAGATTTGAAAGTGTATGAAAAGAACATCATTCAACACACCATTCCTATCAAGCTGGATCAAAAACCCTTTAGACAAAAGTTAAGGAGGATCAACCCAAAGCTATTGCCATCCATTGAGAAAGAGGTAAATAGATTGTTTAAAGTTGGTATCATTGTTCCAATTAGATTCTCTGATTAGGTTTCAAATTTGGTCCCAGTACGAAAAAATATCGGAGAGATAAGGTTGTGCATTGATTTCCGGAACCTAAATAAAGTGTCCCTGAAAGATAATTATCCTCTTCCTAAGATGGACCACATTCTACAAAGAGTAGTTGGAGCATCACAGATGTCACTACTAGATGGCTACTCAAGTTACAATCAAATTTTGGTGCATGAAAAAGACCAAGACAAAACTGCCTTCACAACACCATGGGGGACTTTTCAGTATGCCAAGATGCCATTTGGGCTGAAGAATGCCGGGGCCACTTTTCAACGGGCCATGGATATAGCTTTCGCTAATGAGAAGGATGTTTTCTTAGTGGTTTACTTAGATGACTTGACAGTATTTTCTGGTTCTGATGATGAGCATTTACACCACCTGAGGATTGTTTTTCAAAAATGCAGGGAGTTCGGGATTTCTTTAAATCCAAAGAAGAGTATTTTCACCATGGAGGAAGGTAAGCTCCTTGGTCATATAATTTCCAAAGATGGTATTCATATTGATCCTTCTAGGGTGGAGGAAATTCAACAAATAGAATTTCCGCGCAACAAAAAGGAGATCCAAGCCTTCAATGGTAATATGAAATTCTTATGTAGATTTATACCAAATTTGGCTAAGCATTTGCGTGAGTAAACTAATATGTTGAAGAAGGACAACACTCTGAAATGGACTAAGGATGCCATGAAATATTTCAACTTGGAAAAGCTTGCTTTGACCACAACCCCTGTTTTCATCAGTCCTGATTATACTCGTGATTTTATTATATTTTCATTTGTGTCTGAGCATACTTTGGCTACGGTGTTGATGCAAAAGAAGGATCAGGTGGAGCAACCCATTGCATTTTTTAGTCAGACTATCAGAGATGATGCTCTTCACTATAAGCTAGAAGATGTAGTGCTGCGATGGGATGCACGAAATGAAGCAAAATGGAAACATGGTAAGTTTGATAATCTGTGGAAAGGACCTTATAAAAGTCATCCTATCAATGATGGAATGCATATTTATTGAAGGAAATGGATGGTCAAGAATGCTCAGGAGGACCGGTGAATGGTAGGCTCCTGAAACACTATTATTTCTGATGCAGCTTGCTGAAGTTGTTTCACTGTCATTGTATATACCAGTTTACTTTCCTTACAAGATTTGAAGTACAATGTCATTTGAGCTTGGGGCTTGAAGTGAAGGTTATAAAGCTTAAATGCTTTGTGTTGTTTTTAGTTGGTTTTTGAGTCAATTTAGAGTCAGCTTTGAGTTAGTTTTCAGTTTATATCGAGTCATTTTTCAAAAATTTCAAAAAGTTTTCAGTCTTTCATTTGTTTGACCGTATTGGTCCAATCAGCTAGGCACTTGGTCTATGGTGTTCTTGACACCTCCAAGGAGTTGCCATCCCCAATAAGGCCAATGTTAGTGTCAGTATATGCATACTTCCATCAGGGATCAAATATGCTCTTTGCATTTTCATTGTAGGTGTCTCATACTGAAATTTTTTATCATTCCACTAGGTCATGCCAAAAATGATCCACTGATGGTTGTCTTCTTCTTCTCAGAAAATCTAATTTTCCCTCATCAGGTATATTTGCTGACCCATCTTCATGTTTCATTCAGTTATGGTTTTAGTTATATTATTTTTAGAGTTAAGGCAGTCATGTCTCCATTAGGTCTTAGGGTTCATTTCCAAGGTCAAAAGCTTTGTTTTATTGCAAATAAAGGGCAGCAAAGGTATGAGGAAGACCAATAAACAAAGAATGGTAAATCCTTATTTCACTGATGTAATTTTCATCTCAAAAAACAATTTTTTTTTAGATGAAAACATTGTATTTTAGTTTTTTCATATTTTTGATGTAATTCAAGTCATTTTATGTAATAATTGTTCCCATAATCTACCCAAGGCACTTCTCCTTGCTTCCAAAGAGGAATCATTGAAGAATCAGCTCAATCAAAGCATCATCCACTTGAAAAGAGACAAAGAAAGAGAAGCATCAGATAGAGATTTGAAAACAAAGTAAAAAGTTCCAAACAAACATTATAAAGTGGGTTTTTCTAAGGAAAAATCAAACTCATCCTCTATATAAGATTTCAAAAGCATTGAGCTCCAGATGTCGAATGGGGGAAGCTAGGGTTTGAAACAGGGGGCGATATCAGCAAACTGGTAACCATGGAGGGACAAGGAGGAGGGAGCTCCACTCCCTCCTACAGTAATGTGGTCTTGAACAAATGTAGAGGGACAAGTTGGAGCAAGCAGAAAAACACCATGGAGAAAGAGGGGGAAGCAGAATGTTGGGGTGAGACTCACTCACATTCCAGAACTTCTTAGATAACATGAGACTGGTAAGCATGGAGACAATAAATGGCATCTTCACTTGGAATAACAAGAGAGGGGGAACAACCCAAGTTGCTTCGAAATTAGATCACTTCATAGTTTCAGAGGATCTCCTTCTATCGGGTCACTCCATGACCGCATGGATTCTTCCTTTTGGGGGTTCAGATCACTGGCCTGTTCAGTTGGATGCTTCTTTCATCGGAACACCAAGAAACAGACCTTTCAGGTTTGAAAATGCCTGGCTCACTCATCCAAACTTCTCCAATAACATTAGAAAGTGGTGGGTGGAAGACATGCCCACTCAGGGCACAAAAATGTTCATCCTGCATCAGTGCCTTAAACATATCAAACAAAGGCTCAAAGAATGGAACCGAAATGAGTTTGGCAACATTTTCGAAGCCAAGAGAGAAGTGGAAAGTAAATTACAAGAAATCAATCAAATTCTCATCAAGGAAGGATTCACAGAGGAGAGGAAGGTATTGGCAGACTCTCTACAGCAGGAATGGGACAATAGATGTCAGCAGGAGGAGATCTTCTGGAAACAGAAATCTAGAGTAAAGTGGATTAAAGAAGGGGAGAGAAACACCAGATTCTTCCATAAATCTACTATGAAACACAGGGCACATAACAGAATCATGAAGCTACTGGATACTCAAGGGAAGGAGTTAAAGACTCACAAGGAAATGGAATCGGTGCTGCTTCAACATTTCAAAAGTATAGCAATGGAAACCTTGGCAGATAGATCACACTCCATTAAGTACTTCACTAAGAATATTCCCAAGTTGGTGACCAGGGAAGACAACTACAATCTCAATAGGCCAGTAACGGAGGAAGAGGTCAATGAAGTGATCAAAGAGATGCACAATGAGAAAGCTCTAGGACTAGATGGTTTCAATGTAGATTTCTTCAAAACTTGTTGGGAAACAGTCAAACACGACATTCTTGATGTGGTAGAGGACTCAAGAACATCCAGAAAAGTTCTCAGAGTGATTAATGAATATTTTATAGCTTTAATCCCTAAATAGGAAAAGGCAATGACTCTTGAAAAATTTAGACCAATAGCTCTTTGCAATGTGGTGTACAAAATCATTTCCAAAGTTATAGCTAACAGACTCAAACCTCTACTACCATCGCTAGTTTCAAAGGAGCAGATTGGGTATGTGGAAGGTAGACAAATACTCAACAACATCATCCAAGCACATGAAGTGGTCCATTCCCTCAAGACCTATAAGCAAGCAGGAATGATAATACAGCTGGACATAGCGAAGGCCTATGATAAACTTAGCTGGAAATATATAAAGGAAATCCTTAAAGCTTATGGCTTTGACTTCAACTGGATAAAGTGGGTCATGGCACTGGTCACCACAACAAGCTGCTCTATCCTTCTCAACGGCTCACCTTCCAACACTTTCAGGCCTTCACGAGGCCTTAGGCAAGGTGATCCTCTCTCCCCATTCCTTTTCATTCTCATGATGGAAGGATTGGGCAGAACGATCAATATAGCCAAGAAGGAAGGAAGAATCAAGGGGCTAAAACTGACTCAAAATGGGGAGGCATTGACGCATCAACAATTTGTGGATGACACAATGCTGCAAGGCACACCCACTGTCAAGGAAGCCAAAGCCTTTAAGAAAATCCTGAATGACTTTTCCCATGCTATAGGCACAGAGGTAAGCCTTTCAAAATCCAAAGTTTTCCTTTCAATATGGACATTGCAATCCAAAGACATCTCTCCGGAATTCTTGGTTTTAAATGAGAGAATCTTCCCTCTCAATATCGGGGTATGCCTCTCATTGACAAACCTCTGAGTAAGGCAGTATGGGAGGTAGTTACAAATAAGCTTAAGGACAAGGTCAACAACTGGACTAATAGATCCTTGAATTTAGTAGGAAGACTAGTTCTTACAAAGGTGGTACTTCAAACCATTCCAATCTACATGTTCTCTACCCTTCCAGTCCCTAAAGGAGTTTTACAGCAGATCAGGAACATTCAAAGAAACTTCCTTTGGGGCAAAGGGGAAGAGAAAAAGAAATGGGCCCTGGTAGTGTGGGACAAACTCTACAAACCCAAAACCCATGGTGGTTTAGGTCTCCATGACTCAGACACCCTGAGCAAGGTCTTGGGGGCCAAACTTTGGTGGAGATGGCTAAAAGAGTCCAACAGTCCTTGGACCAAGTTATGGAAACAAAAGTATGCAACAAATTGGCAGGAAAAGGACCACATTCATATTTCGGGGCACATCAGGGGTTCTCCTATTTGGAACAAGGCGTGGGAGAATAGAACTTTAATTCAGAATCACAGTTTATGGGAGATCAGAAATGGGAATCTGGCCTGGTTCTAGGAGGATAACTGGCAGCAGGAACAAAATCTATGTAGAGATAGTCTAGATATCATCAAAAATGACACCCTCAATAAGGGTCTCAAGAGGGTAAGTGACTTTTGGGACCAGTCCAGAGGGGAAGGGAAATGGAGATTATGGAGAGTACCATCTTACAGTGTAGAAAACCCTTTGAGAATGCAAGCAAAAATTCTTGAAGAGATCTTAGAAAAGGGACAAATTCTAACCTCAACCTCAAAGAAGCCAAAATAATAATCACAGGATTTGACTATTCAAATGCTGAAAAGACTTGGGAGAAAATATGGAGCAAGCCTCACTAGATGAAAATCAAAATGTTCATATGGCTAGTTGTACACAAAAAAATTATGACCTGGGAAAATCTCAGAAAATGAGGTTTTGTTGGGCCTTCTAAGTGTCACTTCTGTGGTCTACAGGAGGAGACCATAGATCACCTTATCAGCATGTGTGAGTTCACCTCTTCCAATTGGAATTGGGTAGCCTCTGTCTTCAAGCAAACAGATAAAAAGGAAAATGACATTATAGAAACTTTAAAAAATTGGAGGAAAGATTTCTCGGAAAATGAAACAGTCAATGTGGCTTGGACACTAATCCCAGGCTTCTTGATCTGGGATGTGTGGAAAGAACACAACAATAGAATATTCAAAAATAAATCAAGCTCAACACAAGGTATTGTGGCTCAGATTCTTAATCAGCTCAGAGAAACAGTTAAGGTCTTTATGAAGCAACCTCCTGGGAAACCCCCTATTCAAAGAGACATCCTCATCCTGGAACAGCTGGGTCTTCAGGCTTATGATACAACAGATAACAATAAGAAAGCAAGGCAAAGAACTGAAAACAAAGCCTTCTAGCAACCTCCCCCTCATGGCTTCATGAAACTAAACATTGATGGAGCTTCAAAAGGGAACCCAGGGGATGCTGGTTATGGAGGTGCCATCAGAAATGTAGAGGGCAATATCCAAGTTATCTTTCATAGTCATTTGGGGAGGGCCACCAACAATATGGTGGAACTCATGGCCATTGAGCAAGGCTTAGAGATCCTAACAGATTACAATCTACCCAATACAATTATAGAGGCAAACTCAGAATTAATGATTAACTCAGTTAAAAGAATAAGCACTGGCTCAGCACCAAATAAAGTTTCAAGGAACTGGAGACTATCGCAAGTGTTTCATAGAGTTCAATCTCACCTCAGAACACTTAAAACTCTGAGCTTTGTTCATGTGCGAAGAGAGGCCAACAGGTTGGCGGACAGATTAGCCAATGAAGGAGTGATCTACACACGAGAAAACAAGTGCCTAGTTTGGGAGACTGTCCAGTCTGGATAGCTTCGCGAGGACTGTAGTACTCTGGCACGTGAAGATAGGGAGCATCACCAAAACTCCAAAGGAAATCAGTTAACAGAAATCTCAGATGATGAAAGTTAAAGGCACAAATGACAGACAGGCTAAGTTATGGGCCTTAAATAGGATAAGAAGACAGAGGAATGGCAGGCAGAGGAGAAAGAGAGGAAAACCAAAAAATGGATCCAGGGCTTCTTCTCAGAGAAGGGGGGTTTGGCAGCCATTACCAGAGTTATCAAAAGCTCGAAGGTGTCGGAAGCGGTTTCACCAGAAAACCTCCGATGCCACAAATGGATCTACAAGTGGCCCTTGGTAGGTTGAGAATACCACCTTCATTGGCCTGGTACACCCTGCGCATCTCTTCAACCCGAGATCAGGTTCAGCCGTCAGATCGGGTGGCAGGAGATCTAGGGCTATGAACAGTAGTGCTTGTTGGTGGTGGGACCGGGGTAGTTTTACTATAGTAGCCCTGGTTTTCGGGCGGCTCTATTTACTTAAGCGGTTTTTAAGAAATGCATGTGATGCCATTGATCATGCAACACGTGGCTCCAGACACAAAGGAAATACTGCCTTCATCACGCGAGTAATGGTCGTGCATGTAGTCCGTGTGATATTCTTCACAGCCGTCGGATCGGGAGGTAGCAGATCGAGGGCTGAGGTTGAAAGGGCTAGTTGGTGGTGGGACCGAGATGGTGTGGCCATAGTTTCCCACATTTTCGAGCATCAAATCAACCACAATCGGACTTTCGGTAAAGTCAATGACCAAGTGACAAATAGTTCTAGGATCGATGTGCATCTTGGGCAGCTGATTCCCATCAATTCCGTGAACTTCAATGGTCGGAGATCAGCGGCTCAGATTTGCAGATATATCTGTACTTCTAAGGGTGACACTCCTAAGCTTTGGGGTTTGTAAAGTGAATGTGCATGTGACTTTTGCTCTCATGTATATTATGTAACTTTTTTGTTGATTTAGTTGAATAGAAGGTCTGATTCTTACCTGAGCAAAAAAAAAATATTTCAAAAGCATCTTTCAAACTTCATCAGCTCTTTTGCACCATAAGCTCTCCTTGGCAAAGAGGAAGTTGAGTGAAAATTTGAAAAAATTAGGAAGGCGCTGTGCCTTTCAGTTGGATGTTGCAGGCCTGAGTGTGGCATTGCGTGCCTATGCAGTGAAGGGCGCGTTTTCCTGACCAAGATAGAGCAAATTTCAACAGCGCTATGTGCTTGTGCATTAAAGTAAGTGTTTTTCAAGGACGCTGCGCGCTGGCATTTGGTGCTGCGCGTTTGGCCAGTAAAGTCTGGCAAACCCTAGGAGCGCCAAAACACCACTTTTCTTCATTTGATCAAGCTACAAAGGCTTCTACTACCTGCATACAACAAGTAAGTGGCCCAATATCTCTTTTTCTCCATCATTTAAGCAAGTCGGCACCCTAAATTTCAAAACCCTAGAAAAGATTTCTTGCATGTTTCCAAAATCACCTATTTGATGATAATTACAGCACTTCATAGACTTTGTCACCCTCAAATCATCCTTGCCTGTACTTCATTCAATATCCCTCATTATTTCACTCACTTTGACCCACATATTAGTCCCTCAAGTTTTCACCTTAAAAACATGGCAAAAGAGGGTCACACTAGTTCAGAAGAAGGGGAAAGACAGTCAAGGAGGCCAGCCAATAAGGGAGGGAGAATTATCAGATTTAAACCCACTAATACCACAAGACTTATGGCACCACCACTTACAATATCATGTTTCAAGTACATGGGTTGTTTTGATTTTTTCCAAAGGGTTGAAAGGGTGAAATTTCATCAGTAGTTAACCAAGTAGTTCATCCTTAATTCGAAAATCGACCTGGTCACTTTAGCCGGTGTCACATTCACTATATCTCCTGCAATCATATCATAGGCCACTAGAATTCCAAATGCAGGAGAGAAATGGTTCAAGCAAAGAAATATGCCTCACAGTTTTTATGAGCCATATCTTAAAATGAGGTTTAAAAATGATAAGAAAAAAAATTTCCCTTTCTCTTATCTCTTAGACAAGTATGCGCCATTAATGAAGATAATCATGAGGTATTTCACATGTGAGGGCAGGTTTTCCAAACTCTACCCATACCATATCAGGCTTCTCAAGTACTTTAACAGAGTAAGAATGCATAGTTTGCCATATTACCTTTTCAGAAGTATTGACAAGATGACATATATTGCTCAGAAAAGGGATCTAGCTCATTAAATGCCAAGTATTTTCCATTATTCTCTTATCAAGATGATAGTCCTCCATCACTTAGATCAACTAGGCATTGCTTGGGAGACCTTCATAGCTAATGAAATATTCAATGAACCACCTACTCAACCAGCTCCCTGCATTCCTCCATCATCCATCTACTTCTTCTCATCTACCACATCCTACTTATCACTCATCCTCAATAGATCATTCTTCACTAGCCACCTCCACACCATCTACATCACCATTTCATGTAGCCATTCATTCACCCAATAGAGATGATGACAATGATGAGGAACATGATGAGCATGATGGCAGTGAGGGACATGATGTACACATTGAGCGTGCTTAGAGTAGTATACCACAGAGGAACAGTTTGCAGCCATTTGTGTAATACCAATTGTTATAGCTCTGATACCACTTGTTATAGATCTAACCCAGAAATATTATAGCTCTGATACCACTTGTTATAGATCTGATTTGAAAATATATGAGAATACAAATATACCCAATAAATAACAAGATCAAAATAGATAGAAATGCTTCTATAACTCTGGCCTGCAAACTCGCCGCCCCCGAAATCCTGCAAAAAATTAAAAAAAAATCTCCCCTTATGCCGAAGAAAGTGCTCTGATACCACTTGTTATAGATCTGATCCAAAAATATAAGATAATGCAAATATACCCAGAAACAATAAGATAGAAATAGATATAAATTCTTCATGCACCGATACCACTTGTTATAGCTCTGATACCACTTGTTATAGCTCTGATACCAATTGTTATAGCTCTGATACCACTTGTTATAGATCTAACCCAAGAATATTATAGATCTGATATGAAAATATAAGACAATGAAAATTAACCCAGAAATAATATGAAATGATTCTTTATTGATCAAACCCTTGAGGTAGGGCAACACCATACATTCACTCCTTAAGGAAGGAGAACACTCCACAAACCATATGCATGTTCATACAATAATCCTTGACTATTTCTCGATGTGGGGTCTCTAGCCTCTATATAGGCCTCATACATACAATACCATGGATCATTACCATGGTTCCCTCATACCATCAAAGTAATACCATGGGCCCATTACATTATTATTAACTACTTGTGGTCCCTTACATGATATGGGTTAACCACCTTATTTATTACTATGGCCCATCCCATTATTACATTATTACCTTGGGTACCTCCCTTGGTACCCCATATTATCCCCCCTAGGTATATAACATTCCACCCCCCTTAGCATGTTTCGTCCCCGAAACATGGGAAGAACACAAATAATAAGATCTACTCAAAAGAGTAGTCCACTGGTACCATGCATGTGCATCTAGCCATCCAAGAGAAAGGTGAACCCTCGATCTCGCTCGTGCCTCGCTCGCTTGAGATGGAAGTTGACCATGGTAGCTCTTCTGTGTTGATGTGTAGTAGGTGGATCTTCGCTCCTCGCTATCCGTCATACGGGGGTTGTTGTCCTTGTGGCTAATTGGTTTCCAGCTTGTTGGTTGTTTTCTTGTGGGGTGATGTGGGTGCTGATATGTTGAAGTTTTAACCCACGATGTCCTTTTCTTTAATTCACCCTGTTGTGGTGTCTTCTTTTCCAATATGACTTCAACCACTAAGCTCTCATCTGATGTACCTGTAACCTTTTCTGCTTCAGCCTCTGTTTGTGTTTGGTTGTTGATCATCAAAGGCTCATCATCTGATATGTCAGTCCCTGGAACATCTTCTGCGTCAACCTCCGTGGACTCTACCTGTTTATTGATGGAAATATCCTGTAATGTAATTTTCTTCTTTTTATACCAGAACTTCAGGAATTTCTTCTGCACATTAATATTTATAGTACCCACTGATTCCATCCAAGGGTATCCCAAAACAACATCCATGTTATCCATATATGAAGCATAAAAATCACCATGAAACACATATCCATAGAAAGCTTCAAATCCTTATAAATTTGAACATCCTTATCATCAACCTGTGTATTTTCAATTTGTTTTGCTGGAACTTGCAATTTTTTTGCCAAGTTGACATTTATGAGATTTTTCTTGCAACTCGGATTTATAGACACAATGATTTTCTCCTTCTGAATCAATCCCTGAACCTGCAATACAGAGATACCAGCAAAAGATAACCCTTTTGGTTCCTTGGTTTCCTTCTTTCCTGTAAAAATAAAACCTTTGCTAGGCTGTGTGTTTGTCTGTGTGAGCTTATCCACAAGATTAGATTTACGGTCAAAGCGCTCTATAAGATTTTTTTTGAAGGCGTCCCAAGTCAAAAACCTTCCATTGGAACGTTGATGCTCTTGCCACCATTGTCGTCTTTCATTGTCCAAGTACATGCTTCCCACCATAAGCTGAGTCTCATTATCATAGACAGAAGCCAAATATTTCTCCATTTGTGCTAGCCATCTAGCTGGATGAGAGCCATCAAATTTATACAAGTCCCTCAAATTCCGATCTAGGCCCACCATCACAAAAAATATTGGCAAAAATTTGAAATGGTCACAATTCCATCAATATTGCTAAGAATCCCTATTATAACCTATTTTTAGAAATGGAACTATCATTCTGCATCTGCCCATGTGGTAGAAATCTTGATCCAGGCACTTGGAATTTCAGATCTGTGCTGCAACTCTCTCACCGTCACCAAAATTTATGCAAAAAAGAGCTGATTTTAAATAAGCGATATCTCCCTCATCTGGACTCCGATTCGACTGATTTTTTTTTTGAATTTGGGTATTTTTTCACAAAGAATCCAGATCTATAATTATATTTTGCAGATATTGCACTAGGACATCTATATCTGCGCCGCCAACTCGCTGCCCTGAAAAATTGTCTGCAACCCCATTGATTTTTAGATCAGCGATATCTCCTTCATTCGGACTCCGATTCAACCGATTTTTTTTTTGAAATCAGCTATTTTTTCACAAAGAATATATATATACAATTAGATTTTGTATATCTTTCACCAAAACATACAGATCTGATCTGCAAACTCGCCGCCCCCAAATCCTACAAAAAATTAAAAAAAATTCTCCCCTTATGCCGAAGAAAGTGCTCCGATACCACTTGTTATAGATCTGATCCAAAAATATAAGATAATGCAAATATACCCAGAAACAATAAGATAGAAATAGATATAAATGCTTCATGCTCCGATACCACTTGTTATAGCTCTGATACCACTTGTTATAAATCTAATCCAGAAATACTATAGCTCTAATATGAAAATATAAGATAATGCAAATAAACCTAGAAATAATATGAAATGATTCTTTATTTATCAAACCCTTAAGGTAGGGCAACACCATACATTCACTCCTTAAGGAAGGAGAACACTTTACAAGCCATATGCCTATTCATACAATATTCCTTGACTATTTCTCCATGTGGAGTCTCTAGCCTCTATATAGGCCTCATACATACAATACCATGGATTATTACCATGGTTCCCTCATTCCATCAAACTAATACCATGGGTCTATTACATTATTATTAACTACTTGTGGTCCCTTACATGATATGGGTTAACCACCTTATTTATTACTGTGGCCCATCCCATTATTACATTATTACCTTGGGTACCTCCCTTGGTACCCCATATTATCCCCCCTAGGTATATAACAATTTGATTTCACCTATCAGAGGGGAAAGAGGTAGGTGTTTATCCCACAGAAAGTGGGAGGGGCCTTGCCTTCGTCATCAACATTACAGGTTAAAGGAAAAGAGAAAACGGTGGAGGAAGTAGAGGTCAAACAACAACATGAAAAACATGACATTGAAAGGAGTTTCTCCTTGTGAACACAAGTGATGAGGGGAAAGACAAAATCACTCACGCTACCTTGAAAGCAAAGGATACCAAAATTAGGGAGCTTGAGACCAGTTTACAAAGGGCCAAATATATCATCTCCTTTTATGAGCAAGAGAACAAGCAGCTAGAGGTCAAGTAGGAATTGATGCAAACCAAGTACATCAAGGCAAAGAGGGAGGCTGAGAAGGCCAAGTTTCAACTTGATGAGGCTTATGGAGATTATGGAGAGTTGGATGATGAATAGGGATAGAGAAAAAGACCAAGAACAAGAGGATTAAAGAGAGCCTTAGAGCTTGAAAGGCAAAAGGAGGCAGAATTGGAGGAGAAACTCACTTTAAATGAGCAATTGGTCAAGGACATATCTAAGAACAGAGAGTCTTGGCTTGAGAAGGTGAACACAAACTTGGATACCCTCTTGGAAAAAGCAAACAGAGATGTTGAGATACAAAGGAATATGGCCAAGTATTATGCACGGAGGAACCAAGTGGCAAGGAGCAAGCTCAAAAGAGCTCATGAGAAAATTGACAAATTGACCAAGAAAGAGGAGAGGAGGAGACTTGACATGCTTGCTGAGGCATCCCTACATGCCTCTAACCTTTTATCAGTCATAAAATTACATTTTTGGGCATGTTGAACCATTTTTGAGCTTGAAGGAAATTGTTGTGTTTTTCAGTCCAGTTTTTGCACAGCCATGGAGGGAAAACGCGTAGCGCCTTGGGCGCTGTGCTCTTTTTTGAGACATCCAATCAGAAAGAAGTCAGAATTTTTGGGTTTCTAGTGATGATTACATACACCCTGTACATTTTCTAAGCATTTGGAGGAAAACTGGTTGGTCAAAAGGTCAAAAAACACCCAAAAAATGACCTTTCTGCCCTCTTTTTGGCTTGGGTGCTGCGCGCTGAGTAGTGTTGGGAGATTTGGTTTTTGACTAGGCAAATGACATCCAAATTCAGAAATTCAAGTTGTTCTGGAAAGTAGACAGGCATAGCTTTCCAACAAGCTATTGTGGGCCCAATTTGGACATCGGGAAAGCCTCCAAAAGTGTAGCTGAAGTTGAAGGGCACACCTGCACTTGGCGCTGCGTGCTGGCACTTGGCGCTGCGCGTTTGACACTTTGCCCAAAATTTTGCAGATTCGACCCAGTTTTCACTTCTACCATGATAGATGATGTTTTTACCCTTGTAATTGATAAGTTGAATGTAATTATGATGCTTCTAGAGCTTACTAGGGTAGATTCATTAGGTAAAACAAATTTATGAGGTGTAATGTATCAGTTTGTTTGGATTAGGGATGAGTCACTTTGACCACCCTATTTTCTTGTTAGCAGTTCAGATTTTGTTGGAAATAGCTCCTCCTCTCATGGATTCGACTCCCTGAGCTTAGGATGAGTTGTTTTGGGTCTATATGATGCTTTTCCTCAGTCATTGTAGGGGTTGGACTCAGTGGGATGCTTATGTTTTGATTAGATATCATTTTGTATCAGTTACAGCAGGAGATTAATGAAAAATTGTAGCTATTTCTTTGGGATCCATGTGGTATGATGCTTAGTTCAGTTTTTCTTTTGTATTCATGTGTTAGAATGTATTGTTGACTCCATTTCATCATTTCATTTCCTTTATGTGAATGTATACAAGTCTGAGAGGCAGAATCCATATCTTTTATGCTTTGTTTTGGGTAGACATTTCACAGTCTGTGTTTTCTTTAGTTTAGGAAGAATCCATGTGGTTTACATGCTCTTTCTAGCTCCTCACCTGTCTTTCCACCTCATCCATCAAACCCTAAGGTTCTAATCATTGTGCCTACCTTGCCCCATCGAACACCCTGCAGTTTTGACCTAATTTCCTTGCCCTAACTATTTGGCTCTTTCTGATCCAGCAAAACCCTTCAAACAAATCAAATCAAAACCCTGTGCTACTATACCTAGCCTAATATCAGTTTCTTGATCTAGTCATTTTGGCTGAGATCCTTACAGAGAGAGCCCTCTCCTGGCCTAGTAGGGCTAGCTACTTGGCTAAGCGTGGTTTGTGGTTACCCCGGAATTACCTTATTCAGCCTGAGGTTCAATTCAAGTGCTAACACACCTAATACAACAATCCTATACCTATGTAACATAGTGCTTATTTAGAGGCAACCAAAATCAATAGAAATTGTTTTCCATCAACACCTGGTGAGTAATCATTGTAGAGCAATTCATCACTCTAAATACCATAAAAAATTAAGTGAGTTATGGTGCCAGAAAAGGGAGATAAAAATAGAAAAAATGACACTTCCTAGACCGATCAACAAATTGACACTCTAAATTTATTGTCATGTAGATGTGAAAGTAAATTTATCCTTAATCCAGTACAAAGAATTACCTCCACTAAGGGTACCACATCATTAAAGATTCCTAATTTTTGAAAGAAAGAACTCAAAGCATCATGCTCAAATCATCTTAAAACCATTATCCAAGAAATAAAATGATGAATTTTAGGGAAAGAGAAAGATAACCGAGTAAGTTATGTATGCAATTAACTTTAATACCATAGACATGGCCTTTCTTCCCACAGGTGTCTATAACCTCGGCAGGGATGTCTTTTAACCCAGTGAAATGCATGTGTCCCACTTACTAGATATAGATTCAGAGTTAGCTTATTTGACTTTTTTTTTTAAATTAGATGAAGGCCACTATCCTGGCTTGGTAACTAGCTGATGGCAGTGCCACTCACAAGAAATAACATGGATGAATAGGCCGGCTCGTGATGAGACCTCCTATCTTCCAGCATTTTAGCTGAAAGCCATTACTCTGGCTTGGTGACCAGTAGCAGTAATGTCATGCATGTTAGGTCTCATGATCGTGGTAGGTCGGCTCATCACGAGACCTCCTATCCTCCCCTAAATATTTTATAAATTCTGATTGTGATTAACCTTAAAGGTTACTTAATAAGTGGGGAGACAGATCTACTCCTTAAGAGTATGGGATGGCATGAAAAGTTTTTAATGACTAATCATTACTGGCTAGTTCCTCTACCTTAAAGACTTATTAAAAATATCCTAGATAATGACTGAAAGATTCTTTAAGTTAATAATGCTAGCATTCTCATGAATAGCTTATTATGATATTTACAAGAGTGGTCCACCATAGGGGTCTCTCCAATAGTACCTTCTCAGGGAAACTGAAAATATATATCTCATATGACAACTTCGTTAGAGTGGTTAATCATGGTTACTTTTGAAAAATCATGAGGTATTAAAGTGAATCATACTCAACAAGATTTGTCACAGATGTGTGTGTTAAAAATTGATGTGGATTAAAAGCAGTTTCAGTGGCTATGCTTTGAAAGTCAAAACCCTAATTGCATTGTTGTAACAACTTTATTCATGGCATTTCTTTATTCTTCTACCCTACTCTACCCTAATAAGCGGAAGACTCCATTTTAAGTATAGGAGGAATTCCAATGCAACCAAGTGCGCAACAAAATGTTGATTATACTCACACTTAGTTTTAAATAATAGACTTTAAGACATACTAGAGCGTGAGAAACAAATTACTTCAATTGATATGGTACCAAGAGTTTTCGAATGATGAGGAAATATGGTGGCTTTATGACTGGTCGAAACTAGGATTTGCTGAAATCTACATATGTATGATTCTCCAACTGATGAAAGTCTTACACAATTTAATAGTCACTTTCCTAGAGGTACAAAGAATCTGGTGAAAGAAAAGGGATAAATCCCTCAAATTCAGGCTCAAATATTTGATTTTCAAATTGACAAGAATGGTTGAGAGAGATTCTAGGGTTTTGAGCTTCAACAACATTTTGAGAACAAGTTCATATGAAAGATTGGTCCTCAGGTGGTCTTTGAATGATAACTTCCTAGGGTGAATGTTTAGTAGTAATGTGGGAAGTTTCCAAATTCATTCCATTTCCAAACATGGAATATGTAGTATTCTGTTCAACATGGGAATCAACTGGAGGAATAGGTGGTTCCAACTGCTGTGCAACCTCATGGTTTAGATTAGGGTTTATGATATGGTTTGGGCTAGGGTTTTGGTTAATGCTTGGACTAAGGCTTGGGTTTGGATTGTGTTATAGACATATTTGGGCACTGCAACCCCAAACTCATATGTCCATAAACTAAGGAGTCCTTAAGTCCCTAAAAGTGTTGTTTCACACGCTAAAGGATCATGGTGAACTGATTACATCATTTCCTAGAAGTTCCACCTGAAAATCTACTCAGAACTGGCCAAAACTAGACCATACAGACTGCTCCATGGGCATGGTGCGATGCATACTGACTGCCTAACTGGCTAGGTGCGATGCATACTCAAATGGCCATCTGTGGGGTGCGATGAGCGAGAATAGACAAATGGCAGAGATAGTTGCAAGGTGGATGAGCATGGAATCTTCCAGAAACTTCTCCTATGACACTTGCCTTTCTGAATTCACCCAGGGATGAGTACAAGATCATGAAATCTACAAGCGGAACCAAGAACTATCAGTGGAATGACACTAATCAAAAACCCAGAGCTGACTCACACCCTTGCAAGACATCTATAAATGGATCCCTCATCTGAGAGATCTAGGGGCTGGAATTTTGTATTTTGTAAGGAAGTGTTGTTGGTCTGTTGGTGAGAAGAGACATTGCATTGTTGGGTGATTTGCTTGTTCATGAGGTGAAGAGGGCTTCTACAACTGGGAGGATGATGCTAGATCAAACAGCTGGGCTATAATCCTCTCTTACATTACTATTAATAAAGTTCTTTGAGTTTTCCTCCATATGATCTCATATTTTAGAATCTTATTGTTTATAAATGCAATTGTATGGTCAATGTGTTTTTGATTCCGCATTGTTTATGATGTTTTAGATAGAGATGATTTGATAGTTTGTTGTCACTTTGACTCTACAGGTACTCTTTGAAGCGGGACAAATAGGAGAGGAGTGGGAAATTCTATCAAGGAAAGGAGAAATCAAGCTAGGGCCAAAGTGGAAGATCCAGGTTGGTCCTCTTTTCTTCTCTTCCATCTATCACACTTAAAGGAACTCTTGAAAAGCTTTCATTGTTTGTTTCTAAGATAACTACCCGTCTTAGTGGGACTAGCAATTCAAATTGACACTAGTTTTTCCTAAAACAGATTGGGATTAGGGTTTGGACTAGGGTTAGGTCTATGGTATGGACTAGGGTTAGGGTACAGATTAGGGCTTGAATGAGAGTTAGGGTATGGGTAAGGATAAGGAGTAGGGTAAGGATTAGGATAAGGGGTAGGGTATGGTTTGAGGCTAGGGTAAGGTTTCACATGCGGCTGAGACCATGGGGGAGGATAACTGAATGGTGCATTGGAAAGAAATTGTGGTGGTTGTTGGTGCTCATATGATTGAATTTGCAAGGGAGATTTCCCTAGAGATAAGGATCCAAAAAATTCTTGAGGCCATGGTGATATCTAGCTCAAGGATGAGGGCCACTATGGCCATGAACTAGGATATTCGATTGGAGGAGGATTAAAAGTTTTCCATGAAATTTCAGGATTATAAACATGTTGAGAAACCTGCTCAGGAAAAGAAGCATTATTCCAAGTATCAAATGATAAGGGGTTTTGAGTTATACCTGGTAGTCGATTCAATTCCTTACTTGATTTCCTGAGTACCTGCAGTAATCCTGGTAGTGTTGGGAAATGTTCTGTTAGATGATCCTCTTCACAAATTTTGCAAATTTTCAGGCTACTAAGTGGACACTTTCCAAGGAGATGTTTCTTTCTACAGTTGGTGCAAAAGATAAGCAGTGGGTTTTCATCATGCTCCCACTCTTCCTGCAAATCATCCAATTTTGAAATTAAAGATTTAATGATATCATTTTTATGTTCAATCAAAATATTAAAATTTTCAATTGTTAATTCTTCATTGGATGAATTGTATGTCTTTGTAGTAGCATAAAGATTCCTCATTAGATGATTCCTCAAAATACAATTTTCCTGTTTTTAGCAAGCCAATTGGTACATTCATTAGCACATGATTGGCGTATATGTAGGGTGGGGGGTTATTTCAACATCAGAGAAAATGAGAAACCTTAAAGAAACAATGCAAGAAAGAAGTAAATTCAAAGAACATAAAATTGCAAGAGAAAATAAGTGAAGGAGAAAAAACAAATATGGCAGATCACCAAGGTCAATCCCCTAAGTGCCTCCCTAGCAACGACACCAAAATTTCGGGCAGTATAAATGCAATATTTACACCAACATTTAATTTGTCAATCTAAGTAAGTGAACTTAGAGGCATAGCACAATATATGTTAGAATACGACCTCAGGGATCTGTTAAATAAAAACCAAGCTCTTGCAAGAAATTCAAGAGGAGCATCATTCAAGAAAAATAAACAAGACTCTTCAAAGCAAAGTAAACACACTTTGGGAATCTACTTCTGGCTCCTCTTCTGGGATGAGTTAACTCTTGCAGTAAGTCTTCCTCAGTTTTCTAGGGGAAAAGGGAATGTAGGCCCCGTTCAAAAGAATGTGATTCAAGAAATAAAGAATGTGAAACCTCTTAAAACATTATTTCTATGTTGCAAACATGAAATTAACCTAGAAATCACACAACAACTTCGTTCCAAATAATCTAAGGAAATAATTGAATGCTTTAAGAAGAATCAAGATAATAATGCACTGCTTCTCTTCAAGACAATTCAATACTTTAACTATTAGAGAAATATGTAATAAGAACCAATATATAATTCATGTTGTTTGGCATGATCTTATTAAATACTTCCTTATAATATATGTAGCATTTAATTATAATGAAGAATTTTGTGAGCGTTTGGTCAACAAGATTCACAATATTTCCTTATGCTGATCCTTACATCTGCTTGCAAAAGAGTAGGAATAAATGTTTTTCTGCAAAAGTGCAGGAATAAATGTTTTCTGTAAAAGTATAGGAATCCGTCTCATATAGTATTCAAAGGAAGTCATGAATACATGTTAAGTTAAGTTAACCAGAATTCTTGATCAACAATTATTTCACCATTACATTCTAGAAATAAACTTTGTTATGCAGCAATGAGATCAGGGTAAATATTTGTAAGAATAAATAAGAGATGCAGTTAAAACATCACTGTTTACTTTAATTCAACATTTATCAAAATACATCCAAAAGCATTGATATTAAACTTGAATAACCAGAGCAGTAAAATAAATATTTTGGAATGAAATTGAAAATGAAATGACTGAAATAAGAGCTATGAAATGAAATTGTGAAATTATCTAAGATCACACTCACACCAAGCAAACTAAAATGCAGCAAAAGAAAGTTAAGAGGTTTGGGGCAACAAACTGGCTGGTGGGCCCAACCATCCAGCTCATTTCCCTTGCAGCAATTAAGTCACAATCTTCAGAACAATATGGAGAAACAAAATTACTCAGAAGTGATTTCCAAATAAACTCATTTCAGAGTAGAAACCATAATTCAGAATTTAATGCCAAGGAAATTCATTTCATAAGTCTTGTTACAGATTCATTAAATAATGTAGTGCTGGCTCTAACGGTCCCCTCTAGGGATCATCACAGTGGTGCATAGCTCCTCCTTCCTTGCACAGAAAGATCTAATTCCTTGTTCTGCAACTGAAATAAAATTTACAAAATACAAACTACCATCCTCCTCACACCTTTGTAGCTCCTCTCTTTTATATTGGTTTTTACGTGATAGTTTCTTTAGAAAATAACATGGGGATTGAATTGAAAATGATATTCATCAATAGAATATCAATACAACCATTTACCCATTGAAGGAATGAAGATCTGGCTTGAATTTCCCAAATCTAGCCTTTTTCTACAATTCTAGAAAAATTGGATTTTTTTAACAAAATGCGTCCAAAGAACTTTGCGTATCTTCTTAACCATTACGAATTTCGGAAAAATGTTTGGAGGAAATCTAGCTTGTTATATTTTCAACAATAACTGCTCTCATAATTTTCTGGTTTAGATCCATTGCCTCAGAAATTGTGCCTGAAAATGACTATTTGAAATATGAGATGCTAAAATTATGGAAAAACAATGTATTTTTAGAAAATTGTCTCAAAGACCGATATGTAACTTTTAGAACGTTACGAATTTAGAAATCAGTTTGAGGCTTTGTCAACTTTCTATACTGGGACCAAAACCCATGTTCCATAATTTCTCTATTTGCCTTCACCTGCACGGAAAACGAGGTGAAATTTGGTAGTTTGGAAACTGCTACGAATTTGGCGCCAAGGCATTAATTATTGCCTAAACATAAATCCATACGACCTGGGTGTATCTTAACTTATGTGGAAGTTTTCAAACAATATTTTGAACAAAAACTTCTTTCATATTTTCCTAGAGATGTGTCAATGCATGAAAGCCCAAAATTAGTGCAGGCATGTTGGTGCAGGCAGTGCTAGTGCAGGCACAACTGGTATAGGAACTGCTACTATAGGAATGTTGGCACTTGCCACAAAATAGCTTGACATTAATGACATTTTCACATTAAATTAACAAAACAAGAAGAGTTCATAGATCAACAACTATTAGCTGTAAATGCCTCTATATAATAACTTAATAATCCACAAAATGAATAATAATGATTATAGACACTTAGTACAGGCATAAAATTATTCTGTTAAATCATGAAAATTTGGACAAAATTGAGGCTCAACAAGAAGTGCCACAAAATCGAACTATATTGGGTGATACTCTTCCTTCTACATCAATAAATAGCCTATTCCTTTTCTCATATGATTGTTCATATTTGTGATCATTATGCGCTTCAATGTATTCGATTCCATTATTTTATAGTTGATAGTTCATGTATGATTTGATTGTTTATTGTTTCTGTTTCTTTTGATGCAGGTACCTTTTGAGTGGTTTTAGTTCAAGTGGGAGCGACAGAAGTGATTCAAAAGAGATTTAAGAAGCGAAAGGCAACAAGTAAGTTCCTCTATCTCATCTATATTCTATAAGAAAAGGTTAAACTACTTTCATTCTGTTGTTCTAGGTGTAGTCACCCACCTAGGGAAGATGTGTTTATTGGTAGATGCAAATTCCATGTAACACATTCGTCAACCCGAAATGAGAACCATTCGAAAAGGCCCTCCTTGGATTTGAGGGAATTATTCCACACATTGGAGGGTTCAATAGGCACCTGGTGATAACTGGACTTCAAGTCAATATTTCTGAAATATTTGGCCCCCATGAGCTGGTCCATAAGTTTGCAATCTGTGGGATTGGGTACCTATTCCAGATAGTGATCTTGTTCAGCACCCAATAGTCGATATAGAGTCTCCAAGTCTCTTCCTTCTTCTATACCAATACAATCGGGCTCCCACATGGTGGTGATCTTGGCTTGATGTGACCTTACTGCAAAAACTCTTGAATCTGCCTCTTGATATCACCATTCTCCAGAAAAGAGTGTCGATAGATCGGTCTATTGGGTAGTGGCACACTCAGGGTCAAATTGATGAAGTGCTTGACCTGACAATACAATGGTACCCTTGTAGGTGAGGCAAAAATATCCCGGTACTCCTCCACAACCTTTTCCATCTATTGTTATTATGTGGAGGAGCCTTGTCTAGAAGCCATAGCCACAACCTTCTTCTTGCCCTGAGGGCGAATCATAAGAAAAACAAATTTCCTAGTCTAGGAAATGATCTTACTGCATTGCTTTGTTGTGATCAAAGAGATGGCAGTAGGCGAGGCTCCTCCAGTATCCTGTAAAAATTATTTCCCAAAGTAATAATCATAGAGTGAGGTCTAGACTCATATACAACATGTTGCTTCCACAAGTATGGTTGTCCTAATAATACATCACAAACTTCAAGAGGAGAAACATCACAAAGTACTTCATCCTTGAAGGGCTTGATGTTGTAGGGAAGGTGACACTACTAGTTGACACGAAGATCTCATCCTTGATGAAGCCACCTGATGGTGTATGGTTACAGATGTGTTGTTGTTGATAGGCCCAGTCGCTTCATGACCTCCGCTGAAATGAGGTTATTTTGGCTCCCACTGTCGACAATGAAATATAGCGGAGAACCCTTCATCCACATATGTGAGTGAAAGAGGAGTTCCCCCTCCTCTTGATCTTCAGGCTCATTCTTCTGGATCTTGGTCGTGGCCACGTTGGCACTAGGATCCGCATCGATGATCTGCTTCCCTTTGTCATTCTCCTTGTTAGGTTCTAACTCAGAGTTAGAACATGCATTTGATCTAAAAGCCTTCAGCTCGGCCACCAGTGACTGCTTGGCCCGACACTCACTTGTGTTATGAGTGGAGCTCTTATGGAACTAACACCATTTTCATGTGTCCTTCTTTATCTTCAGGGTGTTGTTCTTTGCTTGTGGCTTCGGCGGGTTGTCTTGGGTTGCCCCGCCTTAAACTTCTCGCTTCTTCATATAAACTTTTTCTTAATCTTGACAACATATTAGTATGTCGTGACAAGCAAGGATATGTCTCGGAACTCCATCTCATCTTGGGTGTACTTATGTAGGAAGCCATGATACTTGAGTACCAAATCTCGCTCATAATCCTTGATACCTGATTTTGTGGGAAGGGTATGGAAAACATTTGTGAACTCTGACACATCTTGGTCCCTTCCTTGCCATAGCGTGGTACACTTAGTGTATTTATCTTCATAGCTCTTGATAGGGTAATATTGTTCCTTGGTGGAATCTTGGAAAGAATCCCAATTGGGTGCGGCTAAAAATAGTGAGGATTCCTTCTCGTCCTTTTGTTCACAGTAGGTTTCCCATCAGTCCTTGATGTGTGGGGTAGCTTTGAGAAGTGTGAAAGTAATTTTTTCCCAATTAGAAAATTCATGAACTGAAAAATATCCTTCCAACAAATTCAACCATTTATCTACGACGCTGCATCTATTTGGCCCTCAAATATGTGAATGCCAGAGTTAACTTGTACCTTAAAAGGAGTGGTTCCTCAAGAGTGGCTCCTAAATGAAGATGTGTCGCCAGTGGGTAGTCATCGAAGGATCTAGGAAAATTTATCCATCATCGCATTCCTCTATTGCTCGAGGGCTTCCTTAAGAAATATTTTGATAGGATCTCTTGCCCCCTGTTCTTTCTTTTCTTCTGCCATAGGAGGCCATTGGGGTTTGCGAGGCTAGTCTTGAAGAGGTTCAACCAAATTGAGCCCTAACTCCTTATACCCTGACCTTGTCGGGGACATGCAAAGACAAAAAGAGAAAGAGCATACCGATCTGATACCATTGATCTAAACTGAAACAAGAACACAATAAATTACAGATATAACCATAAATACAGAGATCTAGCAGAAATAACACTTCATTTCATTAATATTAGAATACTGAAATATGTTTACAAACATAATGGAAATAAAATAGCTCGGGTGATGGTAGCTTATCATAAAGAAGAGATGTGGTGGCTACATGCCTTTGAACAATGTTACAATGATGCTCAAAGGCCTATTTATTATTGAAAAATAAGGGAAAACCCTAAAAAACCAAAACCCTAACCCTAGGAGATGGAATGCCAAGAGTTTCTGGGCCTTGTCGGGGTTAGTTGGGCAACCAACTTCCCAGGGTCTTAACTTGGTCATTTTATCTTCGTTTGGTGTGTACTATACCTCTTTGGAAAGGTCTCTCCAAGTATTATAGGATTTTTGGCAAGCCCTTGCCTATGGCTATGGGCTTGCTGTGTACCTAAAAGAATGTCGTTTAGAGGGTCAAAACTGCTCTGGAAGTTTAGGACCAGAAAAATGATAAAAATAGTAAATGCTGAAATAAATAAGGAAACATATGAAACTAACTGGAGGTCTAGGTGGAACAAGTGGGTGGACACCAATATCCACCTAGATCATATGACATGCTTGTTGTAGGGTCTAACATGAAAGAAATGAATGTGATCAAAGGAAAACTGGTAAATTAATTTGCAATGAAGGATTTGGGTGATGCAAAACAAATCCTTGGTATGAGAATAACTAGAGATAGGAAAAATAAAAAATTAACATTGTCTCAAAGTTAGTACATAGAAAAGTCCTTGGAAATATTAAATATACATAATGCAAAACCAGTCAGTACACCTTTGGCTATCCATTTCAAACTAAGTAAGGAGATGTGTCCCAAGGCCTAGGAAGAGACAAATTATGTGTAAATTTCCATATGCATCAGTTGTTGGAAACTTAATGTGTGCAATGGTCTATACAAGACCTAAAATTTCACATGCAGGGGGAGTTGTACACAGGTATATGAACAATCCAGGAAAAGAGCATTAGATGGTAGTGAAGTGGATTCTCAGGTATTTGAGAGGTACCACAAACCAAGCATTATGTTTTGGAGGTTCAAACATTGCTCTAGAGGGATATGCTGATGTAGATAAGGAAGTTGACGGAGATAACAGGAGGAGCACCATAGGGTATGTGTTTACTATAGGTGGAACAACTCTTAGTTGGGTTTAAAAATTGCAAAACATTGTTGCACTTTCAACAATCGATGTAGAGTATGTTATTGCTACAGAGGTTGGTAAAGAAATGATTTGGTTACAAAGGTTACAACCATAGTGCCATTTATATTGCAAATAATTCAACCTTTCATTCTAATACTAAACATATACAACTCAATTATCATTTCATATGGTCAGTTTTGGATGATGGAGAGTTGAAGTTGGAAAAGATACACACTAGCTAAAATCCTACAAATATGTTGAAAAAGGTTGTAACCAGGGAGAAATTGAGTTGCTCCTCAGTTTCAATTGGCCTTCAATAATGATGATGAAGATAAGAAACAACTAGGTCCAAGGTGGAAGTATTGTCTAGTAAGTGAAGCAACGACGAAATTGATATAATCAGTCTCCAAGTGGGAGATTGTTGGATGTGGAGCCTATATTATTTTCTTTATTCATAGGTCTTATTTTAGTCACATTTGGATCCCAATCCTCAATGGAGGGTGTACTATTGCAGCCTAGGGGGTCTAAAGGGGGAGACTGCATGTTTGGAGCCCCACCCTAGCAGGGGTTCGGGGGCAGCACCCCCGCAGCTAAAAATAGATGAAAATTTTCCTTGTAGAATATTGTAATTTCATAGTCAATTTGGGTTGTTCATTAGGAGTATGGTTTGACAGTAGAAGTTATGTTTAATTTAGGTTTTTTTCCCTAGAAGGAAACTCCCTGGTTTATATGAGGGAAATTTATTATGCATGGGTATTATTATTCTGAGTGAGAAAGAGAGAGAAGACTCTATGAGAGCGAAGAGGAAATTACAACGAATTTTTTCTAGGTTGTATCTCTTCATTTTGTTGGATAATATAACAGGAAGGAACTGTAGTTTCTTCGTGGACATAGCCCAAATTTGATGAACCACGTATATTTGTGTCTCTCTTGTTTTATGTGTTTTTGTATTTGTGTTTCCGCAATATTTTGTGTATTTAATTGATCCGTTAATTAATTTCTAACAATTGGCACATTGATAGTAAGTCTTCATTGATTCAATGGTTGGCACATTAGTATTGATATTGGTATTTAGTAATATAGTCTTATATTGGTTTAAGCTTATTGCAGGGTTTGGGTCTAGTTTGAAAATATGATGAAAGGTGGCCTACATGTTTTTGATGGTTGATTGAGACAGGTGGATCAAGTATGAAATGTTATGAAACACAGTTTGTGAGGTGTTGATGGTTGTATACTTTAGTGAGGGAGTCAGGGCTTCCTTCTAGTGGTAGCTAGTAAACTTGTTGAGGGGGTAGGAGCCTCCTTCTAGTAGGAGCTAGTAAATTTGATTAGGGGATTGCAGCACCCTTCTAGTGGGTGTTGGAGAATGAGTGGAGGTTTGATATGTTGTTGAATGTTAGTTTTGTTGTGCTAATTTCAACTTCAGATTTATAAACAAATGCTTGTCAATTGCTTCATGTGCATAGGTTTCCTTATGGTGTTTGTGAATGTAAACAGGTAAATTTATCAAGTTTTATGTTAAGTTTATGAGAAAAATAGCATGAAAAACAAGTGTTGAATAGTACCAAGTAACTGTACATCAAACCATCAAAATGAACACTTAACACAATGTTTTGATGAAGGAGTTCACCCCTCCTGGGCTACATCTCCTTGGTCCAACTTCCATGGCTTGGGCCTCTGTATTATCTCAATAATGGAAAAAGTGTTGTTTACAATGCTCTACTTCTCCTGAAACTTGTTTCAATGTGTTCAAAATACTCAAATGAATTAGGAAAACCTTTCCCTGATCTCAATTTGGTCGAATTTTTCTCCAGTTATGGTCAAAACTGCTTTCTCCTAGTAAACCTCCTCTAAAACTGGAGGAACTCTAGTTAGTCCTGCTAATTTTGGAGTTGCCGCTGAAAATGGAGGAACTGCCAAAATTCCATTGAATTAAACTGTGAGTTTAATTTATGTTAACTCAGATTAATTAGCATTTAAACGAGGATTAGCGCGCAAAAATACTGCGCGTTTAGCTAACCATTGACCTGGTGGTTTGAGGGATGGCAGAAAGTTTGGGGTTATGGTTTGTTGGCATGGTTTTATTGACAGTTGAGTTGACCTTTGTATTAGCCGTAACCACCGGAGTGTTCACATGGGAGGGTTGGCCCTCCTAACCCCCAACCGCAACCATATTAAACTTCAAATATTAACAGAAACCATTACATGTTAAGAACGATTAGCACAGTGTAATGGTATGTATTTGAAGTTTGTATGGCGTAGGTCATGGGTTCAACTCTGCTGACTTGTCCAAAATTTTGTCACTCGCACCGTAACCGGTCCTTTGGGGAGGGACACATGGCGGCCTCTGGGCTTGCCACTTGAACCCTCCTCATTGGTTGACTTTCAACCAATAATAACATGCCACGTCACCACACATGTAACCAACCAAAACTTGAAACTTGGTGAAACCTGATAGGTAGTTGACCAAACTTTGATCCTACCACGTCAGCAGTGCAGACTAATGAATGTGCAATGATTATACATTTTTTTTTAAAATTCCTCTATTTGGAAAAGCAGATAGAACACGATATCTTCCTCATACGAACTTGGTTTTCAATGAAACAAGTTACATTGATATCCTTTTTCCGAGACGGACGTGGTAGTTCAAGTTTAGAGCCATTATGAGAACTTTGATTTTTGAGCTAAATACTGAGCACCTGATAATTCCTCCCCACTAGAATCCTTTTGGACCCCAAAAGATACTATCAATTGTTCAACATGTGAGGGTACATATTCCTCACCTTCTTTAGATGCAATCATTTGGATTTAGAAGGCTTTTGTCCCTTTAGTCCCACTCTAAGGTATCTGATATTCCCTCTCTTTGAAGTTTTGGTTCTTCTATCAAGTATGAGATCTTGCTAAAGTTCATCAAGATATGCTAGCAAGAAATCATCTATTGATGGTAGCTAAACATGTTCTCCTTGATCATCAATCAAAGGAGGCTCAAATAATCTCAAATTCTCAACATTAACGACATAGTATATTTGCACATAAGGAGGCAAATCTAGCTTAAAAGCATTTTTACCAATCTTTTCGAAAATTTTAAAAGGACCATAACGGATTGGCTTAAGCTTTTCACCTTCCCCTTAAAGTCTCTCTTTGCTAATATATAACCAAACTTTGTATCCAAGTTCAAATTTGTGATTGACATGGTGTTTTTCATGCCTTTCCTTGTAGTTGCTTTGACTTTTCTCAAGTTGTCCCTGCACTGTGTGATGTATTAACTGAATTTTCTCTATGAACTTCCTTGCCTTATCAATGTCACTATGACCATCGATGGCGACATATTTCTCAAAGATGAAGTCTAATGGAAATCTTGGCAAGTACCCAAAACATGCCTCAAATGGTGATGTGTTTGTGGAAGAATGCTTTGCCCTGTTGTATGCATGTTGTATGTAATGCAACTGTTCATCCCACAACTTGGGATGTTTTCTGCAATATCCTCTAAGAAGATGAATGATTGTCCTATTGACCACTTAAATTTTTCCATCTATTTACAGATGAAAGGTTGTACTCTTCTTCAACTTAGTGTCCATCATGTCAAACAAATTTGACCAAAAATTCCCAACAAATCGAGAATCTCGATCACTTACAATGGAAGTAGGGAGACCAAAATGAACCCAAATGTTTTGGAAGAAAAGATGAGTTGTTTGTTCAGCTATAATTTTATTTTTACATGGCTTTAGAATACACATCTTGTTGAACCTGTCTACAACTACATACAAGTAATCATGACCTTCCCTTGACAATGGAAGGCCTATCCTCTAATGAAATGAGATACATTATCAAGCATGCGTGGCCAATAATAATACCTTTGGAGATCTGATACTATCTTGCCTACACCAAATTATCCAGCAATCAATGAAGTGTGTGCCTCCCTTATGCTATTGTTTCTTTCTCCCCGTGGAATACATAACTTGCCCAAGTGATACAACAAACTGTTATGTACATGGTAATCTAACTATTCAATTTTGTTTCCTTGACTCAAGCTTGCATACACATATTGAAAGTCATTATCATATGCATATTTCTCAATGTAACTTTCATGTAAAACATAATTATGCTTGAGTAAAACAGATGAATTTACAATAGGCCTAGAAAGCATATTAGCTACCTTATTGTAGATTCCCTTTTTGTACTTGATAACCAAATGAAACTATTGTAGAAAACCCATCCATCTGAAGTGTCATGATTGCTGCAACTTTGACTATGACTATAAGTACTACAATGGTTGATGGTCGGTATGGATAATGGTCTCCTTCCCCATCAAGTAGTGTTTCCATTTTTTGACACTTTGTACCAATGCGTAAAGTTCTTTGTCATAAGTGGGATAGTTAGTCACAACTCCATTAAATATTTCATAATGAAATGAAATGGGCTTACCATGATACATAAGAACTGCTCCCATGGCGTAATTCCTAGCATCCATTTGAATCTCAAATGGATATCTAAGATCTGGAAGAGACAATACCGATGTTGAACTGATCTTTTGCTTTAAAGCATAAAATGCTTTCTACTGTACATCTCCCCAATGGAATACTTTCTTGACACTAGTCAATGCATGTAATGGTGTTGCAATAGAAGAAAAATTAGCAATAAATTTCCCCCAATATTGTGCTACCCCCAAAAAGATTCTTACCTCTGTAACCGTATTGGGCTTGGGCCAATTTAGAAGGACCTCAACCTTAGAGGGGTCTATTCTTAGCTCACCTCCTCCAACAATGTGTCCCAAATACACTAAAGAAGTCTTGCCAAATTCACACTTTGACATCTTTAAAAACAACTGTTCTTTTCTCAAGACATCAAGTACTTTGTTTACATGCAAGACATGTTCATCTCTAGATTTGTTGAATATGATAATATCATCTAATAAACAATGAAAAATTCATCTAGAAATGGTCTCAATACATCATTCATAACTCTCATTAAAGTAGCTAGAGCATTTGTAAGACCAAAAGGCATAACAATCCAGTCAAACAATCCTTGTTTAGTTTTAAATGTGGTTTTCCAAATGTCCTCTTTAGCTATTATAACTTCATGATAACCACTTCGTAAGTCTAACTTAGTGAAATACTTTGCATACCTCAATTGATTAAGAAAATCATAAATTCTTGGGAGTGGATAACAATTCTTTAACGTGATTTTGTTCAGTGCACGGAAATCCACACACATGCATCAAGTCCCATCCTTCTTTGGCACCAAGACAATGGGTGAACCACATGGAAAAGTAGATGGGCATATGATACCTTTGTTGACCAATTCTTGAATTGTATTCTTGATTTCCATGCTCTCCATCATTGACATGTGATACATGCCAATGTTTGGAAGTGGAACATCCTGTTGCAGCTATATCTCATGCTGAATTCCCCTCTTGGGAGGTAACCCATTTGGTTCCTAAAACATCTTGCCATGATTTCTTACCACATCAAACAAATCAAATTTTAATTTTTCATCACAACCTTCAAAAGATTCATAATCAATGTCATTCTTTTTCTTGATCATGAGAAGAACAAAATTTTTACTTTCACTTACTAGTCTCTTCATCTGCCCTGCATTAACCAAAGAGATGTTTAACTTTTTGCAATGGACTCTCACAATGTACTCGACCCCATTATTGAGAAATAAGTATTTGTTCTCATGGCAATAAAATACTGCTTTCCTATCATACAAATATGGACTACCCAAAATGATTCCTAAGATGTCAAGTGGAACTACATCTAACTCAACTTCATCAATAAACTTTTTAGTAATGGAAAACTTGAATAAGAATTTCCTTGTAACCTGTAAATTTTCATTATTGACTATCCAACCCAATGGATATGGCTTATGATGAGGTACAGTTTCAAGGTTAAGCTTTTTTACCAAGTCTTTTGAAATTAAGTTTGATTGTGACCCACTATCAAATAATGCATCAATCTTTGTATGATTTGAAATTACCCATACATGGAACAATTCTATTTTTGATTATTCATTTGGAGTTTTATTGTGACTTTGTGAGGAACTAGTACTTGAAAAAAATTCTTTTCCTTTTGTAACCATGGCTGAAATCTTGGTCTCATCACCATAATTTGATCCAAGATCATGTTGTGTGGTAGCAGTTGTCTTTTGTTTTCCCTTATTGTTTGGTTTCTTAGGCCTTAATTCGGGATGTAATTTCCAACAATGGGTTTCATCATGCCTAGCTTTGGAACAATGTTGGCATATAGTTTTCTCCCCTTCTTTATTCACACTTGCATTATTATTTCCATTCCATTTTCCTCCCTTGTCTTTCTCCTTGCCCTTGAATGACTTCTTCTTATTACCCTCTTCCTGAATGTTCTTTCCTCTTGCTTCAAGGTGCGTGGCTTGCACACATATCTCATCCAAATTACTTGGATTGAACATAAGGATAGTATGTTTTAAGTAGGAATGTGAACCCCCAATATATTTCTATAATGTATCTTGGGAATTCAAGTTTACTCCTAACAGCAAAGCCCTCTTTCTAAACTCTTGCGTATAGTCTTGAACTATTTGGCCCTTGAGATGCCTAAAATTCTGCCAACTCATAATGGCTTTTTGCATATAGGCTAAAGGATAAAACTGTCTTTTAATTGCAGAAACAAATTCAGCCCAAGAAATGGATATCTTATCATGAATTCGCATTTCCTCTTGAGTCTTTGCTTCACACTAGACTAGTGCTGCTCCTTCTAGCCTCGATGAAGCCAACTGGATTTTTATGTCATCTTCTTCAAGGTTCTGAATTCTGCAATAAACCTCCAATTGTCACATCCAATTGTATAGCTTTTCTGCATTCACCTCACCATTGTACATGGGAAATTCAAACTTAATGTCCAATTTGAGTAAGTGAGTCTTTTCCTTTGGGGTTTTTGAATGAATATGAACAATTTTTGTTGTGGAAGTGGAAGATGATGTTGTTTGAGATGTTAAGGATGATGAAGATAATGAGGAAGATGAAGATGGTGGAGATGGAGTAGGCTTTCCTCCATTACCCTTTAATCCTTCTTTTCATCATTTTTATCTCCTGAGCTTCCTTCTCCATGTGGAGGCTTAGAACTCTCTCCAACCATTCTAGTAGTCCTCTCTTCATAGAGGACTCTAACCATGTTAGTTAAGTCATATAAAGATTTATTGAATGCTTCCTCTTCTAAAAGACCTTCATTATCTCTTGTTCCAGACATGATGGCTTTGGATTCAAGCTCAACTTCTAGTAATGCTTGTATCTCCTCAATCTCAATTGAAGGTAAAACTTGAGGTGCTTCAAGTGTAGCTAGGATTGGAACTTTGGGTGGAGATTGTGGCCTTGTAGCTCTCCTTCTTCTGGGCATTACCTCAGGAGTTGCAACCAATAGTTTCCCTTCTCCTCTCTGCAACTTTAACCTTGTACGCATCACAAATTTGCAACCATTAAAACCCTACTTGCACAAAACTCAAGCAATCAGGAAAATAACCTTTCCTTTGATACCAATTTGATCTATTGTTGAATCCTAGTTTTGTTGTGCTAATTTTAATTTCAGTTTTACAAACAAATGCTTGTCAATTGCTTCATGTGCATAGGTTTCCTTATGGTGTTTGTGAATGTAAACAGGTACATTTATCAAGTTTTATGTTAAGTTTATGAGAAAAATATCATGAAAAACAAGTGTTGAATAGTAGCAAGTAAATGTAAAACAAACCATCAAAATGAACACTTAACACCGTGTTTTGATGGAGTTCACGGAAAACAATACATGTTAAGAATGATTAGCATGGTGTAACGGTATGTCTTAGAGTTTGTATGGTGCAAGTCACAGGTTTGACTCCGTCGACCTGGCCAAAATTTTGTCACTGTGCATCATAATCGGTCCGTTAGGGAGGGACACGTGGCAGCCTCTAGGCTTGCCACTTGTCCCCTCCTCATTAGTCCCTTTTAACCAATAATAACATGCCATGTCACCACACCTGTAACCAACCAAAACTTGACACTTGGTGAAACCTGATAGGTAGTTGACCAAACTTTGACCCTACCCAGTCACTTGCCACATCAATAGTACGGACTGATGATTGTGCAGTGACTACATTTTTTTAAAATTCTTCTGTTTGGCAAAGAAGACAGAATGTGATATCTTCCTCATACGAACTCGGTTTTCAGTGAAATGAGTTGTGTTGGGATCTTTTTGCCGAGATGAACGCGGTCTTTTAGGTTTCGAGCCATTTTGAGGAATTTGATTTTTGAGCTAAATACTGAGCACCTGATTAAGGTTGTAGCCTACTACAAGTAGGAGACTACATGCTAACAAGAGTCTACACTAGTACAATACCATGATGTGATGAAGGATTTTTCATTATAATAAAAGAAGAAGACAAAGACAACAACAATGGTTTTTTTCTCCCTCATTGGGTTTCAAGCTAAAATCTCAGTGTTCCTATGTGTCTTATGTTGATATGTGGATGTCCCTTACATTCTATGATTTACATGTTTTATGATTAATGTTTCTCATAATCATAGAGATATCTCATATAATGTTGGTAACAAAATAATTTATTAGATGCATTGAAAAGAAAAAAAATAATCTAAGTAATGTTTTAATTGGGCACGAAATATTGATTCACCCCCCTCTCAGTATTTCTAATAGGTAAAGTTGGAAAAACACCTCCAATATTATGGTCCAACTATGGGAAGAAGCGCACCCTTAGAGAGTGTCCACTAATCAATCTGAAAATTTGTGGTATTTTCAAGGAGAATCACTCAATAAATCATTTCCCATCGCTATCAAGATAAAAAGAAGTATTAAAGGAATCAAATGAAGAGATAAAGAAAACATATTTTAGTGGCTCTAAGAAGCCATGGAAATCTCCACCACTACATATAGCTCAAAACCCTTCATCATTCTTCAATACATGGATGAACATATATGATTCTCAACAAGTTTCTCAATAAATTCAAAATCCTACAGTTCCATGGAAAACTCCTAGTCCTCCTCTAACTTTTTACGACACACTATGCTTACAACGACCCTCTCCTATGAGTCAAATATTCATGTGACCTCAAGGATGACATGGAGCCTCATTTCTAAATAAATTACCTATACAAACTCAACAACATGTGCAACAACAACAACTACAACTCTTGTACAACACACCACCAAGTAATCATCCTCTATAGTCCCAACTACATGTGCAATGTTATCCAAATATGACAAGAAGGTTGCAAAACAAGTCAAAGTACCTGTATTTTCCATTTACTCCCCCATTCAATGTAATGACATGTATTTTATAACGAGGACATGAGTGAATTCAATAACTTCCCCTCTTAGCACAAAGCATGAAGAAGATAATTCACCCCGGGAAGAAGCCTTAATCTAGAGATCATTAGAGGGACAACACATGATTGGAACTTATTCTAAAATTGCTACTACAAGTGATACTACTGTTAAAACTATTGAAACTGTTGTAACAATTTATATTGTTATTGTTGTTGTTGCTATTCAAACTGCTATAACAACTGATGTTATTATTACTTCTGAAACTGTTGTAACATCGAATGTTATAACAGCGGATGACGTAATAGCTAGAACTACTAAAACTATTGAAACTATTCTAACAAGTGATTTTGTTGCTATTGAAGTTGTTGTAACAAGGAATGTTGTAACAACAAATGATGTAACAATAGATGTTGTAACAATTGTCCTTGTTGATGATCCATATTGGATCATTATATTTTTTGTCATCCATCTCGATGCATTTTGAGTGGACAAAGTGGAGGAATCAACTCACATGACCATTTTTACCTATAGAAATTAATGTGTAGATTTATGATTGCTCATGAAATTTACTAAATCACAAGACTTGAATCTAGTCTACTGATCTGCGGAAGTTAATTCACCATATAGAATAAGAATCATAGACATGCAAAAGGAAACATCACACATCCACAAATATTTATCTAGGGGAAATAAATGTCTCAAAATCCCATACTATCTATATTGCATTAACCAGAGAATAGAGATGAAATACATATCCTTGCTCAAGCTTGAGCACACCCTACAAGTGTATAGTATATCCCTTTATCTGACTAACTGACTCTAGCCAACACTTAGCCAATTTTCAAGCCCTCCAAGCTCATATTCCTTACATTGTTTCCTTAGGAAATTGGCCCCTATTATTTACGAATTTCCCACTATTGAATTGTGAAATTCTCCTAGGGTCCTTCCTCTAATTGCATGCACCACCTGTACACATTGGAATATGCTACAACTAATAGTACACTACCTTAGAATATCCATCTCAATTGGGTAACTCGAATTCTCTGCATGCAACAATTATTTTGGATTGATTGAGTAGTTAACTATTTGATCACTGAGTGTGGTTGAAGTTCCACTTCCACAACTTGACCTCCACTAGTCCTTCTAACAGTTAGAACTAGTTAAACTGACAATTATAACTTAAATTAACTAAAATAGATTGCTACATATTAGAAATCAAACATACTAAAATGAACTCAATCTTCCCCAACTCGAACTAACTAAGTTAACTGAGTGACAAGATCCATGTCACCTCAGTTAACAAGCTCCAAGATTTCTGCTCCAAGATGGGTAATGCTTCTAAGGTACCATATAGCATGATTAATGGCCCTCCAAAATAGTTTGGTTTCCCTAACCATAGCTTGGCTCAATTGGTTCACTGCATAACAAATGTATGGTCATGTGTTCATAAGATACATGTGTGAAACCGCCAACTTTCAGTAAATAGTTTCATCCACTTCCTCACTTGAAGTGACATCCTCTTTCCTCCAATTGGTCGTTAGAGTCTCCATGGGTTTTCACCTAACCATGTGGAACATCTGAAGTATCTTGGTTGCATACTTTCCCTAAGACACAAACAGTTTCTTTCCATACTTCTAATCCAAGGCAGTAGTGCATGAGACCCATGTCCTTCATCTCAAACCCTATTGCAAGGCCCTCCTTGAAATATCTGATCAGTTGCTCATCACCAGTAAAAATAAGGTCATTAACATATAAGACAATAATCAACAATTTACCTTCTACCAAAATATGTATAGGTTTGCATCTGCTTCACTTTTGGTGAAGCCCAAACTGGTGAGATAGTTATTGACCCTGGTGTACCAAGCACAAAGTGCTTGCTTGAGACCATACAACGCTCACTTGAGTATACACACATGAGAATCTTGATCAAAAGTATCGAAGCCTTCTGGTTACTTGATATAGACCTCTTTCTTAATAACTCTATTGAGGATTTTTTTTCACATCCATGTGGTGGATTTTCCACCCCATCTGTGTAGCCAAATCAAGGATTGATCTGACGGATGAGTACCTTGCTACAGGAGCAAAGGTCTCCTCATAGTCAATCCCCTCCATCTTCACCCACTACTCCTCCTAAGGTATTCTTTCTTGTCTTCTTGTGTGGACACTTTGTGGCATAGTGCCTGAATTCATGACAGTGAAAGAACTTGATTCTGGACAAGTTTTTCTTCTTGCTCCCTTGGGTAGATTCTTCTTTGGATTGGTATTGTTCCCCTTTCCCTTTATTTGCCTTTCCATCTAAGGTAAATTTCTCCTCATCCTCACCCTTAGATGAAGTCCCATCTCTAGTATTCCACCTTATTTCCTCCTGTACCAAATCAGACCATAGGCGTTCAAAATTTGGTAGTTTCTCCCTCCCATTCACCGAATCTTGGTAGTTGTGCCAACTATTGGGAAGGCCTAGAAGGGCTAGGCTCACCAAATAATACCCTGCTATAGTAACACCAACTTGACCAAGTTCATCACGACATTCTGTGAACCTACTCAGGTACTATGGAATGGTCTTGTTCTTCTACATCATGATATTTCAAAGTTTGTCCTTGAGTGCCAATTTCCTATGGTCACTACTATTCTAGAACAAATATGTCAATGCTTGCCACATTACAGACAAAGTCTCTTTCCCATGGATATTTAAGACAATATGGTCTCATATTGCCTCCAATATGATTATCCTCACCTTGGCTACACACTTCTTCCATTTTCCCATATCCTTAGCATCAAATGTTGTTGGTTTCAGAAATATCATTATCAATGAATTCCTTCAACCCATTATCCTCTAGTACTACCTCCATGCAGTACTTCCATGCAACATAATTTCAACTTCCCTCAGGGTCTTAATCGAGCCTTAGTCCATTCAAATCCATATTCTTAGTCTTGAAGAAAACCTACAACACAAATATTCAAATTTGAATTTCTTGCAATGACAAATTCGAAATCTCTGCTCTACAGTAATTCCATTTCTAATACCATGTAGAAATTAATGTGTAGATTCAATATTGCTCATGAAATTTACTAAATCACAAGACTTGAAGCTACTCTACTGATCTGCAGAAGTTAATCCACCATCTAGAATAAGAATCATAGACATGCAAAAGGAAATAACACACATGCACAAATATTTAGGGGAATGCAACTGCTCAAAACCTCTTACTATCTATATTGCATTAACCCGATAATAGAGATAAAAT
Organism: Pinus tabuliformis; assembly: GCA_031772625.1. Lineage (NCBI taxonomy): Eukaryota > Viridiplantae > Streptophyta > Pinopsida > Pinales > Pinaceae > Pinus > Pinus tabuliformis. Next base: position 1,586,445,770 of record CM062819.1, on the reverse strand, counting down.
ACATATTCTTTCTCAAGCATGAGAACACCTTGCAAATGTATAGTCTATCCCTTTGCCTGACTCAATGACTCCAGCCAACACTTGCCAGTTTTCAAGCCCTCCAAGCTCCTATTCCCTTGCATTGTTTCCTTGAAAAATTGGCCCCTATTATTTAGGAATTTCCCACTATTGAATTGTGCAATTCCCCTATAGGTCCTTCATCTAGTTACATGAACCACTTGCACACATTGGAATATGCTACAACTGATGGTACACTACCTTGGAATCTCCATCTCAACTGGGTGACTCAAATTATCTGCATGCAACAATTATTTGGGTTGATTGATCTGTTAACTAGTTGATCACTCAGTGTAGTTGAAGTTCCACTTCCATAACTTGACCTCCAATAATTCTTTTGACAGTTAGAAGTAATTAAATGGACAATAACTCAAATTAATTGAAATAGATTGCTACAAATTAGCGTTCAAACATACTGAACTGAACTTAAGCTTCCCCAACCCAAATTAACAGAATTAAATAAGTGGAAAGTTCCATGTCACCTCAGTTAACTACCTCCAATATTTCTGCTGAAATAGAAATTTGAATTTTCTCTAGTTTTACCAAGGCAAATTCAAATTGAGATTTTCTTGTTGCACTTTCAACATTATCGGTAGGATGCAGTTTGGCAAAACGGGGTGTGGAGCCTTCTGGGAGCATTTTGAGGCATAAAACAATGTTTTTTGGGGGTAAAACATTGTCTCTTTAGTGCCACACAACTACATGCTATTCTACACACAAGGATCTTTTCAATGACTCAAGAAGTGCGTCAATCGGAGTCTGTATGCAAAAGTTATGCCACTTAGAAGTTGACCTTCCTGTTTTCACACATATAAATCAGAAGGATGTCGCAAAAACCCCCATTATTCATGGAAAAGGGGCTAGCCACATGATTATGATGTAAAATTATTTAGACGAGTCTATATTGTAACTCTGTTTAAGAATTGATGTAGTCAAAATTACCCACTAGTAGACTATGGAGATGTGTTATAACTGGGTCACCGGGAGGAAGAGGCATTCCATTCTTTTGAGATAATTTTTGTAACACCCTCCTCTAACATTTACCCAAGTTAACCACTCCACTTGGATAAACATGTGATGAGAGGCTACTATGATGTGATTCAACTCCAAATGTACAACTAAGGAAGTGGAACCGACGAAACAAAACCATTTTGACCTTTTGCACATGTAACAAAACCTTTAGGAGCCAACCAACACTTTTAGGTGACCAGCCCTTGAGGCAACTTGTTATTTCACTGATATGGAACCCAAGCCACTCCCATGACAAAACATGCATGTGACTAAGGCCTTCCAGTCACTCCCACAACATGAGCATGCCAACCATTGTGGACTTTTCAGCTAGTTTTGAGCCAACAACCCCAGATTTTGTGCCACATTTTTAGGGCCAGGACTCAGGCCACTACCCAAAACTTCATGAAACCTTCAGAAATAAAAAATGACATTGAAACAAAGGTACTAATGCAAACACTTGATCAACGACTTGAATGGACCCTTACTAGCCATGACAGGCATTTCATCAAACATGTCACAAATATGTAATCTGAATGTCATAATAACAGATCTGAGCATAGGGGTATCATACTTATCTAAAATTCGTAAAGAAGCATTGTTTACTTTTCATATTACCTACATTACCATATATTTGGGCATATATTCATTTTACTTTCAACAACTAATTAAAACATGATGGAAACCATACATCAAGTTTGTCACAAAACATATTCGTAACTAGCATATAACCAACATAAATACAAGGATATAACAACCATAAAATCCACATATAAGCCCTTACATTTACACATGATATACTAAGGAGAAAGAGCTCTTATTATTGAATGCAAAGGCCAACCAAGTATGGGACTTCCATGAACTGCCTGACCATAGATTGGAAGAACCAAATCTTTCTTTCCTCCAATCACACCCGTGCCATATTACAAGCATGAATTTGGGACTCAAAAAAAAAGAAAAAAACAAGGTTTCCATGGGCTTTACCACAATCCCCACTAGATCACCAGGCCCTAAACAAGCATGGATACCACCATATTTCTCCACCTACACTGTGAGGTATTTTCCTGTCTCCTAGTCTTTAGGCTTTACCATATATCCTGCCATACAATGATCGAGGATCCCTAGGCCTAATCAAGACTCCACCCTCCACACTTTACTGTATATCCCACCATTCACTGGCTAAGGATTCCTAGGCCTGACCAAGGGCACATACCTCTAGGATTTATTGTATATCATGCCATTCACCAGTCAAGGATACCTAGGCCAACTGAGGCACACAAAATATAGCTTTACCACAACCCCAATCTGGTTCATGGATTCCTAGGCCATGTTTTCTTTCTTTCAGAGACCACCTCAATTTTGAAACAACTTGGCCATCCATCTCAACCAAATACAAGAGAACCCATCACACCATGGTTATCCATAAACGGAAAGGCAAGGCTAAAGAACACTATCACACCTGGAAAAACCTGTGCCAATGAAAGCAATAGAACCAAATACAGATATGCATGTACCATACATGTCAAATCTAGCAAGGAAATCACACATACAAATCAATACATGCAAATCGATACCTGCAAATAATCTCGTTGTAGCTACTTGATCCTACTCTTCCTTGCTTGATCTTTGCTTCGTCTTTGCCTTCTTTGATTTCCTTGATCCAAAGCTAAATTGCTCCAAGAAAAACTTAAGTGTCCAAGAGTATGAGAGAGAGAGAATAGAGGGAGAGCTCCAAAATTGAACTAACAAAATGTACGAACTAATCCTCAGAAGCCTTATTATTAATGGGGCCTCTCTTTTCTTCAATTTCCATTATTTTCCCTTCATTTTCCTCCTTACATGCAACCTGTGACATTTCACCTTCCTTTTCTCCTAATTTCATTATTTTCATGAATAAAATTCCAATTAATGCCTCATGCCTTCCCAAAGCCTTTTCCATTGCCTTTGCCAATTTCCTTAGCCATAATAAACCAAACGAACACCCACACTAGGATGTTTTTTCCCAAAATTAAACTTGGAATACCTATCCCATGACCTTGGTTATTATTTTTCCTTTATTAACTTTATTACATGGAATTTTTGTAGAAATTCCCATTGTAGATCAACATATTATGAAATATACTAAAACACATACAAGATCTACTTCTACAACACTTTGCGGAAGCTTAATCAATTTGAGCACGATCAATGAGAACACATATAACTGAGAATGAGAAGCAATCACACATAACACAGAATAAATAACCCAGGGAAAGCCTCAACCTAAAACCCCAACTCTGTATTATCATAGAAGTGGAAATGTAGTCTGGATTACAAAAAGAATCAGGTCACAAGCTATCCTATTCTCTTTGCAACCCCTCTGCTGCCCATAGACAGTCAAAGGCCTCTCTCAAACCTTCTCCTCTGACCTCCAAGCTTCCTATTTCTTTGCACAATTTTCCCAGGGGTCCAGTGGAGCCACTTGTCTGAATTGGCCACTTCACACACTCACTAACCTCTGATCTAACTGTGCAAACCTAAAGGAGATAAATCCTTCTCCATGGATGAGTTTCCTTTATAGGAAAAATTCATCCAACTGATAGTACATTGTCCCTTCTCTGATCTCAACTGGGTCTATGTCTAAACTGACATGCATGAGTTATTCATAAGAGAATATTCAGTTATCTGAAGTGCAATAGTTATATGCAAGCATGCATTAAATAACTGAAATCACAATAATTTAAACAAACTATTTAAATCAATCTAACTGGAGTTGACTCAGTTAACTGAGCCAACTAATTACAACTCAAATTAGAACTCATCCTTATCTCTTTAATTGATGGATAAATTCCTCAATTAGTAGAGACACTGTTGCATGTCCTCACATAGACATCATGTTTGATTTTTCACAACTAATTAACTCATGGTGAATTAATTAATTTATTTTCAAACAGATGTTAAGTTCAAATTCGAATTTTACTTCACTATTTTAGTTTAGGGAAAGACTAAAATAGGAATCCATTCCGAACTACTAAAAATAGAATGCTATTTTTAGCACTTCCATTTTTCATTCCCTGTTGCTCAATCCAGCACTGGTACCCAAACTACTATTTATAGTAGTGCTATTTTTAGCACTTCTATTTTTATCAGTTCTTGTTTCCATTTTCAACACTCCCTCTCAACAAGAAAGACATTCAACTCGAACCTGATCCTGAACCTTTGGAACATTCTGCATGCAACACTTCTCCCAAGTGTGGTTGCTCCAGCAGCTCTAGAAACAAAAAAACTCCCCACTGACCTCTCTGTTGGGCTAGAAACATACTCTGATGCTGAAGCTCTACCTGTTGCTGAAAAGCGCTCCCTCTTTGACCTCTGAGCTGCTGCAACACTCCATGCATCTCGCACCATTGCACACCTCTCTATTCCATCTTGCACTGATGCAACACTCTTGTGCCTCTCACATTGCTACAACCTGCTAGCTCTACACAGTCCTGGGACTCCTCCACTGTAGGTCTCTCTGCTGCTCCATCCGCATCTGTCTCTACCCAATTAGTCAGCCCTGCTACTCCTCATCGGGGCTCCTGTAGCAAAGTCGAATCAAAGAGGTTGGGTACCTCAAGGATCCTGCCCCTATTCCATCCTTCTTGGGACTGTCACTCCATGTCGCCCCACCTCTGACCTGGAGGTATGGATGCATGTGATCCCTCTGCCCACCTGGCTCAAAATTTCCCCCTACTCGAGGTCTCTGCATGAGTAGATGTCTCTACTCAATCTCCTCTCAACTTCTCTAGTTATGGCTGCTCCACAACCTCCTAAAGCTTCTTCATCAATCGTGGCTCCTCCACAATCGTCTGAGACTTCTTTTGGCACTGCATGTTGAGAGGTAATGTACACTCCCTCTCAACCACCAAGTCTCCATCAGATTCCTTTCTCCTCAAGGCTTTGCATGCATCTTGAACCTCAAGAGCATACAGGTTCTTGACCCGTGAACTGATCTGCTTCACCTATCTAGTGATGATGTGTCTAAGGAAAACCTTTCCCTTACTGAAGACTACATCATAGCCTCTATCTTCCAGCATCATGATCGACACCAAATTTCTCTTCAGTCCTAGTAAATACTTGACATCGGTCAAGGTAATGGGAGCTCCATGCTCCCTCTGAAAAACAACTGTGCCTACACTTGAGACACTATACTTTTCATCATTAACCATCCCTATGAGTATCTAGAGATCCTTCTCCTCCAAAGTATTGAACAACCTCTTGTCACCGGTCATGTGGAAAGAAGCTTCACTGTCAAGAAACCATCCACTTCCCACCATGGATGAAACCATGCATGCGAACAGTGTGAAATCCAACTCGAACTATGAGGCCAATGCCTCACCTTCTGATCCTTCCACAAATCCTTTCTTGGATTTCCTTAGTGGACAATTTGTAGAAAAATGGCCCACCTCATGACAACGAAAGCATTTCACTTTTGATTTGTCAAACATCCTCCCACCTTGGGAAGAATTGGATTGGGAAAGAGAATCCTTCTCCTTCCCCTTCTTCGCCTTACTCACTAAGGTGAAGTTTTCTTTATCCCCCATGGATGAAGAGCCATCTCTGGTGCTTCTACTTATCTCCTCTTGCATTAGATCCGACCAAATTTGTTCCTAATCTGGCAGTTTCTCTCTTCCATTAACCGAGTCTTGGTAGCTATGCCAACTCTTAGGAAGACCGAGGAGTGCAAGACTCACCATGTCATCATCAGCTGTCATGATCCCTACACTTCCAAGCTCATCCCTGCATGTGGTGATCTTGTTCAGATACGTAGAGATTGTGTAGCCCTTTTCACACTTGATATTCTGAAGCTTGTCCTTTAGCGCCAACTTCCTCTGATCGCTGCTATTCAAATATAGATCTTTCAATGTTTTCCACATTGAAAATAGTGTCTCCTTCCCACGGAGAGTTGATACTATGTGATCTCCAACCCCCTCCAGAAGGATTCTCATTTCTCTAGCCACACATTTCTTCCATTCAGCCAATTTAGTAGCACTAGTGGGCTTGGGGACTTCTTGATCAATGAAGTCCTTTATACTGTTATCCTCTAGTACTTCTTCCATGCGATCCTTCCAGGCTATATAATTTGAACTGCCATCAAGGGCATATTCAAGTCTTAAACCATTGAATTCCATAGGTGAAATAAAGATGTGATAAGAACTTGATTTCTATATTCAGGAATCACAAACTTCAAACTTCTCCCTTCTTGTATATTGTTCTTCCTTGATCACCTTTGCTCTGATACCATGTAGAAATTCCCACTGTAGATCAACAAATTATGCAATATACTAAAACACAATACAAGATCTACTTCTACAACACTTTGCAGAAGCTTAATCAATTTGAGCGCAATCAATGAGAACACATATAACTGAGAATGAGAATCAATCACACATAACATAGAAGAAATAACCTGGGGAAAGCCTCAACCTAAAACCCCAACTCTGTATTATCATACAAGTGGAAATATAGTCCGGATTACAAAAGGAATCAGGCCACAAGCTATCATGTTTTGTTTGCAATCCCTCTGCTGCTCATAGACAGTCAAAGGCCTCTCTCAAACCTTCTCCTCTACCCTCCAAGCCTCCCATTTCTTTGCGCAATTTTCCTTGGGGTCTAGTGCAGCCACTTGTGTGAATTGGCCTCTTCACACACTCACTAACCTCTGATCTAACTGCGCAAACCTGAAGGAGATAAATCCTTCTACATGGATGAGTTTCCTTTATAGGAAAAATTCATCCAATTTATAGTACACTGTCCCTCCTCTAATCTCAACTGGGTCTCTGTCTGAACTGGCATGTATGAGTTATTCATGAGAGAATATTCAGTTATCTGAAGTGTAGCAGTTATATGCAAGCATGCATTAACTAACTGAACTCACATTAATTTAAACAAACTGTCTAAATCAATCTAACTGGACTTGACTCAGTTAACTGAGCGACCTAATTGCAACTCAAATTAGAACTCATCCTTATCTCTTTAACTGATGGATAAATTCCTCAATTAATAGAGAAATTGTTGCATGTCCTCACATAGACTTCATGTTTGATTTTTTACAACTAATTAACTCATGGTGAATTAATTAATTTATTTTCAAACAGCTGTTAAGTTCAAATTCGAATTTTACTTCACTATTTTAGTTTAGGGATTGACTAAAATAGGAATCCATCCCGAACTGCTAAAAATAGAATGCTATTTTTAGCACTTCCATTTTTCATTCCCTATTGCTCAATCCAGCACTGGTACCCAAACTGCTATTTATAGCATTGCTATTTTTATCACTTCTATTTTTAGCATTTCTTGTTGCCATTTTCAACACTCCCTCTCAACAAGAAAGGTATTAAACTCGAACCCGATCCTGTACCTTTGGAATGTTCTGCATGCAAAACTTCTCCCAAGTGTGGTTGCTCCAGCAACTCTAGAAACAAAAAAACTCCCCACTGATCTCTCTGTTGGGCTAGAAACATACTCTGATGTTGAAGCTCTACTTGCTACTGACAAGTGCTCCCTCTCCGACCTCCATGCTACTACAACACTCCATGCATCTCGCACCGTTGCACACCTCTTTGTTCCATCCTGCATTAGTGCAACACTCTTGTGCCTCCCGCATTGCTGCAGCCTGTTAGCTCTACACCATAGGTGAAATAGAGATGTGATAAGAACTCGCTATCTATATTTAGGAATCACAAAATTCAAACTTCTCCCTTCTTGTATACTGTTTTTCCTTGATCACCTTTGCTCTGATGCCATGTAGAAATTCCCACTGTAGATCAACAAATTATGCAATATACTAAAACACAATACAAGATCTACTTCTACAACACTTTGTGGAAGCTTAATCAATTTGAGCACAATCAATGAGAGCACATATAACTAAGAATGAGAAGTAATCACAAAAACCATAGAAGAAATAACCCAGGGAAAGCCTCAGCCTAAAACCCCAACTCTGTATTGTCATACAAGTGGAAATATAGTCTGGATTACAAAAAGAATCAAGTCATAGTCTATCATGTTCTCTCTGCAATCCCTCTACTAGTCATAGATAGTCAAAGGCCTCTCTCAAACCTTCTCCTATGCCCTCCAAGCCTCCTATTTCTTTGCACAATTTTCCTTGGGGTCGAGTGCAGCCACTTGTGTGAATTGGCCTCTTCACACACTCATTAACCTCTAATCTAACTGCGCAAACCTGAAGGAGATAAATCCTTCTCTAAGGATGAGTTTCCTTTATAGGAGAAATTCATCCAACTGATAGTACAATGTCCCTTATCTGATCTCAACTGGGTCTCTGTCTGAACTGACATGCATGAGTTATTCATGAGAGAATATTCAGTTACCTGAAGGGCAATAGTTATATGAAAGCATGCATTAACTAACTAAACTCACATTAATTTAAACAAACTGTTTAAATCAATCTAACAGGACTTGACACAGTTAACTGAGCCAACTAATTACAACTCAAATCAGAACTCATCCTTATCTCTTTAACTGATGGATAAATTCCTCAATTAATAGAGAAATTGGTGCATGTCCTCACATAGACTTCATGTTCGATTTTTCATAACTAATTAACTCATGGTGAATTAATTAATTTATTTTCAAACAACTGTTAAGTTCAAATTCGAATTTTACTTCACTATTTTAGTTTATGGACTGACTAAAATAGGAATCCATCCTGAACTGCTAAAAATAAAATGCTAGTTTTAGCACTTCCATTTTTCATTCCTTCTTTCTCAATCCAGCACTAGTACCCAAATTGATATTTATAGTAGTGCTATTTTTAGCATTTCTTGTTGCCATTTTCAACACTCCCTCTCAACAAGAAAGGCATTCAACTCGAACCCGATCCTGAACTTTTGGAATGTTCTACATGCAACACTTCTTCCAAGTGTGGTTGCTCCAACAACTCTAGAAACAAAAAAACTCCCCACTGACCTCTCTGTTGGGCTAGAAACATACTCTGATGCTGGAGCTCTACCTGTTGCTGACAAGTGCTCCCTCTCTGACCTCTGAGATGCTGCAACACTCCATGCATCTCGCACCATTGCAAACCTCTCTGTGCCATCCTGCATTGGTGCAACACTCATGTGCCTCTTACATTGATGCAACCTGTTAGCTCTACATAGTCTTGGGACTCCTGCATTGTAGCTCTCTTTGCTGCTCCATCCGCATCTGTCTCTACCCAATCAGTCAGTCTTGCTACTCCTCGTCAAGGCTCTTGTAGCAAAGTCAAATCAAAGAGGTTGGGTACCTCAAGGATCATGCCCCTATTCTAGCCTTCTTGGGACTGTCACCCCACATCACCCCACCTCTGACCTGGAGGTATGGATGCATGTGATCCCTTTTCCCACCTAACTTGAAATTTCCCCCTATGAGAGGTCTCTACATGAGTAGTTATCTCTACTCGATCTCCTCTTAACTTCTCTAGTTGTGGCTGCTCCACAACCTCCTGAAGCTGCTTCACCAATCGTGGCTCCTCCACAATCATCTGAGACTTCTTCTGGCACTGCATGTTGAGAGGGAATGTACTCTCCCTCTCAACCACCAAGTCTCCGTCAATTGCCTTGCTCCTCAAGGCTTTGCATGCATCTTGAACCTCAAGAGCATATAGGTTCTAAACCCATGAACCGATCTGCTTCACCTATCTAGTGATGATGTGTCTAAGGAAAACCTATCCCTTACTGAAGACTACATCATAGCCTTTGTCTTCTAGCATCGCAATCGACACCAACTTTCTCTTCAGTCCTGGTACATACTTGACATCGGTCAAGGTAATGCGAGCTCCATGCTCCCTCTAAAAAACAATCGTGCCTACACCTGAGACACTATACTTTTCATCATTACCCATCGCTATGAGTATTTGGAGATCTTTCTCCTCCAAAGTACTGAACAACCTCTTGTCACCGGTCATGTGTAAAGAAACTCCACTATCAAGAAACCAACCACTTCCCACCATGGATGAAACCATGCATGTGAACAGTGTGAAATCCAGCTCAAACTGTGAGGCCAGTGCCTCACCTTTTGATTCTTCCACGGATCCCTTCTTGGATTTACTTAGTGGACAATTTGTAGCAAAATGGCCCACCTCTGACGACGAAAGCATCGCACTTTCGATTTGTCAAACTTCTTCCTACCTTGGGATGAATTGGATTGGGAAAGAGAATCCTTCTCCTTCCCCTTCTTCGCCTTACTCGATAAGGCGCATTTTTCTTCATCCTCCATGGATGAAGAGCCATCTCTGGTGCTTCTTCTTATCTCCTCCTGCATCAGATCCGACCAAAGTCGTTCCCAATCTGGCAGTTTCTCTCTTCCATTAACCGAGTCTTGGTAGCTATGCCAGCTCTTAGGAAGACCGAGGAGTGCAAGACTCACCATGTCATCATCAGCTGTCGTGATCCATACACTTCCAAGCTCATCACTGCATGTGGTGAGCTTATTCAGATATGTAGAGATAGTGTCGCCCTTTTCACACTTGATCTTCCGAAGCTTGTCCTTTAGTGCCAACTTCCTCTGATCGCTACTATTCTGATATAGATATGTCAACGTTTTCCACATTGAAAACAATGTCTCCTTCCCATGCAGACTCGAGACTATGTGATCTCGAACTCCCTCCAGAAGGATTCTCCTTGCTCTAGCCACACATTTCTTCCATTCAGCCAATTTAGTAGCACTAGTGGGCTTGGGGACTTCTTGATCAATGAAGTCATTTAGACTGTTATCCTCTAGTATTGCTTCCATGCAATCCTTCCAAGCTATATAATTCGAACTGCCATCAAGGGAATATTTGAGTCTTAAACCATTGAAGCCATAGGTGAAATAGAGATGTGATAAGAACTTGATTTATATATTCAGGAATCACAAACTTCAAACTTCTCCCTTCTTGTATACTGTTCTTCCTTGATCACATTTGCTTTGATACCATGTAGAAATTCCCATTGTAGATCAACAGATTATGCAATATACTAAAACACAATACAAGATCTACTTCTACAACACTTTGTAGAAGCTTAATCAATTTGAGCATGATCAATGAGAACACATATAACTGAGAATGAGAAGAAATCACACATAACACAGAAGAAATAACCCGGGGAAAGCCTTAGCCTAAAACCCCAACTCTGTATTATCATACAAGTTGAAATATAGTCTAGATTACAAAAAGAATCAGGTCACAAGTTATCCTGTTCTGTCTGCAATCCCTATACTACTCATAGACAGTCAAAGGCCTCTCTCAAACCTTCTCCTCTACCCTCCAAGCCTTCTATTTCTTTGCGCAATTTTCCTTGGGGTCGAGTGCAGCCACTTGTGTGAATTGGCCTCTTCACACACTCACTAACCTCTAATCTAACCATGCAAACCTGACGGAGATAAATCCTTCTCCATGGATGAGTTTCCTTTATAGGAAAAATTCATCCAACTAATAGTACATTGTCCCTTCTCTGATCTCAACTGGGTCTCTGTCTGAACTGACATGCATGAGTTATTCATGAGAGAATATTTAGTTATCTGAAGTGCAACAGCTATATGCAAGCATGCATTAACTAACTAAACTCACATTAATTTAAACAAATTGTTTAAATCAATCTAACTGGACTTGACTTAGTTAACTGAGCCAAATAATTACAAATCAAATTAGAACTCATCCTTATCTCTTTAACTGATGGATAAATTCCTCAATTAATAGAGAAACTATTGCATGTCCTCACATAGACTTCATGTTTGATTTTTCACAACTAATTAACTCATGTGAATTAATTAATTTATTTTCAAACAACTGTTAAGTTCAAATTCGAATTTTACTTCACTATTTTAGTTTAGGGACTGACTAAAATAGGAATCCAACCCAAACTGCTAAAAATAGAATGCTATTTTTAGCACTTCCATTTTTCATTCCCTGTTTCTCAATCCAGCACTGGTACCTAAACTGCTATTTATAGCAGTGCTATTTTTAGCACTTCTATTTTTAGCATTTATTGTTTCCATTTTCAACAATTTTGAGCAGGGCTATTACAGAACCCTCCCCCTTGGGGGAACACCATACTTGGTATTCAATGACACCTATAAGCAACAACATTGTTGAAAGAAAAACATACTAGCCATGGATATTTATAACTTAGCTTGATGAAATATTTACAATGATCAACCTATTGAGAATAAAACCACCGTGACAACATAAAAACATAACAACATGACACCTATACCACTTATTGTATCTTTATAATACAACTCATGGCAATATTTACATCCATATACATATGCACATATACCAAAAACATCACACCAAAACATATACCAAAAACATTCACTCAACCAGCGAATAAAGAAGGCTACATAGCCCACATTTGATCTGTCATCTCCCATGTAGATTCATCAGGCCCAAAGTGCTTCCACTGCACTTTAACCTAATTGATTTCTCATATCCGGAGCATGGACATATTTCTCTGTAATATACGTTGAGGTTATAGCTGAAATTCTCCATCTGGATCCACCTGCAATATAAACCAACAAATCACATGATTAACATCTTTAACATACTTCTTAAACTTATTGTGCTTATGTTCTACTATTACCTGCTGACAGTCCAAATATCTAGCCATAAACTCTACCACGTCCTTCTTCAAATTCAACCAATGATAAAACTTCTTCATTGATGTCATGGTCTTTTGGTATCCTATGTGACTTGAATATGGTTTTGCATGAAGCTCTCACAAGATAGTCTTCTTGATCTCATTGTCATTTAACACATATATCCTATCCCTAAATCTCACCAAAACATATGTGGTAAGACAATAGTCCACATCCTGATCACCTCTACCCTATTGTAACCTATGCATAAGCTCCATGTACTTGCTATCATGTTGTCCTACCTATAAGATTTCATCCTATAAGTCTATCCCATAAGAACTCATAGTTGCTATGTGATTCACCTATACTCTCCTACTAAGAGTATCCGCAACCCTATTCTCCTTACCCTTGATGTACGTGATCTCAAACTCAAATTCACTAATTATGGCCAACCACCTAGCTTGTCTGGCATTCAGATTCGGTTGGTCAAATAGATACCTCAACCCACTGTGATCACTCATCAAGATAAACCACTTGCCAAAGATAGTGTCTCCACATCTTCAAAGCATGGATGATTACTGTTAATTCGAGATCATGTGTTGAGTAATTTTGATCATGCTCATTCATTTTTTGTGACTCGTAGATCCTTCTAGCATAAGGACTCCACCAAGTCCTCTCTTGAAATTGCAAGCATTTGTGCACACCACAAATTCTTTTTCTGGATTTGAAATCTTTAACATTGGAGAATTTATTAACAACTACTTCAATTTCTCAAAACTTGCTACACATTCCTCTGTCCATTCAAATTTCTTATCTTGTGTCTACAATGACGTAATCAGGTATGCAATGCATGAGAAGTTCCTGACAAACCTCCTATAATAGCTTGCTAACCAAATGAATGATCTTATCTCATCCACATTTCTAGGAGTTTCCCACTCCATGATAGCCCTTATGTTATTTGGATCCACTGTTATGCTTTCATTGGAAACAACATGTCCCATTAATGTACCTCTACTAAGCTTCATTTTCTAAGCCTAGCATACAACTGATGCTCTCTCGGTAATCTCAAAATTGTTGTTAGGTGCTTGATATGCTCTTCCTCATTTTTATAATATATCAATATGTCATCAATGAATACAATAACAAACTTGTCCATATAAGGATACAATACACTATTCATCAAGCACATAAACATAGTTGGAGCATTAGTCAAACAAAATGGAACTACAACAAACTCATAATTCCCATACCTAGTCTGGAAAGTTGTCTTGTAGATGTCCTTTTCTTTAATGTGTACCTAATGATATCCTGATCTCAGATCAATCTTTGAGAACATTGTTACTCCCTTCAACTGATCAAACAAATCATCAATCCTCAACAACAGATACTTGTTCTTGATTGTCACCTTTTTCAACTGCATGTAATCAATGCATAGCCTAAGAGTATCATGATTCTTCTTCACAAAAAATACCAGTGCACCCCAAGGTGATACAGTTTGCTTACTGTATCCCTTGTCAAGCATTTCCTTCAATTGTAACTTCAATTCTACTAACTTTCGTGTGCTCATCTTGTATAGTGCCTTCGATGCTGGTGCTGCCCCGAGTATCAACTCAATGGAAAAATCCACTCCTTTGTGAGGCAGCAACTTTGAAATATTTGCTGGAAACACATCCTGAAACTACTGCAAGATTAGGTACCTTCTTGATACCTTTGTATCCTCAACATTCTTACCTTTATCACTAGAAATATGCACTACAAATAACACACACCCTTTTCTGCGACTATGCTTTGCCTACATAGCTATCACCATCCTAACTGATGTTTCCTTCTTCTTACCTTGAAATATTATTTGTTCTCCATTGTCATCCAAACACTCAATAACCTTTTCATAACAATCCACTTTGGTCCTATGAAGATACAACCAATCCATACCCAAAAGCATACTACATGATCCCAATGACAATACATTCAAATGTGTTGAGGTAGGCATACCATTCAACTCGAATGCACAAGCTCATTAGGGGAGTTTTGAGGTCCAAAATGGGCCTCCTAAGGAAATTTTAAAATAATAGTGGAAATAATAAAATAAGATTTGATTACATCATCAAATTTTAGAGGGAAAAAAAAAGAAGAAAAAATTATTTTTCCAACTCCTATTTTCAACTTATCTACTTATGGGTTTACTCAAATTTTGAGTGGAAACACTCATTGGATGCATAATTTTATTCCTCGTCCAAGGAGTGCCCATGTTTCATACTTTAGATGGACCTTGCTACATAAAAAATGAGAAATACATGAAAAATGTGATTGCAATCACGTTTTTTCATGTATTTCTCATTTTTCGTGTAGCAAGGTCCATTGAAAGTATGCAACATGGGTACTTCTTGGATGAGGAATCAAAATTTTCATCCAATGAGTACTCCCACTTGAAATTTGAGTAAAACCTTAGGGAGATAAGTTTAAAATACGAGTTGAAAAAGTAGTTTTATTATTTTATTATTTTTTAATATTTTTACTTTTTTACTCCAAAAATGGTGAATCATCCCCTATGGTTGTCATCATCATGTTGAATGCTATTGGCTCTTATAAAGTTTGGTTTGGTTGTACATTTCTCTTAGGAGGCCCATTTTAGACCTCAAAATTCCCCTAATGTCTTACCCAGTGATACACTCTCTTCTTTGTACCTGTATCCAATTGCACTAAATAGGATTTTGCATGCACTTATTTATTCAAACCACACTTACCTACCAGGTCATGACTAATATAACTATAATTAGATCGAGGGTCAATCAAAATGGAAACAACTTGATCAAAAATCTTATCGTCCATATCAATAATAGTCCCCTTGTGCTCTTCTTGCTTATTATCCAGCACTGCATAAATATGTGGAAAGATCTTCCCAACATCCCCAACTGTCGTCGCTTCCCGTGCACTGTAAATTTGAGGCCTACCACCTAGATTCTGCAAACTGTTCCTTGTAATATGCTCCTTACCACATGTCCTCCATGTTGTAACCCATTAAGCTTATTTTAAGGTGCAACATTTTCTTGCTCACCTGCATCATTAAGCCTTGTTCTTTTCGGTTACCATTTACCCTTAGCTTTGTCTTTCCTTTTCCAACCTTGTTGATATTGTGTCTTGCACTTTGACTACATAAAAATGCTTCAATTTCCCAATAACTTCCTCAAACGATAGAGGCTCATCGTACTTAATCCGATCTCTAAATGTTAATGGAAATCCACTAAAAAATATATGGACTTTGGCCTTCTCATCCTTAAGATACAGTACATAGCTCAATAAATCCAGAAACTTAGTCCTGTACCCTTCATCTGTCATTGATCCCATCTTTACCTCATATAATTCCTTGGTTTTTTTGTCGTAATACCTCTCTTAAAAGTACTTTTTCTTGAAAAGTATCTTGAATTCATGCCAACTCAACTCCTCTATTGTGATTTCTCTAACCCACTTCACATCTTCACACTAGAGGTTTGGTTTCCAGTTAAGGTTGAAGATAGCTATTTTGGCCTTCATATTCTCTGTGTACTCATGCAGCTCAAACAATTTATTCATCTCAAGTAGTCATGCCTCTACATCCTCTAGTATCTTTGAATCTCCATCAAAGCTAGGTGTCTCCACTTTCTTGAACTCATTTGGAAAATATCCCCTTCCACTTTTCTTATAAGGATGATAACGATGACAATCATATGTATGTCAGAACCATAACTAGAATAGAATCTGTGTCCATCACCTCTCCTATCTGGAGTATCCAAGAGCCTTCCATCCTTGATCGTGTCATCTCTATCCTACCTGTGACCACCATGAGACCTACTGCCATATTCCCCATTAGTTCTATCATCCTACCCATGGCTGATTTGAAATGGTCCCTGTCTCTGCAATTCTGACAAACTTTGAAGTATTACTGCATTGACTTCTACTTCTTTCTCCAGTGCATGAATGATTTTGTCATTATCTGACTTACAACTCCTTATCTATGCTTTCAACCTTCTCAATGTGTCTACTAAGTTAGTGGGAATTCCCAACATCACGCTGCTCAATTGATCCATAGGGAGTGTCTCATGAACTCTATTCTACCATCTTGCTAGTCATATTTGATATCTTTCCTGCAAGTATACCATGTCAGCTAAAACCAAAACATAACATAATCAACATACCTTAGTATAGTTCAGGGGAGGATATCTCATCTGCAAGATCAACCAGACTAGAATGATACATGTATAATCATAATCACATCAGCATATTGTTAGTGCCTAGATTTACCTCAGGCTGAAAAGGAAGGATCCAGGACCAACATCAAACCACGCTCAGCCTCGTAGCTAGCCCTACGAGGACAGGAGAGGGCTCTCTGGGTCAATCTCAGTGAAAAATAACCAGATGGGGCTTGAGATGACTGATTTAACAACTAATCTTAGGCTAGGTATGAATTGTAAGGATTTGATTTGATTTTTTGGGGGTTTTTTGTTGGAAAAAGGGAAAGACAAATTTGGGTCCGGGGATGAGGCCAAATTTTTGCAGAGTTTTGGTTGGGGCAAGGTAGGCAGTAGTTTTGATGCTTTAGATTAAATGAATGGATAGAAAAGACCGTTGAGGAGCTGAAGAGGGCAAGAGGCTGCAAGAATCCTCTCCAAACAGATGAAAACATGTAAAACTAAACAAAGTTTAAGGCAGAGCACAACAAACTCATGAATTCTACCTTTGTCACTCAATTTGTTTAATTTCAGAAGAAAAGAGAAGGGAAATGGCATACATAAAACATCAATGAACTTACAATTACATGAATAAAAACACCATCAAAACACAGAGCCACAAGGATCCCAACAAGTGCTGCAAAACCCTGGTCTTTCCTTTGCCAAAAATGCTGAAAATGAATGTACAATGAAGTGCCAAGCAATCCAAAGTTTCCAACCTTCTACCAAATTCAAACCCCTACACTATGAAATTCATAAAATATATACATTTTCTCATCCTTGTACTAAGGGATTGTGCTTAACCATTTTCTTCAAAATAGAATTAGTTACATTAAACTTGGGCCGAATTTCTGAAAATAGGTGTTGAAGATGAACTCGTATATCCTAAACCATAACACTTGTTACAAAACTGAAAGAGGTTTTTGTAGATAAGGTCATGTTGGAAAAAAAACCTCTCTCAAATTTGGGAAATTCGTTTCCAGTAGCTCACAATATTTTCCACAAAATAATCTTTAAAACAGAAAATCATTAAAAATTTAAATCTGTCAAAATGAGCTGTAAAGATCTAGTCACATATCCCAATCCATGACACCTATGAAAAAATTGAAATATTTTTTTTGTATATGGCTCGTTCTTAAAAAAAACTTCCTTGGGTTTTGCAAAATTACTTTCCATCTATTGTAAAATGGCCCCGTACTAAAATGACTAAAATAGTAAAAAAATATGAAAAATTTGCTTTGTTTTAATGTAGGCTCCAAATATCACTGTATATCTCCCACATAGTAGCACCCGTGCTTAAAATAAAGGAGATTTTTGTTATTTAGTATGTGATGAACAAAAACCTCTTTCACTTTTGAAAAATTCCTTACCATTATTTCAGAAACTGATTTTGTACTAAACTTGTCATTGTGTGCAGCAACTGACCTCAAAACATGCATAACCAAGAATCACTCACTCATTTCTTCTAATCCAGGAACCATTTATGGGAATGTGATATACCATTGGAAATATTTTTCCAAGATTATTTTGATGGACACACTTGTGACATGTTTTGTGCTGAACATCATGTGCAAAACATCTAAAAAAACTAGACATAGTAAGAGCTCATGTTGATCCCTGGTGACAGGCTACGAAGACTGGAACTAACATCAGCTCCAATGGGGATGGTAGCTCCTTGGAGGTGCCAAGAACTACAGATCTCTAGAAAGTAGACAGTGCCTCTTCCATTAGGCATGGATGGTCAAACAACTGCAAACCCAAAACAACTCATGCTGATCCAAAAACATATACATACTGCAACTTGTACATAAACAAATACCGAAAACTGAAATGCTACCTTGGGAAACTTATTTTGCACAAATCTAACCCACTTTGCTGCAAAAATGATAGATCAAGTAATGTTGTAATGCCATATCAACCAATCAAGTAACTGTAACAAGGATGCTGCTTGAAGGTGCTTCAACCAGGACACAAACGTAAATGCTGACAGCCATACATGCACATAACGAGTCTGGTGATGTAAAAGACAATTTGACCTATCATTCAAACTGAAAAAATACTCCATATATGCGAAAATAGGAATAGAGAAACTAGACTCTGTTTACTGCCCTAACTCCTCAACACAGACCACCAACTGCAAACTGTCAATGCAAACATCCACGAGCAGCTCTATTGTTTCTTGTTTTGAAGGAGGGAGAGTTTCCAAGAACTTTTTGGGATCTCGGAATTCATATGATTGGATCTTATCATTTAAATACTGAATCTCCTTCTCAAAATTTTCAACAACTAACTCAAAGAAACTAATTTTAGCTTTAGGAGGAAACTTCAGAGATCTCAAACATTGAAGCACGACAATGAAAAATACTTCATCAATTTCAAAATCCACTAACTGATCTCTAACTTCTTTTAAAGCTTCACAAAACACAGGGTCTGCCACATACCCTACCATTTTATTTTAGTGCATGAATGAATCAGTGAGCGTTGGAATCTCTGGATTGAGTTAGAGTCGCCAGGTGAATGTTTCAGCCTTCATATGTATCTGACTGATGTCCATCATCAACAATCAAATCTAACTTGATACATGTACTGGGGCAATTTGCAGGTTAGATATTCTGTTTATAAGACTAGACCGGAGATTGAATAAAGTAGCGTTTATCTACTTTCGCTAATGAAAAGAAAGAGCGTTTCGAAGGCTACTTGGCATAACTTCAGGCTCCGTCTATAGTATATAAAACAAAGAACACTAACAAACAAATAAACTTTTCTCCCCAGTATGGTCGCCACTATGTTAGTTCCTAGATTTACCTCAGGCTGAAAAGGCAGGATCCAGGACCAACATCAAACGACGCTCAGCCTTGTAGCTAGCCCTACGAGGATAGGAGAGGGCTCTCTCCGGGGATGGGGCTTGAGATGACTGATTTAACAACTAATCTTAGGCTAGGTATGAAGTGCAAGGATTTGATTTGATTTTTTGGGGGTTTTTTGTTGGAAAAAGGGAAAGGCAAATTTGGGTCCGGGGATGAGGCCAAATTTTTGCAGAGTTCCGGTTGAGGTAAGGTAGACAATAGTTTTGATACTTTAGATTAAATGAATGGATAGAAAAGACCGCTGAGGAGCTGAAGAGGGCAAGAGGTTGCAAGAATCCTCTCCAAATAGATGAAAACATGTAAAACTAAACAAAGTTTAAGGTAGAGCACAACAAACTCATGAATTCTACCTTTGTCACTCAATTTGTTTAATTTCAGAAGAAAAGAGAAGGGAAATTGCATACATAAAACATCAATGAACTTACAATTACATGAAGAAAAACACCATCAAAACACAGAGCCACAAGGATCCCAGCAAGTGTTGCAAAACCCTGGTCTTTCCTTTGCCAAAAATGCTGAAAATGAATGTACAATGAAGTGCCAAGCAATCCCAAGTGTCCAACCTTCTACCAAATTCAAACCCCTACACTATGAAATTCATAAAATATATACATTTTCTCATCCTTGTACTAAGGGATTGAGCTCAACCATTTTCTTCAAAATAGAATTAGTTACATTAAACTTGGGCCGAATTTCTGAAAATAGGTGCTGAAGATGAACTCGTATCTCCTAAACCATAACACCTGTTGCAAAAATGAAATATATTTTGTAGATAAGTTCATGTTGGAGAAAAACCTCTCTCAAATTTTGGAAATTCGTTTCCAGTAGCTCACAATCTGTTCCACAAAATCATCTCTAAAATAGAAAATCATTAAAAATTTAAATCTGTTAAAATGAGCTGTAAATATCTAGTCACATATCCCAATCCATGACACCTGTGGAAAACATAAAAGAGGTTTTTGTTGTATGGCTCGTTCTTAACAAAAACCTCCTTGGGTTTTGCAAAATTACTTTCCATCTGTTGTAAAATGGCCCCGTACTAAAATGACTAAAACAGTAAAAAATATGAAAAAATTTCTTTGTTTTAATGTAGGCTCCAAATATCACTGTATATCTCCCACATAGTAGAACCTGTGCATAAAATGAATTATTTTTTTGTTATTTAGTATGTGATGAACAAAAACCTCTTTCACTTTTGAAAAATTCCTTACCATTATTTCAAAAACTGATTTTGTACTAAACTTGTCATTATGTGCAGCAACTGACCTCAAAACATGCATAACCAAGAATCACTCATTCATTTCTTCTAATCCAGGAACCGGTTACGGGAGTGTGATATACTGTTGGAAATATTTTTCCAAGCTTCTTCTAATGGACACACTTGTGACATGTTTTGTGCTGAACATCATGTGCAAAACATCTAACAAAACCAGACATAGTAAGAGCTCATGTTGATCCCTGGTGACAGGCTGTGAAGACTGGAACTAACATCAGCTCCAATGGGGATGGTAGCTCCTTGGAGGTGCCAAGAAATACAGATCTCTGAAAAGTAGGTAGTGCCTCTTCCATTAGGCATGGATGGTCAAACAACTGCAAACCCAAAACAACTCATACCAATCCAAAAACAAATACATACTGCAACTTGTACATAAACAAATACTGAAAACTGAAATGTTGCCTTGGGCAGCTTATTTATGTACAAATCTAACCCACTTTGCTGCAAAATTGATAGATCAAGTAATGCTGTAATGCCATATCAACCAATCAAGTAACTGTAACAAGGATGCTGCTTGAAGGTGCTTCAACCAGGACACAAATGTAAATGCTGACAGCCATACATGCACATAACGAGTCTGGTTATGTAAAAGACAATCTGACCTATCATTCAAACTGAAAAAATACTCCATATATGCAAAAATAGGATTAAAGAAACCAAACTCTGTTTGCTGCCCTAACTCCTCAACACAGATCGCTAACTTCAAACTGTCAATGCAAACATCCATGAGCAGCTCTATTGTTTCTTGTTTTGAAGGAGGGAGAGTTTCCAAGAACTTTTTGGGATCTCGGAATTCATATGATTGGATCTGATCATTTGAATACTGAATCTCCTTCTCAAATTTTTCAACAACTAACTCAAAGAAACTAATTTTAGCTTTAGGGGGAAACTTCGGAGATCTCAAACATTGAAGCACGAGAATGAAAAATACTTCATCAATTTTAAAATCCACTAACTGATCTCTAACTTCTTTTAAAGCTTCACAAAACACAAGGTTTGCCACATACCCTACCATTTTATTTTAGTGCATGAACGGATCAGTGAATGCTGGAATCTCTGGATTGAGTTGGAGTCACCAGGTGAATGTTTCAGCCTTCATATGTATCTGACTGATGTCCACCATCAACAATCAGATCTAACTTGATACATGTACTGGGGAAATTTGCAGGTTAGATATTCCGTTTATAAGACTAGACCAGAGATTGACTGAAGTAGTGTTTATCTACTTTCGCTAATGCAAAACAAGAGCGTTTCGAAGGCTACTTGGCATAACTTTAGGCTCCGTCTGTATTCTATAAAACAAAGAACATTAACAAACAAATAAAATTTTCTCCCCAGTATGGTCGCCACTATGTTAGTGCCTAGATTTACCTCAGGCTGAAAAGGTAGGATCCAGGACCAACATCAAACCACGCTCAGCCTCGTAGCTAGCCCTACGAGGACAGGAGAAGGCTCTCTCCAGGTCAATATCAGCGAAAAATAATCAGACGAGGCTTGATATGACTGATTTAACAAC
The DNA here is from genome assembly GCA_031772625.1 of Pinus tabuliformis. Taxonomy (NCBI): domain Eukaryota; kingdom Viridiplantae; phylum Streptophyta; class Pinopsida; order Pinales; family Pinaceae; genus Pinus; species Pinus tabuliformis. Next base: position 1,586,423,261 of record CM062819.1, on the reverse strand, counting down.
TAATCTTAGGCTAGATATGAAGTGCAAGGATTTGATTTGATTTTTTGGGGGTTTTTTGTTGGAAAAAGGGAAAGGCAAATTTGGGTTCGGGGATGAGGCCAAATTTTTGTAAGTTCCATTTGGGGCAAGGTATGCAGTAGTTTTGATGCTTTAGATTAAATGAATGGATAGAAAAGGCCGCTGAGGAGCTGAAGAGGGAAAGAGGCTGCAATAATCCTCTCCAAACATATGAAAACATGTAAAACTAAACAAAGTTTAAGGCAGATCACAACAAACTCATGAATTCTACCTTTGTCACTCAATTTGTTTAATTTCAAAAGCAAAGAGAAGGGAAATGGCATACATAAAACATCAATAAACTTTCAATTACATGAAGAAAAACACCATCAAAACACAGAGCCACAAGGATCCAACAAGTTCTGCAAAACCCTGGTCTTTCCTTTGCCAAAAATGCTGAAAATGAATGTACAATGAAGTGCCAAGCAATCCCAAGTGTCCAACCTTCTACCAAATTCCAACCCCTACACTATGAAATTCATAAAATATATACATTTTCTCATCCTTGTACTAAGGGATTGAGCTCAACCATTTTCTTCAAAATAGAATTAGTTACATTAAACTTGGGACGAATTTATGAAAATAGGTGTTGAAGATGAACTCGTATCTCCTAAACCATAACACCTGTTACAAAACTGAAAGAGATTTTGTAGATAAGGTCATGTTAGAGAAAACCCTCTCTCAAATTTGAGAAATTCGTTTCCAGTAGCTCACAATCTGTTCCACAAAATCATCTCTAAAACAGAAAATCATTAAAAATTTAAATCTGTGAAAATGAGCTATAAATATCTAGTCACATATCCCAATCCATGACACATGTGAAAAAAATAAAAGAGGTTTGTTATATGGCTCGTTCTTAACAAAAACCTCCTTTGGTTTTTCAAAATTACTTTCCATTTGTTGTAAAATGATCCCGTACTAAAATGACTAAAACAGTAAAAAATATGAAAAATTTGCTTTGTTTAATGTAGGCTCCAAATATCACTGTATTATCTCCCACATAGTAGCACTTGTGCATAAAATGAAGGGGGTTTTTGTTATTTAGTATGTGATAAACAAAAACCTCTTTCACTTTTGAAAAATTCCTTACCATTATTTCAGAAACTGATTTTGTACTAAACTTGTCATTGTGTGCAGCAACTGACCTCAAAACATGCATAACCAAGAATCAATCATTCATTTCTTCTAATCTAGGAACTGGTTACGGGAGTGTGATATACCGTCAGAAAGATTTTTCCAAGATTCTTCTGATGGAAACACTTGTGACATGTTTTGTGCTGAACATCATGTGAGAAAAATCTAACAAAACCAGACATAGTAAGAGCTCATGTTGATCCTTGGTGACAGGTTGTGAAGACTGGAACTAACACATATAACATCAGTTTAACCACTATCTAGTTATCAATGCCTAATCATACTAACTGCATACCATGAATCAATGCATGACAACTACACCCATATCAATATATGAATAACAATATATAAGCACTGACATGCATAACTAATGCATAATCAACATACACTCATGAGGACCACATTCAACAACTCACCATCAACCTTCACATGGAGACACAAAAGCAACCATGACCACCACCATGCATACACAACAAGTACATTGACCACAAGCATAGAGAACACATATATGCAACCAACATGAATGCATGACCAAATCACACGGCCCATCCAATCGAAAGGGTGAACCATGCTCTGATACCACTTTGTAATGCCATCCTCCCACATTTACCCAAGTTAAATGGTTCTTTGGGGTAAACTTGTGATGAGAGGCTACTATGATGTGATTCAACTCCCAATGTACATTTAAAGAAGTGTAACTAACAAAACTAAACCGTTATGACCTTCCACACATGCTACAGAACCTTCAAGAGCCAACCAACCCTTCCAGGTGACCAAACACTGAGGCAACTTGACATTTCACTGATCTCGACCCCCAATCACTCCACTGACAAGCTATGCATGTGACTGAGACCTTCCAGTCGCTCCCACAACATGGGCATGCCAGTAGCTATGGAATTTTTCAGCTAGTTCTGAGCCAACAACCCCGGATTTTGTGCCACATTTTTAGGGCTAGGACTCAAGTTGCTTCCCATAACTTCATGAAACCTTCAGAAATTATATATGAAATTGAAACAAAGGTACTAATGCAAACACTTGATCAATGACTTGACTACACTCCTACTAGCCATGATATGCATTTTTTCAAAGATGTCAGAAATATGTAATCTATAAGTCATAATAATTGCATTATCATCTATTAGGTCATATGTTCCTTGTACTTTCAACCACTAATCAAAACATGATGGACACCATATGTTAGGCCCCTATACTACTAGTGTAACCCCTTATTGTTATTAGTACAACCCACTTATTATATTGATGTACCCATGTAGTGCCCATATTGTTACTATTGTGCCACATAGAAGCCCACTATTGTTACTGTTGTGCCCTACAATATTATTGTTATGTAGGCCTTGATTGTATTGGGACCACTTAGACTCCTATATATAGAAAGGAGGTATTTTCATTTGTATCATCCAAGAATTGTTCATTTATGTAATGTAAAGGAGGTTGCCCCCTCGAAGAGGCTAAATTCTAAGGCGTTGATCTATCTTTTCTATCTTTTCTTGAGCTGGTTCCATAACATTTGGTATCAGAGCTTTGGATTCTAGGGTTTCGCTGCTCCAAACAGGTCATCGTGGAATTTTCACTATAACGTTTTTTCTGTGACGTTTCAGAAGTCGCAAAAAAAACCCATTTGAGAAACGTTGGTGCTGAACCTTGGGTCCAAATTTCAGAGCTTTTCGCGTGTTATTTTCAGAGATATGATCTGAGGAAGTTGGCCTTTTTGTAGACTCCTGAATCACATTCAAAACAGGTGACCTGGGTAAAATCGTCATAACTTTCTCTCTGGGGATCGGAAGGCCCCTATACTACTAGTGTAGGGGCCTAACACCATACATCAATTTTGTCATAAAAAATACTCATAACCGGCATATAAACAACATAAATATAAGGTTATAACAACCATAATATCCACATATAAGCCAGTACATTTACACATGATATACCAAGGAGAAAGAACTCTTATTAATGAATGAAAAAGAAAACCAAGTATGGGACTTCCATGAACCACCCGACCATAGATTGGATGAACCAAATATCCATTTCAACCAATCACCCCCGTGCCATATTCCAAGTAGGAATGTGGAATTAAAAACAAAACCAAACTAGTTTCCATAGGCTTTACTGAAATTCCCACCAGATCACTATGCCCTAAACAAGCATGGATGCCACCAGATTTCACCACCTACACCATGAGGAATTTTCTTATCTCCTAGTCTCTAGACATTACTTTTTATCTCACCATACAAAAGACAAGGATTCCTAGGCCTAATCAAGACTCCACCCTCCAAGATTTTCTGTATATCCTGCCATTCACTGGCTGAGGATTCCAAGGCCTGATCAGGGGCACACACTTCTAAGATTTACCATATATCCCTCCATTCATCGGTCAAGGATTCCTGGGCCCACAGAGGCATATGAAATTTGACTTTATCGTAATCCCAGTTCGGTTCAGGGATTCCTAGGTCATGTGTTCTTTCTTTCAAAGACCACCTCACTCAATTTCAAAACCATCCAGAAATCTAGCTCAACCAAATACAAGAGAAACCATCAAACCATGGCTATCCAAAAATGGCAAGGAAAGGTTGGAGAACATTGTCACACTTGAAAAAACCCATGCCAATGACATTAAGAGAGCCAAATACACACATGCATGTACCATGCATGCCAAATCTAGCAACAGAATCCCACATGAAAATCGATACTTACAAATAATCCCACTATAGTTTCTTGATCTTGCTCTTCCTTGCTTGATCTTTGCTTCCTCTTTTCCTTCTTTTCTTTCCTTGATCCAAAGCTGAAGTTCTCCAAGAAAAATCTAAGTGTCCAAGAGTGTGTGAGAGAGAGAGAATAGAGAGAGAGCTCCAAAACTAAACTAACAAAAGGTAAAATAGACAAAAGGTACCAATTGATCCTCACAAGCCTCTTTATTAATGTGGCCTCTATTTTCTTCAATTTCCATTATTTCTCCTTCATTTTCCTCCTGACATGCAACCTGTGACCTTTGACCTTCCTTTTCTCCTAATTTCCATTATTTTCATAAATAAAATGTCAATTAATGCCTCATGCCTTCCCAAAGCCTTTTCCGTTGCCTTTGCCAATTTCCTTAGCCATAATAAGCCAAATGAACACCCAAACTAGGATGTTTTTTCTCAACGTTCATCTTGGAATACGTGTCCCATGACCTTGGTTATTATTTTTCCTTTATTAACTTTATTACATGGAATTTTGACCAGGGATGTTACAATTTTGTTCACAGCTAAGAAAAGATAGCCAGGGGAGATAGGACAATAGAGCACATAGAGAGGATCTATGCACTATAGCATCCCACGGGCTGCAAGAATTACTTCTTTGTACTTGTAGACATATTTCCAGAAAGAGAAAGAGAGCAAAGCGAGCTCACCTTCTAGTTGGGTTTTGTCCTGGAAGGGTTTCCCAGAGATCATATCTTGTGTCTTATGTGTGTGTGTGTCAGCTTATTTTGTCGTTTTCTACCTTTCTGAATATTTTCCATTCGCATGCATGCACTAATTACAGTTAAATACACATATATTAAATTTTAATAAAATTGTAATAGTGTAGAATCTTAGATTGTTAATATAATATTCTCATATTTTTTGTGACAAACAATCTAGTGGGATATCCACCGAAGTTTATAGATCATTTGGTATCAGAGCAGGTTTCTTTGGGTATTTTATGGAGATTTTAGGGATCTAAATCGACGGGGTAGAAAATCGTAAAACTCTCATCATGGCCGATGAATATGTATGAACCTCATGATCCTCTAGAGGTGAGGTTCACTTAGTTGGAAAAACAAGTCGCAAATATCAACCACAATGTAAGCCTCCTCATGGCAGCCTTGAATATCAAGTTGGGGATATTTGGAGAAGATGGGGGTTCAAATGCAAAGGAAAAATTAGAATGAGGATTAGAATACCAGGGAGAAATAGAGAACCAGTCGAAGAAAGGACCTAAAAACGATCAACCTAGTTCAAGTGTCATGAACCAATCACAGTCCCACGGTTTAAAACGGAAGAAAAAGTTGACATCAATTTGTAGCACGATAAGATTGACACTCTGAAGGTTAACCACTGGTTGCAGCAAGTGGAAGTTTATTTTAATGTCCATCAGTTCATGGAAGCGAAAAAGATCTCATTCATGCGGCTGAAATTAGAGGGCAATACACTGAATTGGTGGGAGAGCCACACGAAAACCTTGAGGTTGGAGGTAGAACCTCTAGTGACTAAGTGGGAGGATTTCAAAACCATCATTAAGTCATAGTTATATCCCATTGGGTACGTGGTAGACTAGTGGATACAATGGCATTACTTCAGGAAAAATTTAGGCCAAAGCATGTACGTGTACACCATGGAATTCAGGAAGATGGCTATAATGTTGGGTATCTCTCCAAAGAACCCAGATGTACTCCTCAAGTATTTGGGGGGTCTGCACCACCATCTGTGTGAGCAAGTGAATTTGTCAAATCCTAAATCGATGGATGAGGATTGTATACAAGCACAATACCTAAAGAACATAGGCCTAAAGAGAGCGCAATAAATTGGATCAAAGTAGAAGGAGAAAAAAGAAACTTCTAAGGAGGGGAAGAAGAAGTAAAAGGGGGGAAAGATAAGAAGAAGATAACCACAACACACTAGTGCAAAGATCCTAGCAACCACTACAATCACTACAACATCAATGGACATATAGAGGGAAAATGTTGGAAGTTGCATTGAGAGCTAAAACCAAAGAACAATAAGAAAGATAAAAATAAGAATCTCATGGCCACTGATTCGAGTAACCAAGTTGAAAGCAACTCATATGTGGATAAGAATATAATTTGTACGTTAGTACAGAAGGAGGTGAATCTGAGTAGCCTTCAGCAACAGGAAGAGAAAGAAATTTTCAAACTCTTCCATATAAAGATATAGGTCAAAAAGACAAAGATTGATGCTTTATTTGACTCAGGATCATAGGCGAATATAATTGTAGTAAAGCTAGTTAAGAAGTTTGGGATGGAAGTTTGTGATCATCCAGGCCCATATCCATTTGGATGGGTAAATAAGGATTCAGAGTTGAAGGTAACATAATACTGTAAAATTATATTTTCTATTAGTGTTCATTTTATTAATGAAGTAGACCTAGATGTGGTTCCCCTTGATGTATGTGGATTTGTGTTTGGGATTCCATACATGTACACGTGTGATGAAATATTCATGAGGAGAGCCAACTAGTATTAGCTCATCAAGATGGAAAATTGTTCATCATCAATGCGCACAAGGGCAAGTCGAAAATATCACTTGTAAGTGCCAACAAAGCCAAGAAATTGATCAATTCCAGCAAGAAGTATGTTTTATTTTTTGTTAGGCCCTTATACTACTAGTGTAACCCCTTATTGTTATTAGTAAAACCCCTTTATTATATTGTTGTACCCATGTAGTCCTCATATTCTTACTATTGTGCCCCATAGAAGCCCACTATTGTCATTATTGTGCCCTTACATTATTGTTGTTATGTCGACTCTGATTATATTATGACCCCTTAGACTCCTATATATAGAAAGGAGGTATTTTCATTTGTATCATCTAAGAATTGTTCATTTGTGTAAGGTAAAGGAGGTTGCCCCCTTGAAGAGGTTGAATTATAAGGTGTTAATCTATCTTTTCTATCTTTTTGTGAGCTAGTTCCATAACATTTGGTATCAAAGCTTTGGATTCTAGGGTTTCGCTGCTCCAAATAGGTCATCGTGGCATTTTCGCTATAACTTTTTTTCTATGACGTTTCAGAAGCAAAAAAAAACCATTTGAGAATAAATCACGTTGAACCTCGATTCTGAATTTCAAAGCTTTTTGCACAGTATTTGTGGAGATATGATTTGAGGAAGTTGGTATTTTTTGTAGACTCCTGAATTACATTCCAAACAGGTGACCTTGGGAAATTACTCATAACTTTTGTTTTGAGCATCAGATTGCAATTTCGTAAGAAGTTACAGAAAGAGGACAGACTGTAGTTTCCTGTGTATATCTTTTTAGACTCAAACATCAAAAAGTGACACGTGGCAATTCATACAAGTTCGCTCTTCTTTAAAGGTATATAATCAGGTCATCTTGGGAGATTCTGCATAACTCTTTCTTGAAGAATCTAAATTTTGATCAAACTGGTGGCATTCGAAAGAGGATGCAAAGGGCTACTCCAAAATGTGATTTAAGAACTAGAAGATCTGAAATTATAAAGTTACAGTCGTTTCAAGATTGAGCTCCTAAAATTAAGAAAAAGGGAGATGAGGAAGTTTGATGGCAAGGATCCGGTAAAGTGGATACTACATATGGAGAAATATTTTGATCTACATGGTGTACCATTGTTACAAAAGGTATGTATTGCATCTTCATATTTAGAACAAGATCAATTTTTATGGTATACAGGGCTTTGTTATAAAGTGGAAAGAAAAATTATGGCAACAAGGAATCCCACCACTCATGACTATAATTAAGGAAGTGTCTCTTCTCCTAGCCTTCCACAACCTATAAGGGTGACACCACAACAATTGGAAGAAAAAAGAGAAAAAGGTCTTTGTTACAATTGTGATAGAAAATGAACCAAAGGTCATAAGTATGCTGAGAAGAAATTATTTTACATAGATTATGAAGAGGAGGAAGAAAAGGATCAAGAAACATCAAAAGAAGAGGATATACACCAGGAAACAACCCCATAGAAAGAAGAAATGAATCTGATCATATCTTGTAAAGCATTGGCAAGAATTACCATTCCTCAAACTCTCAAGATAGAAGGACATATCAAGAAGAAAAAGGTTTAAGAAGAGAAAGATCACATCGAGAAAGAAGAAATGAATCCAACCATATCTTGTAATTCATTGTCCAGAATTACCACTCCTCAAACTATCAAGATAGAAGGACATATCAAGAAGAAAAATGTTCAAGAAGTGAAAGATCACATCGAGCATCAGGAAATGAACCTGACCATATCTTACAAAGCATTAGAAGAAATTACCAATCCTCAAACTCTAAAGATAGAAGGACATATCAAGAAGAAAAAGGTTCAAGCAATGAAAGATCACATCGAGCATCAACAAGAATTTCTCCAAATTGTAAAGGATAATGCCACTTTGGTGCAGAATCGAATGAAACAATAGGTAGATCAACATCATAGCGAAAAATGTTTTGATGTAGGTGATTGGGTATTTTTATGGCTACATCTCAAGCAAGCTATTTATGAGAAGGAAATGTTGGCAATACTACATGCACTTAAAAAATGGCGACCTTACACAATGGGAAGACACTTCAAGGTAAAAATGGATCATGATAGTCTTAAATACTTCTTAGAACAAATATTATCTTTAGAAGAACAAAAAAATGGGTCACAAATATGTTGGGTTATGACTTTGACATCATCTATAGAAAAGGGAAGAAAAATTTTGTTTCAGATGCACTCTCAAGAAAGGATGAGGATGTGGAAGCATTATTTTGTGCTATTTCTATTATCCAACTAAATTGGATAAATGAAGCAAGGGATGAATGGAATAAGGATGAAGAAGTATGGCCATTCATTCAAAAGTTGCAGAAGATCCCAATTCAAACAATATTGCCAGAACTTGAAGAGGAAGGAAAAATCATATTGGAACCTAGAGCAGTCACAGAAACAAGAACTCGATAGCTACGAAATTGATCAATTTCAGATTATCTCATCAAGTGGAAGAACTTACCCGCTAAAGATTCCACATGGGAGGACAAGAATTTTATACAGAAGCATCAAGAACTACTCAAGCATTAAGGACAACACTTTTTGAAGGAGAGAGGCATGTTAGGCCCCTATACTACTAGTGTAACCCCTTATTGTTATTAGTACAACCCTTTATTATATTGTTGTACCCATGTAGTCCCCATATTATTACTATTATGCCCCATAGAAGCCCACTATTGTTATTATTATGCCCTTACATTATTATTGTTATGTCGGCTCTGATTATATTATGAACCCTTAGACTCCTATATATAGAAAGGAGGTATTTTCATTTGTATCATCCAAGAATTGTTCATTTGTGTAATGTAAAGGAGGTTGCCCCCTCGAAGAGGCTGAATTATAAGGCGTTGATCTATCTTTTCTATCTTTTTGTGAGCTGGTTCTATAACATTTTTTTTAAGAGAAAGTTAATCTGAAGAGGAGTCAATAAGAGGCAAGGAATCCCTAGAGGGGTGTACTAAGAAACAAAAACAACAATTGGAGGATTTGTTATGGTAATACAAGGATGTGTTCCGAGAGCCTAAAGATTTACCACCTAAGAGAGAATTTGAGCATGAGATCCATCTATTGCTAGACTCCCCATTGCCAAATATTGGGATGCACAGGCAGTCTGTTATAGAAGAAAGTGAGGTGAAGAAATAGTTGTAGTGGCTACTCGAACAAGGTGTCATTCAACCGAGTACATCACCATGTGGGTCACCCATCATTATTGTGTCGAATAAGGATGGGAATTGGGGGATGTGTATAGATTATAGGGCATTGAGAAAAATCATGCTCATGAACAGACACCCCCTGCCCAGGATAGTTGATCTGCTAGATCAATTGCAGTGAACAAAGTTCTTCACCAATTTGGACTTGAAGTCTGGATATCACCAGGTTCGAGTCAAAGAAGAATATACATGGACGACCTCCTTCAAAACTAGGTAAGTTTATATGAGTGGTTAGTCATGCCATTTGGCCTATGTAGTGGACCATCTACTGTGCCCTTTTATAGATTCATTTGTTATTGTTTATTTGGATGATATACTTGTATATGTTCTACCTGGGAGGAGCATATGCCACATTTGACGCAGGTGTTTGAAACATTGAATATGCCCCAGCTACTAGAAATTCTCAAGAAGTTCAAGTTTGTGGAGCAGCCTTTGGTGTATATGGGGTATGTGATCGGTGGAGGAGAAATGAAGATATATCCTTCCAAGATGGAGGCCATAATGAAATGGTTGGTGCTTACTAACTTTTCTAAGTTTAGGAGTTTCTTCGGGACAACACAGTACTTGAGGAAGTTAATAGCCTCATTTTCAACGGAAACAACACTGCTCCACGCCATAACAACAAGTGGAAAGAGTTTCCAGTAGGGAAAAGCTCAACAAAGGGATTTCGAAGAGCTAAATAAGAAGATCATCCAAGCACCAATTTTGGAATTACCAAAATTGCCATGACCCTTTGAAGTGGAGATAGATGTGAGTGGGTATGCTATGGGAGTTGACTTGATGTAGGGAGAAAGGTTGTATGCTACCATTTTGAAGTATTTCATGGGGTAGTCCTTAACTACCCTAACTATGACAAGGAGCTCTATGCCATGGTACAAGTTGTGAAGAAGTAGAATCACTATTTGATGGGAAAGGAGACAGTAATCCACATAGATCACCAGTTGTTACAATACTTGCAGGCCCAAAGTAAGCTACAATAGACTAGGCATTACAAGTGGATGGGATTTTTACAGCAGTTTCATTTGGTGACCAAGTATAAGAGAAGCACAAACAATTTGGGTGACATGATTTCAAGGCCACCCACATCAAAGATCATAGCTTTGGGGACTCTTATGCAAATGGATCCATTCACCCATGATGCATACATAGAGGCATATTTAGAACATGAGGACTTCAAGGCGGTTTATCATCAGATGTAGAATCAGAGTCATGTGCACGATGGTAATAGCATAGTTGACCACCATCTCTAGGATGGGTTACTCTACAAGAAATATAGGCTATGTCTTCCTAAAGGTGAGTGATTGCATCTGATTAGAGAGGCTCGCACCTCCAATATTGCAAGGAACTTTAGTGTAGGGAAAACCGTGGCTACATTGCAGAGCTATGTGTATTGGCCCAAGATGCAAGAACATGTAGCTAGGTTCATAGGAGGATGCATGCTTTTTTGTACCAGCATGTCTAGCAACAGGAAACAAGGTCTATATCATCCCTTACCTGTACCTACTCGTCCTTGGGAAAGAATTTCCATGGACTTTGTGAGAGGTTTACCGACAACCAGGAAGGGACATGACTACCTGTTCGTGGTAGTTGACATGTCCAACAAGATGTTTGTTCTAATTCCCTATAAAAATACCATCAATAGGAAAGAGGTAGCAAATTTGTTCTCTGAACAAGTCTTGGTGCACCTTGGGATACTAAGGAGCATCATTTCAAAAAGGGATACAAGATTTCTTAGTGCATTTTGGACTACATTGTGGGAGAAGATAGACACAAAGTTGAAGAGATATACGATATTCCATCCACAGGCAGATGGATAGACAAAGGTGGTCAACGGAACTTTGGTGCAACTTCTAAGGGGATACAACCAGAAGCATCTAAAGACCTAGGATGAAAATATGGTATATATACAACATTCTTACAACATATCAGTCCACACTTCTATAGGAAAGTCCCCATTTGAGACTTGTTTTGGATATTTTCCACCTTCACCTTTGGATATTGCATATGGACAACAAGGAGGAGTGAGGGAAGATCTTACAGGAGATGCTTTGAGGGTTGAAAAAATTATAGAGAATATCAAGTAGATCCATCTACAGGTACAAGAAACACTGCAAAAGTCACAAGAGAAGTATAAGGCCAGGCATGATCAACACAGAATAGAGAAATCATTTAAGGTGGGAGACAAAGTATGGTCACAGTTGAACAAGGAGAGGCTATAGGGGCCTGGTAAGAAAATCAAGGCTCTGAGATATGGTCCGCTTGGGATACTGGAAAAGGTGGGTGATAATGCCTATAAACTCAGTTTACCACCATATAGGAACATTTACTTAGTTGTGAATGTAGATAATTTGAAACTCTATGAGCCTTCCACGCTAAATTAAGAAGAGGAACAAGTCCTACCTTATGTGGAGGATTTGGCACTAGATGCTCAAGCATAATTGAAAAAAGATAAAGTCGTGCATAAGAGGTCCAAAACTATAAGACAGGGGTAGCTTGACCTTTGGCATATTGGATTGAAGGGACAACTTCCAGGAAAAGCTAAATGGTACACTAGAGAGAAGGTGGAGGAAGATTTTCCTCACCTCATTCAATAAGATTTTGGGGACCAAAAACCTCAAAAATCGAGAGGTGTGATCCAGATTGGATCATTATACTATTTCATATCCATCTCGATGCATTTGGAGTGGAAAAAGTGGAGGAATCGGCTCACAGGGACTTTTTTTACTAGCGGGACCCAGTTTTCCAAACAGGGTCTGAAACCTTCTAGGAGCATTTTGAGGCATCAAATGACGTCTTTTGGGGGTAAAAATTTGCCGCTTATCATAGAACCATTTCATACTATTCTACACATATGCATATTTCCAAAGGTACAAGACGTGCATCAATCTGAGTCCGTAATCAAAAGCTATGCATCTCAGAAGTTGACCTTCTTGTTTTCACACCTATAGTTTAGGAGGATGTCATGTCAGCCCCCATTATTCATGGAAAAGGTCCTAGCCATGTGATTATGATCAAGGTGGATATTGGTGGCCACCCACCTATTCCATTGGGACCCCCACCATTGTTTCTTTCAATTTTTTAGTTTCCTTAATTGTAGCATAGTTTACTATTTTTGGTTGCTTTTCGGGTCCAGAACTTCTAGAGTCGTCTTGAGGCCCTAAACGATGGATTTTTGGAAAACGGGAAAACATGAGCCTTTGACTCATGTTTGCATTTGAGAGTTGTAGTCCTGGGATAGATATTTCTAATGAGGTAACGTGCACATCAAACAAAGATCGTATGCCAAATTTACGACCCTGAGAATTTGATGTAGCAATTTACCCCAAAGAGGCCCACAATTTTGGTGATTCATATCCTAGAGTTAGGTTTTTGGATGTTTAGGGTTTTCCATTGTTTCTCAATAGGCCTTTGAGCCTCATTGTAGCATAGTCCAGAGGCGTGTAGCTGCCACTTCTCTTCTCATAGATAAGCTACCATCGCTTGAGCTAGTTTATTTCCATTTTTTATGTAAGCATATTTCAATTATTTGATATTAATGGAATGAAGTGTTATTCCTATTGCATCTTTGTATTTATGGTTATATTTTTATTTTGTTGCGTTCCTGTATAAGTCCGACTTAGTGGTATTAGAGTGGTCTTTTCTTTCTTTGTTTTTCTTTACATGTCCCCAACAAGGTCAGTGTATAAGGAGGTAGGGCTCGAACTGGTTGAACCTTTGCAAGACTAGCCTCGCAAACCCAAACAGCCTCCCATGGCGGAAGAAAAGAAAGATGAGGGAACAAGATATCCTTTCAAAATATTTCTCGAAAAATCCCTTGAGTGACAAAGGAACGCGATGATGGAAAAATTTTCCAATATCCTTTGACGGATGCCCACAGGCGACGCATCTTCATTCGACAACCACTCTAGAGGCACCACTCCCTTTAAGGTATAAGTAAATTACTTTGACATTCCCACATTTGAAGGAAAGATAATTGTAGATAAATGGTTAAATCTGTTGGAAGTATATTTTTTGGTTCATGATTTTTCTAATAGGGAAAAGATTACTTTTGAACTCTTGAAAGTCCCTCCCCACAACAAGGACTAGTGGGAAACCTACTGTGATTAGAAGGATGAGAAGGAACCCTCAATATTCTTGGTTGCACTCACTTGGAATTATTTCTGAGATGCCATCAAGGAACAGTACTACCCTGTCGAGAGCTATGACAACAAGTACATACAATGGACTATGTTGCAACAACAGAGGGATCAAGATGTGCATGAGCTAACGAATATTTTCCATACCCTGTGCACAAATTTGGGTGTCAAATATTTTAAGAAACCTTTGGTGCTTAAGTACTGCGTTTGTTTACAAAAAATCATTCAATAGGAGATGGGGTTCTTGGACATCTCCTTGCTCGGTGTAGCATACCGATATGCTACCAACATTGAGTAAAATTTCAAGTAGAAGAAGCAATACTTTGGATCTGCAAACCTAAAGCAAAGAAAAAGCACTCCCAAGCCATAGAGAAAAGGATAGATCCTAACCAGGACCCCCTAGGGAAACTCCTCGAAGCCACGAGAAAAGGGTGATGGGAAGGCAAAGAAGGGCACTGACAATTGGTGTGAGTTTCATAAAACTCCCATTCACAACACGAATGAATGTCGCGCAAATCAGGCATTGGTGGTCGATCTGAAAGACTCAAATATAGATGCATGCTCTGATTCTGAGATGGAACCCAACAAGGGAACTGACAAGGGTAAGCAAGTCATTGACGCAGAACCCACTGTGACGATAGCCACCACCAAGCTCCAAAATGTGGAACCCAAAGATCCAGAAGAGAGGAAGCACCTATTTCACTCACAGATGTGGCTGAAGGGTTCACTATAGCAATTCATTGTCAACAACGGGAGCCAAAAGAACCTCATTTCAGTAGAGGTCATGAAGCAGTTGGGCCTGCCAACCACACTACACCCGCAGTTGTACACCATCAAGTGGCTTCACCAAGGACAAGATCTCTGCGTCAGCCAATAGTGTCACCTTCCCTATGGCATCAATCCCTTCACAGATGAGGTATTAGGTGATGTTTCTCCTCTTGAAATTTGTGATGTATTATTAGGCCAACCATACTTGTGGAAGCATCATGCCATGTATGAGTCAAGGCTCACACTATCATTACTTATTTGGGTAATAATTTATACAGGATACCTGAGGTGGTCCCACCTACAGCCATCTCTTTGATCTCTACTAATAAATTAAGTAATATCATCTCCCAAACCAGGAAACTTGTTTTCTTTCTGATTCACTCTCAAATTAAAGGGAAGATTGTGGCCACATCCGTGGCCCTCAAGAAGGGTTCCTCCACACAGCAGAAACAAGTGGATAAGTTCATGAAAGAGTACAGGGAAATATTCTCCTCACCTACAGGGGTACCCTTACACTATCAAGTCAAGCATTCGATCGATTTGACTCCCGGAGCACCTCTACCCAACAGGTTGATATATCACCACTCCATTCTAGAAAATTTAGAGATCAAGTAGAAAACCTAGGATTGTCTTCAAAAGGGGAACATACTACCAAGTTCCTCACTTTGTGGGAGCTCGTTTGTACTTGTACAGAAGAAGGATGGGACCTAGAGGCTCTGCATTGATCATTGGGCACTAAACAAAATCATTTCGAAGAATAAGTATCCAATCCCATGAATTGATGACCTTATGGACCAACTCAAGGGGGCCAAGTATTTCAGCAAGATCGATCTAAAGTATGGCTATCACCAGGTTCCATTAGAGTCCATAGACATATGGAAGATCGCTTTCAAATCCAAGGAAGACATTTTTTAATGGTTGGTTATGCCCTTCGCGTTGATAAATTCCCCTACTAATTTTATGAGGCTAATGGATGACATATTGTTTCCCTTCACTAACTCATTCATGGTTTTTTATCTACATGACATACTCATATTCAGTAAGAGTTGGGAATAACACTTGCAATACATTCGGTAGGTCCTTCAAGCCCCGCAACAACAGAAACCATGTGCCAACTTGGAGAAATGCACCTTTGGAATGATCCAGGCCCAATATCTGGGTCACATCATAGATGAGCGAGACGTGCATGTGGATCCAACTAAGATCCAATCCGTTCGGGATTGGCTAGCCCTGACCACTCTAACAGAGCTTCGCATCTTTTTGGGCCTCGCAAATTTTTATCGGAGGTTCATGTTGGGATTCTCCCATATCACTTGGCCTTTCAGTTAGATTACCAAGAGTATAGCGAAAGAAAAGTTTTCCTGGTATGCATCCCAATAGGAGGCATTCGTTGAGTTGAAGTGTCGCCTCCACTTTGCTTCAGTACTCACATTGCCAAACCTACAACAACCATTTAAAACTGAAACAAGTGCCTAGTTTGATTATACTAATTGTGTAGTCCTCACCCAACACGGGAATCCGGTGGCCTATCATAGTGAGACACTTTTAGATACAATTCAAAAGTACCCCACCTATGATAAAGATATGTATTCCATCATGCAAGTTTCCTAGCAATGGAATAATTACATTATAGGGAAGGATATGGTCATCCACACTAATCACCGATCTCTCTAGTTTATACAAACTCGAAGGAATTTGTAGAATGATCACCATCAAAATTGGGCTACATATCTACAACAATTCTACTTGGACATTACATATAAAAAATGTAGAACCAATCATGTTGCAGACTGCCTCAGTCAGCCCCCAATTGTAGAACTGACTATCGTTCTCAACTCTTGTGGCCACGAGACCTCTGGATGGCCACAACTATACAAAAATGATCCAATGTTCACCTCCACATATCATATGTTAATAAATGGCAATCCACTATTTGTGTTCCTTCAAGCGATCGTGCCAAGATTATTTGGGAGGTGCACTACAATTAGGTCGGAGGACACTTTAGTGTGGAGAAAATTGTTTTCGTACTACAAAAGTAATTTTATTGGCAAAAAATTCGATAAGATGTTGGGAAATATATTAGATCCTACATTGACTGCGCCATCACCAAGCCAACCATCGAGAAGCAAGGCCTATACACTCCTCTGCATACTCCCAACCAGCCTTGGGAATCCATATCCGTGGACTATATGTCTAGCCTCCCTTCTACCAAGCATGGTAGTGATTGTGTATTTGTGGTCATGGATTGATTTTCTAAGATGGCTATATTGGTTGCCTGTAAGAAGAGTACCATAGTAGAGGACACTGCCAAACTCTTCTTTGAACAAGTGTGGCTACATTTTGGGATCTCACAGAACATTATAGCATATTAGGATAGTAGGTTCATAAGCACATTCTGGTCAAGTCTCTAGACTCTATTGGACACCAAGCTCACCAAGTCGACTTCATTCCATCATGAGACTATTTTTCGGCCGGATAAATCATTCTTGCAGACAAGACCAATCTTCCTAGTATCAATAGATATCTAGCGACAAGCAGAACAAGCAAATCTACATTTCTCTAAATATATTGTGATTCATTAATAAAAACTAAGAGGTGTTTTAGACCCTACCTTAAGTCCAACGCTAGTTTGTGGCAGCCACGCTTCGACCATTCAAATGAGTTTCCTTTTGAGAACCTACAATCACAAACAAGCACACATCAAATAACACCTGCATAGCTAATATAATAAATCATATTCATCATGGTGATCAAGGAATCCATGAAATAAACCATAAAAGATAGCTTATTGAAAAAAATAAACTTGATTGTATTAACTTTGAAAATAAGAAGAACTTTACAACCTTTGGTGCCTTGATGTTGTACAAGCTCCTCCCAACGTCCAGATAGGAATCTCCTCTACTTTGACAAGCCTCACACTCTTCCCAATGAGATCAAAAAAGGTATGTAATCTCTCCTCTCAAGCTCAATTAGGAAGACTAAATTCCAATAGCATTTCACCTCAAAAATCTTTAGCTTTCAACCTCCTCAGTAACCAGCCCAATGCCTCATTTTATAATGCAAAGGAAGGAGGTTACAGGTCCACCTATGAAGGGATAGAGTCCTCCTTCAAAGGGATAAGCTCCTCACATCAAGGGCTTAGCTCCTTAAGGTATGGGATGCATGAACCTTAAAGGAGCGAACTTGCCACCTCAAGATTCCCTTTAGAAGCTTCCAGAAATAACCCAAAGTGAGTTTTTAAGAATGTACTTGCACCATTTTTACTTTTACAGGGGTCTGCACCCATTACACAAAGACAGAGCAGTTAGGTACGCAAGGGACATGACCAATAGGTACAGGACCGCAGGTAATGCTAAGAGAAAGTGCAGAACCAAAGTTTTAGAGACTTTTAAGGGCTTTCTCTTATTTTTCAAGGCTTGAAATGAAGAATTGAGGTTTAAGACTTGCAAAGGAGGAAAGTATGAGTAGGGATAGACTCACACTAATTGCAGAATGTCATGGTGACAATATTTTGTGCAATAGATTGCCCCCTAAAGTGCAAAGTCTGTAATAGATGAGGATTTCATTTGTCATCTAAGAAGAGTGAAGTACTTTATCATTTCAAAGATCATCCTATGGACACCCTGGTTGGAACCTGTAAAAACATTCAATACAAAATATATATATGTGAACATATCATCGTTGAGGTAGGCATTCCCATACTCAGATCAAAACTGACTAGAAAACTAACTAAACTGCTCTGATATAGGAATGATTTTGTAATACATCACAAGTATAGACATATGTAGACATAGTATGGGTGTAGCCATCTGTTTATGAATAGTCCACTGTATAATGAATAACAAAATTCCTCGCAGCCTGGATGGTGGAAACTAGATCCAGGGTCTTGATTTCTGCTTCCCAAACTAGTACGATTCTATCCATGTGAATGAATGTGTCGAAGTCGAACATGGTAGAAACCACTTAATTACCAGTCAATGATGTGAACTATTAACAAGTGTGAGAGAAACCACCAGTAATATCAATGGCTCTCAAAGTACTCAGTACAATCCATGAATTGTGAATAGATGAGCTGATGTCGAACATATCACAGAATCCTTTGATCGAAGGTAAATGATGCAACCTATCATCGAAGGCGAGAAATCTGCCATTGAGGCATGCAGATTCCAAGGTACTGACGATTTCTAGATCATCTTTCTAGATAATGAGCTGAAGTCGATAGAAAGCGATTCGTCATAGGCAAGCCCACAACACAAAATCATAGATCAAGTTTGAAGAAATATATTTGCAAGGACTAACTCAGGGATGGTCAAGATGGATGACAGATATTTTGCAGATGAATGGTTTATTTGAACTGACCTCTTGAACACATAACGACACTGCAGATGGTTTGGTGACAATTGACCTAAAGCTAATACCAAGAAACCGACTGAAGACTTTCAAAATGGTTTGATTAACTGTTAGGCAAAGGATTTCCCAACCCAAGTGAACAAAAAGTGTCATGTTCAAGAGTGGTTGAATGCTTTTCTAAGACACAAAGTATAACAAACAGGTTCATTTTTCTCTCTTTTCCCCCACCATTTCTGGCAAGTACCTCTTTATTTTTGGCAAGCTTGAGGAGGATAACATTTGCTTGGTTATAAGATCATCCTTTGGATGAGCCCAATTTAGTTTAAAATTAGAACCCTAAGAAGGAGTGGTTCGTTCCTGTTTGAAATTGAACAGGTCCTTTACTGTTAAATTTTAACGAGTCCAGTATAGGAGAAACTCGACGTTTTTCAATTTTAGGGAGTCAGAAGAAAAATTTAAGAAAACTCCATGGTTGTCCTTTTTCGTAAATTTGTGTCTCCCAAGCCCGAAAAAGTATAAAATAATACCTGAGAGAACTGCTTGACCATTACGATCAAGGATTACTTTTCATAATTAGTGTCTCTAGTTCGAAAAAGTAAAAAATCGATCAATGACATGTCGTTTTATAACCAATATTGAACTTGAAACGACAAAATATCGACAATCTTTTCATGTTTATACGGTCAGAAAAGAGCTGTAAGTGGACCGTCCTTTTAATTCTGTTTAACGAGCTTAAAAAGAAAAACTTGGCAATCTTTTCATATTTTACAAGTCAAAAAAGAGCTTAAAGAGGACTCCAATGTTTTTTGTTTAAAATGATCAATTCCTCCTAAAAAATCCAATATTCTGCACAAAAACTCAAACATTACTCATACATGTTTTAAAAATAAATAAAAATGCATCAAATAGTTACCTTTTTAAAGTGAAAAATAAACAAATCAAAAATTCATTTATTCAAAAAAGCTTATAAAAAGGGATTTTGTAAATTCATTTTTACCGTTTGACTTCAGAGTGAGAAAAGAGAGCTTTTGGGTAAGAAACTTCCTGTGAAGATTGCAGAAAATCTGTCTGTTGGAATCGAAAACCGTTAGCTCCAAGTAATCCACATCACTTTAATCTTGCATTTCAACTGTTTGAAATTTGTTTTTATGATCCAGGTGGATATTGGTGGCCACCTGCCAAGTCCACCTAGACCCCCACCATTGTTTCTCTCAGCATTTTTAGTTTCCTTAATTGTAGCACAACTTACTATTTTTAGCAGTTTTTCGGGTCCTGAACTTCCGGAGCCGTTTTGAGGCCCTAAACAACGTCTTTTTGGGAAATTTGGGGCAACATGGGTCCATGGACTGATGTTGCCTCCCAAAGTGGTAGTGCTCAGATAGATCTTTCTAACGAGCTATTGTACACGTCAAACAGAGATCGTATGCCAAAGTTACGACCCCGGGAAGTTGGTGTTCCAATTTACCCAAACAGGGCCCACAGTTTGGCGTTTCATATTCTAGGGTTAGGTTTTGGAATGTTAAGGGTTTTCCATTGTTTCTCAAGGATAAATAGGCCTTCGAGCCTCATTGTAACATAGTTCAGAGGCATGTAACCACCACATCTCTTCTCAGAGATAAGCTACCATCGCCCTAGCTAGTTTATTTCCATTACTGTTTGTAAGCATATTTCAGTATTTTACATCAATGAAATGAAGTATTATTTCTGCTGCATATCTGTGTTTATGGTTATCTCTATAATTTGTTGCGTTCCTGCTTAAGTCCAGATCATTTTAGGCTTCCATTTTGATTTTTTAAGGAAAAATTAGTTTAAAAAACCGCTCACGGGGGTTCGTAGGCGCAACATGCAAAACTTGCAGACCTCGACTTTTTCTGACAAAGGAAAGAGCCAGGGGCCCGCACCTGTTGCTTGGGAAGAGTGCGGACCTTGCGAAATAGGTTTTAAAACTTCAATTTTTTCATTTCTGCCCAAATTTTTTTTGAACTAAAATGTTCTAATCCGCCATTTTTGCAATGTAGGATATACAAAATGCTCATTTGGCGGGAACGGGAGCACGAAGATGTGGACCTAGCCGCATTAATTCATCCACCTTCAATACAGGCATTAAAAGCATGCAGACTATTTAAATTCTGGGCTATACCTGGCATGAGGGCCCAAGTAGACTTTTTGCAATGGCTGGTAGACAGGTGGAATATATAGGACCAGTGTTTCATTATTGGCGGCCACCGGCTCGAGATCAAGCTAGAGGACATTTATTTCTTGACTGGTTTGCCCAAGAGAGGTGAACGATTATCTCTATTCGGAACTAGGCCAGGTGGCCAGTCTGTCGATAGTCTCCGATTAGAGTTTTGTAATGACCAAACAAAGGACAAAGGGATTGATATCAAAACTATCTCCCTTCCTGAACTTAAAGTAATTGCATTTATTATCACCAGACTCTGCGAAAGCGCAGCACTGCATGTAGCTACCGATCCCAAATGCGAATGGCAGTAGACTGTTATCGAGGCCCCATCTTCAATTGGTGCGAAGCTCTGTTGGCGAATGTAAAAGGCCAACTAACTAGAGTAAGGAACGGACAACTAAAAAACTTTGGATATGGTTTCCTAGTTGTGAGTTTTGGTCTAGAGAGGGTCCCAATGTTGGTCCCATAGCAAATTTCCATTGGAGTTTGACTTCCCCGAGAGCCTAAGCTCATGCGATGGGTTACAGTTATGGCTCATCATCCTGAGGAGGGTTCAGAGGTTGTTCGATTTCCGCCAGATTATTTTCGTTGGTTGGAGAACCAACTTTTTGTGATTTAGGATTTTCCATATGCTGGGATGGATTATCGTGGTGACCCAGACATGACTCTTCCACCAGGAGAGTAGTGGGATGATTCAGGTAAAATCATTCTCAACATTTTCTAAGTTTTAACTAATTTTTTTGTTTTGTTTTTAAATCGTCCAAAACTAATAATAAAAGTTTCAAATGCAGATGTGGGTCCACGTCGACCAGCCGTTCTCCGGCCCTATGAGAGGAGACACCCAGCTATAGCAGTACCAGCCCCACAGGACGAATCTATAGGGACCCTGACCGAATTGGAAAATCATCTAGAGTGTTTAACAGTAGATATTCCAGAGACTAGTATAGATGATATTCCACTTAGGTTACAACACTATGTGATTGGGGTCCCAGGACCTTTCAAGAGGTTCCTTTGTAGGGTGGCCCGAGCAGTGGTTTCTTATCGTGATCATCACCAGTGATAGGATGATCACCTTTTGTAAACTCATATGACATTTTTGCTTTTTGTACTATCATTTTTGCCGATCATAAGGTGTTTTTCAACCTATGATCGAAGACGATGTATATTTGACACACTTCTATACTACCCTATATCACTATTATTGGCTATCTTGTATAACATGTTATGAAATGTTTTTAAATTTACTATTTGATTATTGCAAATGTCTATTTAACATTTGAGAAGCAATTGCATCTGCTAATGCATTTAAATATCTTGGAATATGGTAATATTCAATGTAGTCAAATTGACGTTCCAAGAGACGAACTCTCAAAAATAATCTTAATAACATTGGATTTCTAATGGCATAAAATCTATTAAGCTGCAATACAATGAGCTCAAAATCTAACCTAACAATCAACCTTCGAATCCCGAATGAGATGGATTCAAATAATAACTCAATCACTGCACTATACTCTGCAATGTTGTTCGTTGTTTGACCGAGGCTTACCCCATGCATAGATACCAACTCATCAGAGGGTGAATAGATAAACCAAGCTGTGGAAAAAATGTTCCGTGTATTACGACAAGCACCATCAGCGGGAAACCAATATATGTTTGAAGAGACGTCGACATTTGCAATATCAAGAGTAAAATCAAGATAAGCAGGAATAATGATAAAAACACTCTCTAAACTAGGCACACTTTTCTAATATAAAACACACCAGCTAGAAAGAAACTAATCTAACTAACATCTCCACACCCAAAATTAGGCATAATATCTCTTCAGATAAAGACCATTTATGGGATTACCCAAAGAGACACCGTCAAAATCTACCAATTCATAGGCCCCTTTTGCCAGCTTTCGCTTAACAACATAAGGACCATGCCACATAGGTACAAATTTTCCAGCCCCTAGTTTATCGTTTGCTTGATCGTTTAGTAAGACTAGGTCTCCTTCTGAAAAATTACGGGGTGTAACATTTTGATTGTATTGAGCTTTAATTCGTTTGACATGAGTTTCGATTGCTAATGCAGCATCACGTCGATTCTCATTTAGTTGAGCTAAGTACAACAAACATTTCTCCTCTTTGGAAGTGGCTGGGAGTAATTCTATGGCTATTTGCAATGATGGAATTTCGCATTCAATGGGTAACACAGCTTCCAAACCGTAAACCAGTTGAAAAGGAGTGAACCAGTTGATGTTTGTACTGAGGTTTGATATGCCCAAAGCGCTGAAAATAACATGTTATGCCAATTTTACCTATGAATACCAATGATTCGTCGGATCATAATGACTAGAACTTTGTTGATGGCTTCAACTAGACCATTAGCCTGTGGGTAATATGGAGTAGAACTATCGTGATGCAGGCCAAGTTGATTTGTTAGTTCAGTCATCATGATGTTTCGAAAATGACTCCCATGATCAGTAATAATCGCTTGTGGAACACCGAATCTAGTGATTATATGATTGAAAATGAAAATTGTAATAGTTTTGCCGTCTGCCGAAAATGTAGGCATCACCTCGGCCCACTTAGTAAAATAATCTACCGCAAGGATGATATACGCATGCCCCCCGGCCGAGTGAGGGTTACATGTAATAAAGTCGATATCCCATTTTTCAAAAGGACCGACCGCAATTATAGGGCGGAGAGGAGCAAGTGGAGCATGCATCTTTCGACCAAAAATTTGACAATTGTGGCATTTTCGGACCGCATAGATACAATCTTTAGGGCTGTGGCATACCCAGACATATGACTACCACATGCTCCAGAGTGATAGTCATTAAGAACCTTTTCAGCTTCTTCATGAGTTAAACAACGTCGGAAAATAGAATCCGCCCCACAACGATAGAGTGTATCTCCAATGATTTTGTATTGTTGGGATTGGAAACATATTTTCCGTCACTAAGATCGTGAAATTTTAGGCCGAAAAGATTGGGTTTGGAGATAAAAAATGATATCTCTATACCATGGATCAAGAGTACTAATAAGAAACAAGGATTCGTCCGCAATGGGTTCTTCCGCCATAGTTTCAGTATCAGCACGTGGGAAGTCACACATCAATTCCGCAAAAACTAAAGTTTTCTTTGCCTTGGATTTTTCAAATTCCAAGTCAAATTCCTACAGGATAAAAATCCATTTGGAATACTTGCCCCCCAACAATTGTTTGGTCAAAATATAGATCATAGGGTTACAGTCAGAAATTATGATAGTTTTGCGTAGTAAGATGTAATGACGAAATCTTTGGATAGCTTGGACAGTTGCTAAGGCCAATTTCTCCACATGTGAATACTTAAGCTCGGTTGGATTTAAATTTCGACTAAGATAGTAAATCACATGTTCACTATTGAATTCATCTTCCTGAACTAAAACCATTCCAATGGTGGAATGAGAAGCGGCGAGGTACAAGAAGTAATCTTGGTTGTAGTTGGGAGGATGCAATAATGGTGCATGGGTCAATGCGTGTTTAAGTGCATCAAAAGATTTGTCAGCTATCTCATCCCAAAAGAAGGGAGCATTCTGTTTCAACAACCTGGTAAAACCCTTTGTTATCTCAGTGTAGTTAGGAATGAAACAATGTAAAAAGTTTGCTTTCCCTTGCAAACTTTGGAGTTGGCGAAGAGTCGAAGGAGGATGAAATTTGAAAATAGCTTCAACCTTCGAGGGATCGACACAAATGCTGGCTTTTGAAACAAAAAATCCTAGTAAACAACCTGTTTCTATACAGAAAACACATTTGTTTGGATTAAGCCTAATTCGATAATGCCTACATCTCATAAAGATTGCTCGTAAATGAGTGAGATGATCGGCTCTACGTAA
Organism: Pinus tabuliformis; assembly: GCA_031772625.1. Lineage (NCBI taxonomy): Eukaryota > Viridiplantae > Streptophyta > Pinopsida > Pinales > Pinaceae > Pinus > Pinus tabuliformis. The sequence continues at coordinate 1,586,398,303 of CM062819.1, read as the reverse complement.
TGAATGGGCAAGTAAATCATCGAGATACGGCTGCACAATGTGCTTGATGTCATGAAATGCGTAAGACATAGCTCTTTGAAAAGTTGCTCCGACGTTCGTAATTTGCAGTAAGCAAACATCCCCCATGGACAAATGAAAGCCATTTTTGGTTGATTAGCAGTTAGTATGTTGATTTGATTATAAACGGAAAAACCATCCATAAACGAGAATATTTCACTTCCAGCACAATCATCAATGATTTGATCGATATAGGGGGTTGGGTAATTGTCTTTGGGACAAGCTTGATTAATATCCCTATAATCGATACATATTCTTATCATTCCTTGCTTTTTGTTAACAGGAACAATATTCGATACCCAATCCGTTAAGGGAATTGGATAAATGAAACCTACTCAAAGTAATTTCTCAACTTCTGCTTTAATAGCAACAGCTTTTCGCTGATGTATTTGACGCAAACGTTGCTGGACAGGTTTAGCATCTGGGTAAGTTTTTATCTCATGAACAACAACTGATGGATCGATTCCTGGCATTTCTTCATATGACCAGGCAAACACATCGCAGAATTCTTGAAATAGGGCCTTATAAGTTTGGAGTTCATTTTCCATACAGGAGGCACCTATATGAATGTTTTCAACAATTCTAGGTTTAATTGAAATGTCAATAGGAACTGTTCGAGAAGTATTTCCCAAATTTAACTTAGAATTGGGATTTTGCAATGGATTATGTGGTTCTTTGACATAATCAGTAGTAAAAATAGATGAAAAATCATTTTCAAAATGATCAAGCTCAGGTAAGAACGAAGATCGATGATGAAGATCTTCCCATGGTAAATCATCAACAGACAAAAGTTCACGGATCTGCTCATTAGTATGAACAGACTCAGAAAAAGTTGTTGAAGCTGAGGTTGATATTGATAGTGATTCTCCATGGACCACATTCATTAGATTGATTTCGGTTGAACAAGGGTCAAAAAACGACTACACAACCTGATACGCAATTTCATAGGGACTCAAAGGCATTGCATCACCAAATGAATCCACCTCAGATTCAGAAGGTATAATCCAAGGATCATCAAAAACAATAGTGTTCAATGAAATCATATGAATGGTTGCAGTAGAAGGCGATACGTTAGGAGGAGGAAAGGAAAAAGTTCCTAGTAAATGAGAATCTTTAATCAATCCGACCCCAACATCCTTGTAAGGGATAGTTGTTTTACCGACATGTTGAATACTTTCAGAAGAGGTTGGGTCAGATGAAAAGTAAGTCAGCTGGTCTATGGTTACTATCTTTCCATTATGAGGAAACTTTATAAGCCAAAAGACTGATGAAACAACAACAATCATAGTATAAGGCCAACTGCGACCCAAGAGAAGATTGTAATCTAGAGGGGCATCAACCACTTCCACATCTAGATTAACAGTTTTGCCTTCAACCCCTATAGGTAAATCCTGTAGAATGCCAAAATGATGGAACCCACGGCCATCAAAAGCCTTTAGAATCGTTGGGGATTGATTGAGTGTAGGAGAACCAAGCGATCTCCAACATTGGATCGACATAATACACATAGAAGCTCCTCATCAATTACAATCCTAAAGCAAGGTCTATTTTTGACTAACACTGGAATCTGGAAAGCCATTTGATGAGGTAGGCGAGGTTTACTAGTTTCTAAATCGAAGATTATAAGGTTCGAGTCTTGAATATCAACAACTCCTATAACCGACAAAAGTAATTTACGCTATGTTGGGCATGATTGCAGCACCTCCAAAGCTGACATTGCTGAAGGGGAAATAGCTATGTCTTCAACAATGTTATAATTATGAGCAGTTATCACATGTGGATTGAAAGCTGACTTTCGAAGTATACCTTTAGCAGGTGGTTTGATTACTAAGTCTAGGTTAGGTTTCTCGATCTATAGCGGATCAGAACCAGGAGTTGAAGTTGATGGGTTTGAATTAGAAGATTCTGCTTCCTTACCACCAACAGGACTTTTACTTCCATAATCTTGCGATCGCGTTGCAATCCTGACATGAGACATCATCATTATGGGTTCTTCTGAGGCATTTGAGGAAGAACCAATCATCTTACTATCTTGAGTAGGAAAAGGATCCTTCAAGACAGCAGGCATTTGAGAACCTTTGACAATTTTCGCAACCTCAGCACGATGTGGGAAGTCTCTTGTAAAATGCTCTTCGTCACAAATGAGACAAGGATAACGAGGTTTACGTTTCTCGTCAATAGATTCAGTTTTATCTGATTTCTCTTTTGAGTTTTGTTTATTTTTCTTCTTCCCTTTCTTTATATCACCAGATTTTGATTTGGCCATAGATGATTCTACGACATGAATATTGGCAGGAAATTCAGCGAAAGAGTCTCCTGTCGGGGAATCTGGTAAAGTTATAATAGGAGAAGAATTGTTTGAAGATTTCTTCAGATTACTTTTGGTGTTAACTGAACCAATCATACCATCAGTGGCATGAGACCCTGAAGGAGCTGCAGTTATTTGATTTTGTTTTGGAAGGTCGGGGATTTTTTCGTGTAAAGTACCCGACTACATATAAACGAGGTCAAGGTACTGAGCTTGAGCAATTAATTGCTCTTCAGTAACAGCTCCTGCCTTAGCTACATCCTCGATTTTAGGTAATAATGATTTTATAAACCATTCTGCTAAAATTTGATCTGGAATAAAAACTTTCACTAAACGTCGTTGACATCACCATTCATGAATATGATCTGAAATATAAGTGGACGTTGAATGTTTTAATGAAGTTAATAATTCCATGTCGTTGTCATATCTGACAGGAAACTAAAAATGAGTTAAGAATGAAGTGGCTAACTAACTAAAATTATAAAAGAAGCTCGTGGTAACTCAATGTACCACTTGGCTGCAAGACCAATCAGAGTGCACTGAAAAAGACGTAAGCGAATTGAATAATCTATAATGGAGTTAGATGCACACCAGAGGTGATAAGTCATCACATGGTTTGACGGATCCTCTCCTGATTTACCTTCAAACTTTGGGATATCACTGGGCAACTTATTCGACATTGGCGGCCAAAATGGAAAATAATTAATTAGAACATTCGTAAAGCGCGAAAAATCAGGCAAGTCCAAAGTTACAATGAACGGTAACTAACGATTAGGGTCACGAAAACCCTGGGTCATAAGACCAGCCCCAGGAGGAGGATATACTGGATAACTTGGAATTGGAATCGCATTTGGAATATTGTATCCTCTTGGAAAACCAGGATTAACCAAACCAAACTGGGGTTGTTGAGGTTGCTGATAAGTATATCTAGGATACGGTTGATACTGGTAAACTGGGCTTTGAACAGCAGGACCGTATTGGTACTATCCCTGGTACGGTTGATAAGTGAATTGTGGTTGACTTGTGACAACCGTACTTGGACCAGGTTGTCCTACAGGCATCTGAATCAAAGTCTGAATTGAAGGTCTGGACTGAGGTAAAGAGGCTTGAGGAGTTGATGCAGGAACAGTAGAAACTGGAACTGCCAATACTCCAGAAGTAGGTGGGGTAGATTGAACAGAAACTGTAGTAGTTGCAACAGTCGTTTGAGGTGGAGTTCAAGGTGAACTAGGCCCAGACTGATGAGCTACACCAGGTGCAAAAGTTTGAATAGTAGGCTGGATAGGTTGCTGGGTTGAACTAGAAACCAAAGGTTGTCCATATTGAGATGACAACTATACATTAGGTTGCAAAATCTGTTGAGATTGAGATGGATCCCACACCATGTTCATTCCGGGGTATAGACCCATAGTAGGTTGAACATATTGAGGACCATAATCGGGTTAAGCGTAGGGCTGATAATTCAAGGGTACATTTCTAGCTTCTTGTACAAATGATTTACCAAAAGGTGGTTGGAAACCTTGGGTTGGGTACTGACCTTGAGGTTGATAACCTTGAGGCATGTACTGAAATTGGGGTTGACCTTGAGGTATATATTGAAACTAGGGTTGACCTTGAGTTATGTACTGAGTCTGGGGTTGACCTTGAGGTATGTACTGTCCCGAAGGTATGTACTGTCCTTGAGGTTGCCCCCCAGTCGGTAACTGACTACCTTGAGGTTACCCCCCAGGCGGTAATTGAGTACCTTGAGGTTGCCCCCCAGGCGGTAACTGACTACCTTGAGGTTGCGGATTTGGAATAGTACCAGACATCATAAGAATTTATTCTACACTCAACGATTTAGTTCCATTATTGCCAGTTGATATCCCATGTACAATGGGTTGAGGAGATGCTCTTGAAAAAGTACCAGTGAGTGACTGATACCCAGAAGGAACAGAAGGACCGCCATATTAAAATGTTTCTGGTGATGGGGAAAACATGGATGACTGTCTCGACATATTCAAAGGAGGATAATAACCTCTAGGGTTTGGATGAAAAGGAATTCAAGGTGGTGAAAAACTTAGACCCGGATTTTCTAAAAAGTTGGTCAATGAGACATACCAAGCGTCCCTCCTAGGTGGACTGTAGAAAATTGATTCACATTCCCTAAGTTCTAAAGTTGGTTGATTTTCAAGGAGAGTTATATCTTCTTCCGGAGTAACAAGTTCTTCAATAGAAATGAGTCCAGAGGGAAGATTTTGGGTAATGATCCTTCCTACCCTAGGTGAACCAAGACCACTAGAAGTTGGAGAAGAAAATCCTAAGGATGGAGTAGCAGCAGGTTTAGTTTCAGGCTCAAAAATTTTAGGTTCTTTAGCTAATTCACTAGTAGAAGAAATACTACCAGTAACTTCGGAAAATGAAATTGGTTCAGAAATATACTTTGTTGCTTGAACTTGATAATCAGGATGAACAATTAAAGGAGACTCTCTGGCTTCCGGTGACCCTACTCTACTGTCACTAGGAGTTACAAGAGCTCATAGCCCTTCAAGCTGGCTTGGTGTATACTCAGGAGGTTGCCCCCGAAGTCTACACAATTGTCTCGGTAATTCAGCCACGATTAAATATTTTAACTACTTCACACGCAAACAAAGAAAAATCTCAATAAAACCACCTAAAGTCTCTAAAGAACCAAACAATTTGAATCACACGCCTAAAAAATATATGAGTTCAAACCACACACAAACAGTAACTTTCTGTACCAAAAAGACTAGTTGGTGATGAAATCCAACGTCGCAGAATTCAATACAGAAAGGGCGGTTTGGAACAGTTACCCTGACAACTTGCTTAACGAAACAGACTGGCACAAGTTTCTTCACAAAATCGTCTCGAGTGAAGAGAACCCCCTAGAGAGTCCAAGTGATTCTAGTCAACATCTGCTCCAGGTACAGTGGGATCTTCCCTCCACCGTCACCTTAGGAAAGAATCCTATAGATAATAGTCACTAAGGTTACCAACAGAAACAAATATACCTGGGGGAACAGTCTATGATCCAATACAAACGCAAGAGCAGAGTAACAAAGCTCAATCCCCTTGAAGGCTCCTTGACATAATCCAAGGTTTACCAACAAGTGACCCTAGGCTCCTCGACAATGGTCAATCCGAGGTTTACCATTTTTAATACGTGTATATCTGCTATCATTCCCAATGAGGAAGGATTGATTACCTCACTGGTTCGAATATGATCTCATGCTTGACTCCTTTAAGAGGAGCTTCCCAGAGCATACATGCAACAATTGGATTTATTTCCTACCGCAAGATATAGCTACTTGTTTGTTTTAACTATCTTGGAGAGTTAATTACTCCCTACTCCAAGATACTAGCCTAAGCTATGTTGGTGATAAGAGCCCTAGAAATAAAAGATTGCTAGATCAATTTTAATTTAAGCGTTATTTTTATTGGTTGTTTCTTAAGTCAATAGGAATGGAGATGAAACTTTATGGTGTGAAGACTCGACTCCAAAACACTAAAAATGCACCTAAGATGATAAACAATTCTTTTTCTTCAATGAATTTCTAGCTAAAGAAAGAGTTGAGAATGCAATTCTTTGAAAAACAAATCTTTCCTTCAACATATAAATGAAAAGAAAAATCTTTTGTCTTTTTCAATAAACTCAAAACGAGACTACTAATTATGCTCACGAAAAAATCCTTTTCTTTTCAACACTCAAAAACTACAGAAAACAATTTCTTTAAAAAGAGATTCTACAATTTCTAGAAAACACTCAAAACTATAAAAAATCTAATCTTGAGATCTACAACTTCTAAAAACCTAATTGAAGTAAAAGCTTTAAATCTTTTTGAGGATGTTTTATTTAGTTATTCAGCAAACTAAGGACTAATTCGTTCAGAATAACAAATTAATAAAAAACACCCAGCTATGTTTTCTTTTTAAAAATGAAATTCAAAACTTTCAAGCAAGTTCGTTCAAAGCTTTGCAAAGAGAAAACTAAATCTATTTCTCAGCAAGGGCAGATTTCACAAATTAGTCAGACTCATCAAGAAGACCAAAAATACAGGGCAATCTAAGGTTCCTTAGGCTTCTAATCTCTGAGTCACTACAAAGACCAAGCGAAAATCAATCCAGGCACATAAAACTTCTAGAAAATCACCTAAAACCAAAATGCCAATGGAACTCAATTACAAGAAATTCTTGACAAGACACATGCAGATCTGGGTAGAGACTAAAAAGCGTAAATAAATCCTAAGCTTAACTGGGTGAAAACAATTTAGGTTTTTCAAAAATTTTGACAGGGTCTGCAGGCTTCCAGTAGAACCAGATGCGGTACCGCTCTGTGCACTAAAGGAACAGTGCGAGGATGTTCGCACTGTCTTGTAAAAGAAAGTGCGGTCCTCTTCAAAATTTCAAAAAAAACAAAATATATTACAGATCCTAAAAAGTACCCAATCCCACACACATCAAGCAAAAACTAGAAACAGAGATAAGTTTCTCAAGTCAAAGAAAAAGGAAAGGCAAAAAACCAAATTCAAGTCCCCAGTATGGTCACTAATTTGTCAGCCAGATAAATCGTTCTTGCAGACAAGACCAATCTCCCTAGTATCAATAGATATCCAGCGACAAGCAGAACAAGCAAATCTACCTTTCTCTAAATATATTGCGATTCATTAATAAAAACTAAGAGGTGTTTTAGACCCTACCTTAAGTCCAACGCTAGTTGGTGGCAGCCACGCTTCGACCATCCGAATGAGTTTCCTTTTGAGAACCTACAATCACAAACAAGCACACATTAAATAACACCTGCATAGCTAATATAGTAAATCTTATTCATCATGGTGATCAAGGAATCCATGAAATAAACCATAAAAGACAGCTTATTGAGAAAAATAAACTTGATTGTATTAACTTTGAAAATAAGAAGAACTTTACAACCTTTGGTGCCTTGATGTTGTACAAGCTCCTCCCAGGGTCAAGACAGGAATCTCCTCTACTTTGACAAGCCTCACACTCTTCCCAATGAGATCGAAAAAGGTATGTAATCTCTCCTATCAAGCTCAATTAGGAAGACTAAATTCCAATAGCATTTCACCTCAAAAATATTTAGCTTTCAACGTCCTCAGTAACTAGCCCAATGCCTCATTTTATAGTGCAAAGGAAGGAGGTTATAGGTCCACCTATGAAGGGATAGAGTCCTCCTTCAAAGGGATAAGCTCCTCACATCAAGGGGTTAGCTCCTTAAGGTACGAGATGCATGAAACTTAAAGGAGCGAACTTTCTACCTCAAGATTCCCTCTAGAAGCTTCCAGAAATAACCCAAAGTGAGTTTTTAAGAATGTACTTGCGCCTTTTTGACTTTTACAGCGGTCTGCACCCATTACACAGAGACAGAGTGGTCAAGTATGCAGGGGACATGACCAGTAGGTGCAGGACCACAGGTAATTCTAAGAGAAAGTGCAGAACCAGAGTTTTAGAGACTTTTAAGGGCTTTCTCTTATTTTTCAAGGCTTGACATGAAGAATTGAGGTTTAAGACTTGCAAAGGAGGAAAGTATGAGTGGTGATAGACTCACACTAATTGTAGAATGTGATGGTGACAATATTTTGTGCAACACTAATGACCAAACAGATGTTGTCAATAGGATGATAGTGCACATACTCCACATGTACAAATCCAATCATCCATGAACTTGGGATGAGAGCCTTCCCTATGTCCAACACATTTATAATAGATCTCTCCATAGCTTGAATGGTCATAGCCCCTTTCAAGTGGGTCTAGGATTTCAACCATTGTTTTTGATTGATATTTCCATACCTCATGTGACTACACAAACAAAATCCACACATGTACTGTCTGAGGCTGATAAAGAAACTAGATTTATTAAACACATCCAACATGTCCACCAGCAGGTTCATGACATCTTGGACAAGTCCAATGCTAAGTACAAGCAACGATAAGATCAACATTGAGTGCCACACAAGTTTCAACTGGCCAACAAAGTTTGGTTACATTTACAGAAAGAATTCCTTACTGGAGCCCATCAGAATCTCAGACCACTCCAATATGGGAATTACACCATCACCAAGGCTATGGGAGACAATTATTTTGAGCTCAAAATTCCTCCATTCCTTGGCCTACACCCAGTGTTCAATGTGGACTACCTTCGGCCATACTTTCCACCATTACTAGACACATCAAACATTGCATAACATCTCACACCAACAAAGATAAACCCCGAATGCATGGAACAAGCCACAACTAATCAAATCATGGACACATAGATCAATAACACTCACTAGCGGAAGATCCAACTATATCGGTTTGTTAAAGCTCACCAACTCTTGCACCAAGGCAAGTGGCTCACCAGGGACTAGGTTCAACAAAAGTTTCACCATCTCATGGAGGCACTCAACATAATGTGGACCATTGCTTCCTAAGGGGGGAGGACTGATCCAGGTGGATACTGATGGCCACCCACCTATTCCATTAGGACCCCCACCATTGTTTCTTTCAATTTTTTAGATTCCTTAATTGTAGCACAATTTACTATTTTTGACAGTTTTTTCGGGTCTTGAACTTCCTAAGCCACTTTGAGGCCCTAAACGACATTTTTTTGAAAAATGGAAAACATGGCTTGTCAATTGATTTTTGTAGTTGAAAGTTGTATTCCTCAGATGGATCTTCCTAACGAGGTATAGTGTGCATCAAACAAAGATTGTATGCAAAAGTTATGACCCCAGGAAGTTGATGTACCAATTTACCCCAACGAGGCCTAAAGTTTTGGCGATTCATCTCCTAGGGTTAGTTTTTTGGATGTTTAGGGTTTTCCATTGTTTCTCAATAATAAATAGGCCTTTAATACTCATTGTAACATAGTTCAGTGGCATGTAGCCACCACATCTCTTCTCGGAGATAAGCTATCATCGCCTGAGCTAGTTTATTTCCATTCTGTATGTAAGAATATTTTAGTTCTTTGATATTAACGAAATGAAGTGTTATTCCTCTTGCATCTTTGTATTTATGGTTATATTTGTATTCAACTACATTCGTGTATAATTCTGTATCATGTTATGATGTAAAATTCTCTAGAAGAGTCTATATTGTAACTATATTTAAGAGTTGATGTAGTCAAAATTAACCACTAGTAGGCTATTGGGTTGTGTTATAATCGGGCCACTAGGAGGAAGAGGATTTCCATTCTTTCGAGAGAATTTTGTTCCATAGATGAAAAAATATAGCTAGGGGAGATAGGAGGTAGATAAAACAGAGAGGATATGTGCACTATAGCAACCCACGAACCACAACCATTACTTCTTTGTACCTGCAACCATATTTCTAGACAGATAAAGAGAGTGAAGCAACCTCACCTTCCAGTTGGGTTTTCTCCCGAAAGGTTTTCCAAGAGAGAACATATTGTGTCTTATGTGTATGTGTGAGCTTATTTTTTCATTCTCTACTTTTCTGCATAATTTCCATTCTCATGCACACATTAATTACAGTTAAATTTACATATCTTAAAGATTAATAAATCTGTAATAGTGTAGAATCTCATATTTTAATATAATATTATCATATCTGTTGTGACAAACTTTCCAGTGGGATATCCATGGATTTTTATGGATCAGTTGAATCTGTTGAAACTATGACCATCCCAATGGGAAAAATGTCTATCATAAATACATTTGTGTCTCAAGGAGGAGGAGGACAAAAAGGGTCTTATGAACAACATCAAGGGGAATATTGGAAGGTGTTATCCGTGATAACACTTAGGAATAGTTTGTGAAGTCTATTGGTCAAATTAGCTAGGGTTTTCAAATTTTCTCAAAATAAAGTTCATGATCATAGTGTTTTTGGTCATCATGTCATGATGTGGGGTCCATATAATTTCGTAATAGGGTCAATCATAAAGGTTAAAATCCAAACTACAATGTGTGTTGGGCTTATCTATTCATGATTGGAATTTTGACATTTTTGCATAAATTTGTAGCAACTCTAGTTAGGTAAACCAAGGGTTTGCTATGAAAGTTCCTGACACTTCCGTAGTGGATCTGTCTCTTCGAATACCTGTCCCACTACGAAGTTCTACTAAAGTATACAACTATGTTAAACGATGGGGTAATGATCCTTTTTGTTTGAAAAGCATGATTCGTCAGTGTTATGGTTGGTCATGGGTGCACTTTATCAGTCTTTTATCAATTTTCCCTACATATTGACACTATGTAGCTTCTTGTTGCTAACTCATTTATTTGTATTTAGCTTTGTTTCCATAAGCTTCACACTATCATAGGAGCTGGTTTGTTGTCTCTCACACAGGTCTAGCTCTCACGCAGGTCTTGTTGTTTCTGGGTTAGAGTTCGCTATTGTCTAGTTGTATCTAGGTTGATTTTTAGGTGGCAAGAAGGTGACAAGGAGGAGCCCTACGTGTTGCAGCCATGGCACATAGAAAATAGTATAAAGGAGGTTCAGTGGTGCGTTATGAGCCTATGGACATGAAATTGTTGGAGGAAGACCCTACCTTCATTCAAGCATTTTCCAATGTGGGATGCCTACACTTTTGACAAAGGATACAAGGTTTCCATGTGCAGATTGCCAAGGATTTTGCCATAAAATTCACTGGAATAGAAATGAAGGTTGGTCTTCTAAAATTTGTAGTGTCCCCTGGAAAAATTTCCTATGCTACAGAGATCCCTAGGTTAGGAGAAATGTGGTTCAAGGTTCAGAAGTTTTAGCTGCTAAATTGTGATGAATTCCTCAAGGAAGAACACATAGGGATTGGCACGACTGTCGGCATTTCTAGAACTTGTCTCAAAGAGAATTTTTCCAAAATCCTAATGGTCATCTAGAAGTATTTCACATGTGAAGGAAGATTCAACATGGTTTACCAATATCATTTCAGATTGCTACTGCATTTCATAGGTAAACAACCTCTAGAAATTCCTTTTTATCTCTTTAGAAGTTTGGGAAAGATGGCTGACAAGGTCCAAGCCAAGCTTGATGCTAGTAATACCTCTGTTTTTCACCATGGCCTCATTAAATTGTTGGTTGTAGAAGAGATAAATAGGTTAAATAGAGATTGTCTTACCTTCTTATTTTTGAGTGGATATGAGATAGATATTTCCATCCCTTCTAGGAGAACTCCAACATCTCAATCAATATCCCTTAGGGAAGAGAAGCAACCTGTAAAAGAACTCGTAGTAAAGACTTCTACAAGCACTGAGAGGAGGATGACCAGAAGACAATGTTAAAGGAAGGGTAAGCTAACTAATATCCTAGAGGCCATTGAGATTGAAGAAAGCCCAATTGATTAGCCTATAGAAGTGACCAAGACTGAAACTAAAAAGAAGAGAAAGAAGGCCAAGAAATTAGATTTTTCATAAGAAGAATCAAGTTTTATCTTCAAGCCAAGGAAACCTATTACAAGGTCAATGCAAAGAACTGAAAATATACCAGAAGTGCCTTTAGAAAAGACAGAGCCATCAAAGAAAAGGAAAGGCAAGGAACCCATACAAGAAAAAGGTGAAATAGAGGTTTTGCAAGAAAAATTGAGAGAGGCTAGGAAATAATTCATTAATTCTAAACTTGATTTTGAGGAATGTAAAAGGGAGGTGTCAAAGCAGATAGAATTCTATGATGAAACTGCTAAAAATTCCAAAATATGATGAAGAGGACTCTACCTTTGCAAAAAATGTTGAAGCATATGTACAAAAGGAACAACTGGCTACAAGCAGACAGGAATAAGTTACAGGGACAAGTCAAATCATTAGAAACTCAAATTGAAATTATCAAAGTTAAGCTCTTAATGAGAAATATCAAGATTTTTGTTAAAACCCTCTAGCATTGTGCATATATGAACATGATATTAGGAGTAATAAGGAGGCACAAGAAATCATGAAAAGTCAAAAACTCAGAAAATTCAAATTTTGTAGCAACTCCCCATAATTAAGCTAAAAATTTTCTATGAAACTGTTGTAGCTTTTCATGGAGGATAATGCAAACTAAAAACACAACAAAGGGAGTTTTGATGGCGTGTATTTAGCTTAAAAACATCAAGGAAAACCTTAGAACTTGCAGAAAGAGCAGAGGGGTAGTATAAAGGTGTTTTTTGAATTTTCTACTGAAGTTTGCTACGAAACTATCAAAACTTTGTTTTTTAGCATTTTGGAAGTTTTTGGACATCAAAAAATGACGCAAATAGATGGATTATAGGTCATGAAAGTGTCCACATCAACTCCTACTTTTCAGGGAGACATGTCAGCAAGTGAACCAAGTCAACGTCCACATGGCATGAGACACATCATCAGCTCCACTACATTCACAAAATCAGTTGGGTTCGATAAGTTATATCAAGAGAATTTGGTTGAGTCTATTAATGTTGGAATATTCCTACTTGTATTCAAATTGTGAGAAACCAAAATCCCTAATATTTCTCAATATATGTCAAGTAGGATAAGTATCTAAAATGATTGATCGAATCTAGCCCCAAGTGGAAGATTTTTGTAATTAATGATATGATGGTGATCTTACTCTATATATTTGTAGTTTCTTGAATCTGAAGGGGTTGATCGATAATGTGAGAAGCTGAATCTATGTAAAATTTTGATCCAGATAATATATATTGCAACAACTCTGTTTTTATACCTGAGATTCATGTTATGGATTTATGTGTTCTTATAATGTTTTCTATGTTTCTTTTAGTGTTCATAGTATCTTGATTACTTGGAATTCATTTCTAGTGCCCCAACTTCCTTCGTTTGCTATGTATGACTGTGAATGTTTATTTAACATAAGTTTTAAAGCTAGAAATGCCTCAGTTTCCATTAAACATTATTGTTTGCCAATGATTTTCTTTCATTTGACTCCATGCCCAATGGTGGTAGTCATCACATTCCCCTTCACCTATAAAACTACATAAAAATAAATCAAAGTTAGTCATCTGTAGTTTTTAGTTGATTCAAGTGAATTTGATAAGTGTTTTGAGATATCCTTCTCAAATCGGAAGGGCTAATTTCCAGTAAAAGTGGTTTGAAATAGTTACTCTTGGTTGGAGGTTGACATAACCCAACCTGTCTAACCTAATGATAACATAAGGTTCACAAACAATATCGAGAGGAAATCAAAAGAATTTTATTTGTTCGTTATTTCCAATTTGAAAGAGAAGAAATCATCAGTGAAGAGCAGATATTGGAACCCGAGATCGAGGAAGTTCTTTGATGCTTATCATTAAATCTATTGAACATTCAAGAGAGCAATGGACAAGCCATGGAAGATCTACATAGCCCAACAAAGGGAGATACACCAACATTCCTTTGTGAATTAGAGAGCCAAAGATACATAGTTTACATTGGATCTCGATTCCAAACAATTGTCAACATACAATATTCCCCCATCATTCGACAACTCTTGGCACCCTATCAATTAAAGAAACTAGTTTTTCATGCTCTAGTATGCATTAAAGTTTATACTTCAAATATGAGTATGAATGCATTTCTATATATGTTACACACATAGCTACATTGTAAGTACTCCTACACTTGAAGGGTATCTCCCTTTATTCAAGTAAATTAAGCTATAATAGTATAGAAAAATAAATAAATAATATATATATCTATATATATATATATATATATATAGATATATAGATATAGTATCGTAAAATGAAATTGTTGCAACATTCTCTCATTTATATTGACGATAAAATTATATTTTTGGGGAATCATAGGGCCTCATTTATAAAACCTATTTCTATCTAAAGTATCCCTTTGGATTTATTTTCTAATGCATCTTCATTTTTTTAATTTGGATCTCAAATGAAAAATGATTATAACCAAAATAGTGGTTGAACATAGAGTAGGAAGCTCATGAACAGAGTCAAGACAATCAAGATTTGAGAGACTAAAATTGTGAAATTTTTTAACTTTTTTCTAAGGAATATATATCTTTATGTATAATTTCTAACCCAACTTGAATTACTCAATTTGGATCTCAATGGAAAAGTTATGCCCAAAACATTGACAGGGTGTATTGTAGGCAACTGAGGGACAACGTTGGAGCAATTAGTTTTTGGATGCTTAAATGGGAAAATCTTGAAAACCTATTTTTATGGTATATTCTCCTATGAATATATTTTAAAATAAATTTTAATCACTCAATTTTGGTATCATATGAGAAAATTATAACCAAAATAATGACCGCCTATCATAAATCAACACTCTTAAAACTCTATTTTTCTGACTATTCATTAGCATATTTGACCCATCAGTTATTCTTGTATTCAAAACTTATTTCTATTGAAGATAGTTACATGATTATAATTTAATATATAATTTGAATCAATTTAATCTATCATCAAATGAAAAATTTATGTTTAAAATATGTACTATTGGTTTAAGTTGGAAAATCGAAAACAACTCTATTATGTAGGTTGTTCTGAACATGTTTGACATATCACATGGAAGCATTTTTAAAGCCTATTTCTACTGGAGATAAACCTATAAATCTGATTCATATGTCTTTAGATTCACTCAAATTGGGCTTATAACAAAGAAGTTATCAACAAATTACTTTCAGGGAGTCTAAGGCGTCCGCTACTCCTCAACAAGTAAAAAAATGAACTTTGTTTTGGTATATTCCCTGAGGTTTGTTTTATTAGTACCTATTATAATTTATTTGTCATCTTTGGGACAAAAAAAATACTACGCACCTCTCTTCTTTCATGATCTCACATTTTATTGTAGGAAAGTACTAGTATATTTTGTAGATATCAGGAAGATAAAAAACCAATTCACAAATAAAGTAATTCTTGAGGCCACATTTTTTTAAAATGAGGTAAATACCAGTTCCATAAAGTCCCAAGTTTCTTCCCAAGGCTTATTCTTCCTCTCCTCTCCTCTCCCTTATGGTTGAGCACCTAAAGGTCCTTAACAGTCGAGCACCTAAAGGTCCTTATCAGTCGAGCCCCCTGTCGGGTCCTTGCACTAGGAAGCGCAAGCCCCTCCGGGACCTTTCCACCAATAAGAAGATTCAAAAGAACCATGGGTCATGTAGAAACTTCCTACCTAGGAGCACCACTATATCCACTTCTCTTCTACCACGTTCACCATTGCATAATTTATCACCACCATCATTAGATTAATAACCATTGATTATTTCTTGTGTCAAATGCTCTTGTGGTAAGTCTTGTTAGGTATGATCCACTCTTAATTCCTCATTATTTTGTAAAGTGACTATAATTGTTGATTGACCTTCTCCATGTCACCTTCCCAAGATCATCAACTGAGTCAGTTTGGGGGGTTTGTCACTTTCATGCTGCATAAATCCTATCCACAAGACTAAAATGATCTGGGGAACTAAGAGTTGTAATAAGCAACAATGGTAGTATCAGATGAATAAATCATACACATCTAGTTTCTATAAAAGTTGTTACCTACAAAATCTTTCCAAGTTCATTTAAAGGGTATTGCTGAAAAGCCTCCTATGGTGGACTACTCATGTAGAACCTCAATAGCATTTCGAGAGAAATCTAGCATGACCACTAGAGGGGAATTTCAGTTATTATCTGAGATGATTCATTTCACTACACATTAAATAGATGATATTTAAGAATATTGTGAATGGTTTCGCCCATGGGCTAAACTTGAATAATGAGTTATGTGCCTAGCAAATCTAAAATAATCTCGTATCACTTGAATTCCTTACACTTTAAATATTGCCAATGAGCATCATACATTATTTCAAATATATTGAGTGGTATATATGTAAAAAATTATTTGCATGAAAAAAGAAAAAAATAATAAAATGGATGTATCGGTAAGTACCAGTAAACTCATCGGGGTACTAAACAGACCTACAGGAAGCGAGGCTATACTTGTATGGTACCAAGGAAAACCCATCGATGTATTGAACATACCTACTGGAAGTTGGGATATGTTGGGTAAGAGAGATGAGGAACACACATTGGAACACATATAACTCAATTTATATGAAGGGTCTGGGTCACATACTGAAACAATTGTCATTGAATTTCAAGTTAGGAAGAATAAACCTCAAATCCTGGCTTTCAAATAATGGCTTTAAGTTCTTTCAAGTATTATGCTTTGAAGTTTTATCTTTTAGAAAATAAAAAGGTTTTCATGGAAGTGGGGACCCTTAGCATTGGTGATTTAATTTACCCATATAAGGGAGCTCATTTTATACACTTGGATAATGGCAAGACTTTGAGAGAAAAAGACAAAGATAAATGGTTCATCCTAATAATGTATCCTTTCTCACACTTTTTACCCTATTTATACCCTCTTTTCATCGATATTTAACGTCATGGCATTCAACATGATTATGTCACTTTTATTTATAATGAGTTTATTGAGATCATGAATTACTAACATAGGATTCTCATGAGGTGTTTTGTAGAAAATTTTATGGCAGGGAAACTATCTAGTCTGGAGGAAGTACTACTACAGTCTATGGGATGGTAAAAATGAATTTTACAGTAGTTCAACAACACTCTTTCATTCATTTTATAGCAGTTGTAGTTAATAAACATATTGTTGGATAGCCAGGGAAGAAACAATTTTAGCCTTCACCCCCTCAAAAGATTATATATCCACATTACATTTATTATAATTTCTCCATAGGTGTTGTTACTTCATTATTTTCAGGTGTTTTTACGTGATGAATAGAAATATGTTTGTTCAAGTTTTCCTTCAAAAACAAGATTTATCAGTAACCTTCATCATACATTAATGCTCTGTTTTGAATCAGATCAACAACATCTCTATTTCATCTTCAAATTTTGTTTATCAGTGTGTATCGAAACATCAAAATGTTGAGGTAAAGCCCGAGGTAAAAAATCAAATTGAAACTTTTTGACTTTTTGAAATTTAGGGGATAATGATAAAAGACTATTGTGATCTTGGAATTTCATTTTGTTCATCTTGTCTTTGTCTTTCAAAGCTATTTCAACCATCATGTCTTAACATCCCATTGGTCTACATCACTCAGGAAGGAAATTCAATTATTTCTTAATTCTTTCTGAGTATCAGTGTTTGTTATTTTCTGATAATTTTAACTACAACTCTACAAATGCATTTCTGACGGTGTTTTCTAAAGGCTCACCTAATTCATGACTTGTTTTGGCATCCCCACAAGATGAAATTGATGTAACAACAAACTCAAATCTAAACTATAATGTTATCTTTGGTGTTATCATTCATATGTTGATAATGATACCATGTTTTCATGAGGACATGAAAAAGTGCGGCCGTGGGGGAGAAGAAATGCTTACAAAACATGGTGGTAATTTCTCATTTATTTAGTCAGTTCTTCCAATAAAAAATGAAAAAATTCATTTAACGATATCTCCCAACCCGTGCATTGAATTGTTGCAAAACTTGGAGGATAAAAGCATTTTGGTTATACAAAAAAACCTCCAAATTTTCAGTAAAAACCAGTTTATAATTTTTGAGAAATTAAGCATCATCACCTACAACCATTTTTCTTATATCTCAATATCCCTACATCAGATGGCTCTAATTTTTGGTGTGGAGAAGCATTAAAAAAGTAGAAAATTGATCATAAATTTTTGTCAGAATATATTTAGTATTTTGTGAGAAATTCTTTAACAAAGTTTGTTGTTACACTTATAATAGTTCGTTGATACACCTATAAAAGTTTGACGAAATTCTTGTAGCAACTTATTTTTTATATCTCAGGATTTGTGCAATGGTTTGTTGTGAGTTTTAGTATATAAAGACATTATATGGTGATGAACACGCCCATTGAAAATTTCTCAATCTGAAGTGTTGTTTGCATGAAATGTTATTATCATTGAAATTATTGCAACTCTATGTACATATTGTTGCAACTCCACCAGAATTGTTGAAACATTATTTTTGAAGGTATGATGGATGTGAGAATTAAGCATACTATTTATAAGTTTATCTAGGTAACCATGGATTGAATATCACAACTTATGTCACCTATGTTTTTTCATGATTGGCAAATGGAGACATGTTTATGAGAAATCCAATTTTGAAAAAATGGGACAACCATTATTTGCAAAAAAAATTGGGTAAGAATTATTGTAGAGTATCATGTGTGCATCCCCAAGATAAAATAACACTATCAAATAAGAAACTATTACGGGAATAAGAGAAATGATCGAGATCATCAAAATTATTGGAATCATTCATGGAAGTAAAATGGACAAACAACAAGCAAATCATTCAAGGTAAAGGATATATTTTTAACAGAGGTATTGGGATGCATCACAGTAGCATTTGTTGAACTGAAAAAAATGTTTAAGGTTTGGTGCATTTGAAAAGTTGGGTGACTCTTTTTTGTCTACGCTACCATGTTTGCATGGAGACATTCAAAAGGGGAAATGCGAGGGAGATGTTGGGTCGACAAATTGTCCTATTTTTCACCTTTCTAAACACCCATTTACATCACTTTAGACACTTATTTCACCGTCTATTACTCATCCCATTGTTTTTCCTTGTGAATGTGCTACATTAAGCTTAAAATCTTAAAATAGTTTATTATCATTATTTTCCTTTATTTTTGACAAATTAGAAAGGATTATTGTTGGTTTTGTTGATGATGGTTTTCCTAGTGTTGTTGCAATGGTTCCTATGTAGTAACAATAACAACCTCCATGGTTGGCATATTTACATAGCTCCAAAAGGAATTATCAAACATGGATTTTACTCCTAGGGATGTTGACATGTATTTTTGTTACCTAACTCATACCTAGGTCAAATTTGTTAGGCTCAAGCTCATGATCTATAATACAGACACCTCATGCAAACATAATCAAGTGACCAACTTCAAACGTGATTTGTAGACTAACTAAGACAAATTTTGGAAATATACGAAATGGGTTTTTCACACAACATCCCCAATTAGGTGACATGTGAGTGGTTTCTCTAAAACGTCTGTGGATCAAGAGCTACATGCAGTTCTCTCAAGCATATCTTTCCTATTACGATTGTTGACAGACTGCGTCCCAAACAGAGCAATCAGTTGGAAGCTAAAACAAATCCAACCTATTCTCAGTTGATTCTATAACAAATAAATCTATTGTAATCATATATTGAGTTGTTTTCCAACTAATATCTCCCAAAAGAAAATAGAGTCAATATTTTGTAATATGTCCATAATTGTGACAACCAAGAATTGGGGGATTTGTTCGAATTCATCACCTTATCTCTTTGTATAAAATGTATGGGTAGAGAAAATGTTGGGAGTTAGTATTTAGGTAATAAAATGAATAAGTTCTCTTAGGAAGGGGAGGCACCATCATCCATGTAACAACGAACTCGCAACTTCATTTCCAAATTTAATGCAATCTCTCTAAGTTGTGGCTTATCTCTAAATTGTTGATTTGTTGTGAATCACCAGTCCACTGCTAAGGAGGAAGGGTTGTCCTTTTTAGCAGGGGTTGTTGTGTCATTAGAGGTAGATAGCTATTACATATTAATTTATTTGCAGGTTATGTTAATTCAATTATTATTATATCACTATTACAAGATCTTGTTAATATAAATGGCTGCTTTTGTTGGTTGATTTAACTTGCAGAATATATAATGCAGATTGTGCATGTGACAACATAGTTATTGGATTTATCCTTACTAACAGTGTGTTTCTATTGTTCAATTGCAATTACAGATTTATAGTTTGTTGCTAAAACAAAATGTTATCTAGTTGTTGATTATAAATTGATTTTGATTTTCTTAATGGTTGTGCAGTTGTGATTGAATGGTTTTGTTTAATTAATTCAAGGATTGATATTTCTTTTCATTGCAAGAGTGACTCCAAATTGGATGGGTGAAAGTGTGATTTCATTTCCAGCATTGTGTGCAGTGATTTATTTTTATGCAAGTGAGGGTTTGACAGTGAGATTGATTTTCATTCCTACAAGTGTGAAGAGTTACAAATTTATTCTTGTAGGAGAAATCTTAGGATTAGTAATTAGTTAATGCCAATTAACTATTGTTGCATGCATATATTTTACATGATAACCTTGAAAAAAAAAAAACTACTCGTATTGATAATTTATGTTTGAGCGAATTGACTTGTTTTATTAAGACAATTTGTTTGCCCAACAACACCCATAACCCATTTTATAATAGCTAAAACGCTTAAAAGCTAACATATAGGCTATAACATATAAACTATGTAACTTATGTCACATATAAAACTCAACATCTAGATTCTAGTCCTTAAAATATAAGCACAATATAAAATTTCAATTAATGATTAAACTCACATCCATATATCTCTTATTAATAACCCATAACACTTATAACCCACAAATTGTATCACCCTTATCCCTATATAAATCCAGAACCATAACAAAAAATCTCTATATCATATTATTATTATAATCCATATCATGTATAATGTTTGAGATCACTAACACTTATAATGAATAATCCCTTTATTCCATATAATCCTTACTCATAAAATATTTCAATTTTAACCCTTGTAATACTCAACACCTCAAACTAAACATTATAGTCCTTAACATTTACATGTCTAATATAATCCCTAACTTAGACATAATCATAAGCATAAAACCTAAACAATATAAATCAAATCTGATCACCTACAATATGAACAATTATCTAACAAGAAATATAGATCTTAATCCTTATAGTGTGTAGCTAATAATTTCCATAACCCCATCCTTATGATTTTTATAACCTTTAAAACTTATATACCATATAAACCTAACCACTATAAATAACCTCAAAGTTTGATAATAATTACCCTATAAACCTTGTAATCCATATAATATCTATAACACCTTAACACTTTAATCTCTACCCCTTCCCCCTTCCCCCTCATTCCTAACCATTATATCTCCTAATATAATCCATGTAAGGATAACTTCTAATTATAAAAATTAAATGAAAATTTATTTAAAATAAAAATTATAATGTTTATTTAAATTTCAAATATAAATATAAATATATTATATATTATATATAATAATCCATAATGGCTATTCCAATAATGAGCATTTCTAGGTTTGCTCAGCAATGAAGGTGTTAATACAGGTTTAAAGAACCCTTGACATCTCTTCACCATGATCCCACTAGTTACCCCACCCTTAGCAAATCCTATCATGGTCTTTTGATCTATATCTAGGGATAGATGTTGGTATTGTTGGCAAAAACCCATTAGAGGAAGAACCAAGCATCAAATCCAATAATGGCGGAGAGACCCAAAGGATTTGGAATGGGGGATAATCTTGAAGATCCTGATACCTCAATACGGGCATCAATCCCATTCAGAGTCCAAGACAAGCACTAACACATTATTACAAGTCATTTCATAGAGGATATTTGGTAAACCCTAGATTTACGTCAAGTGGCAGAAGTGGAAGCGATCATGGCGCTGTTGTAGTTGATTTCTCCACCTCCAATTTGAGTAATTTGGGTATAGTTTGATTATTTTTTTGGATATATTTGTTTGCATCTTTTTTTGTTTTTTGGTGATACTATTATGAAATCCTACAATGTCTTAAATAGATGACAGTGGAATTGGAACCTTGATCATTAAGTTAATGAGGCTAGGAGGTGGTGGTGGACAAGTAGGAGGTGGCATCTATGAGGATTCGAACCCTCATTCACGGGTTGTTGACCTTTTCTTCAAAATCATGGTTTCTCCTTAATATCTCATTGGTCTACTTGCCGTCACAACTAGTTAGAAACCCCCACAATGATGACTTGCCTCTATCAAGGTATGAAAATAGTCTGGTTGACCCCCCCTGGTATGGGTCAGCTAGCCACTTCATTTAACTTATATAACTTTGTTTTATATACAAAATTAAAATTTTGCACTTACACTTGGTTGAGTTGAACCCTTGGATAGTTCATTGCCTTAACAAAACTTCAATAAACTAGCATGTGCATAGCTTTGAAAACTCACATCCTTAGCAAAAATCCCAATCCATGTGCAACCTTTGGCTCACACACGCAACTAAAACCAATAACCAAAACCCAACCAAAATTTGGTCCTTCGACCTATATCAAAAATCCCATAAAAAATAACAAACATAACTTCACATGTATCGAGCAATAGAGCCACATAGATTGACTCGTTCCTTTCTTCTATGTGACCTGTAGATCCTGCACTTGCTACCTCTTTGGTTCTATTCTTCTTACTTTGCCAAGAATATATAGGGAATCTTTTCTTTTGAAGTAGAATTCACGAAAACAAACTTGATCTCTTTGGAGGAATACTTTGTTCAACAATATATAGTTTTCAGTAACTATAAAAAAACATTAAATTCAAGCATCTAATGGGGATAGAAAAACATTGAACATGTGCAAAAGGCCAGTGGCCCACCTTTTGAACATTGATGAGTTAGAACCCAATGCAAGGTTTTTTGTTTATATGATTGTCCATTTTCTTTGTGTTCAAGATATTTTTTAATGTTATATGTTCGATCAAAATACTCTCTTTTTGAGGTATGTGGCAATGGTCTCTAGAAAAGAAAGCATTGAACTAATGGTAGTCTATAGAAAAGTTGTGATAAGAAAAATTGTCTTCATTTGTTTTATAATCCAAGTCAATTGGTAGAGCTTGTAAAAAATATGTTAATTTAGAAAATAAATTAGTTGTGGTACAGAGGAAATAAAACCTTTTTGCCAATTAAAGGTTAGTCTAACAATACCAAACCTATACTTATTAGGGGATTTTTGAGGTCTAAAATGGGCCTCCTAAGAAAAATTACAACAAAAATAAACTTTATAAGAACTAATAGGATTCAAGATGATGATGTCAACCATGGGGGATGATTCACCATTTTTTGGAGTAAAAGAGTACAAAGATTAAAAACTACTTTTTCAACTTGTATTTTCAACTTATCTCCCTAAGTTTTTACTCAAATTTCGAGAGGGAGTACTCGTTGGATGCAAAATTTAATCCGTCATCCAAGGAGTACCCATGTTGCATACTTTCTATGGAACCAACTACACGAAAAATGCGAAATACATGAAAAAACGTGATTGTAATCACGTTTCTTCATGTATTTCTCATTTTTCATGTAGTAGGGTCCATCGAAAGTATGCAACATGGGTACTCCTTGGATGAGGAATCAAATTCTACATCTAATGAGTGTTTCCACTCAAAATTTGAGTAAACCCATATGGAGATAAGTTGAAAATACGAGCGAAAATTAGTTTTGTCTTTTTTCCCTCTAAAATTTGATGATGTAATCTAACCTTATTTTATTATTTACACTATTATTTTATAATTTCCTTAGGAGGCCCATTTTAGACCTCAAAAATCCTCTAATGTTTATTTTGTTGCACAACAAAACCATATTGAAATATTGTGATCCTAAAAGTGTGGGTGTTATTGTATTGAAATATGGGTGCCACTTATAACTCAAGGGTGGTAAATCCTATATGGTTGGACGAATTTATGTATGCCCAAGTGGGTTCCTAATGTTGAAAAGATGCAATGTTTCACTACGATTATTACATCCACCTTTTTGAGTGAAGTCTCAATGGAAGCTACTCTATCTTGTAGTTTTAGGTTTTGAGTTGATGGGTCCTATTGTTTGTTCTCTATGTTGCCCATGTTGTAGGTTTGAACCATCAGTGCTATTGGAAGTGTTATCTTCCACATTTAACTGCAATAGTAGATTTAGAGGAGTATTTTCATATATAACCCAAATCACTTGTATTGTGAGGACCACCCAAGAAGGGTTAATTAAGAGGCACAGCCCTACAATTGACATTATTAAAGGAATATTTTGATATAGGTCTCTATTGATGGTGTTGGACCTGCCAACATTCAGGGGATCACCCCGGTATGAAGTCCCAACTAGACCTCACACCATTTGGTGTGGGGGTCCTATCTGGTATGATAGCCCAATTTCCATTGTCTTAAGGATTTGCCTCAACTTTTGCTTGTTAGCATAGGAGAGTGGTTGGCTTTTCCTTCGGGAAGTGAGGTTCACATGCCTGGTGAATGCTAGTGTAATTGTGTAAATGGTTCTTTCACTATAAGGGCAGAAGGTGAGAGTGAGTCCCAAGTTGGTTGGGATGAAATCCCAACTCGGCTAGGAACACACAACACAACAGGACGTGCCCATCTTCCAGAGGAGCAGTCCACATGGATGTGTTACTCACAACACACAAGGTAAGATAACACATACAACACTCAATGGATGATTTTGAACGAGTCCAATGGTTGTTACAACAAGATTTATGTGAAAGGTCTATCTGATGTCCGGGGGATAGCCACCATAGGAGAGATAGAGTTAACATCTTACACAACAAATTTCCATTAATAGATTATGTATAACAACAAGTGAAATAGTTCAAGTGTTCAACACAGGTTAAAGCAACATGCATTACAAGTGTTCAAGTTTAGTCTTACAACAGTTACAATACATGTGTGAAAATGTGCTAGCTTGTTAGCAGGCTTCTGAATTAAGAAAAAGTTCCAAGACACATCGTTACACCATACATCACTAACCTCGAGTGCGGGGCATTTCAAAAAAAATATTATAGACTCTCTTGGCTATGTGGGAGGAGCTAACGTGAAAAGTCCTTTCATGTACAAATGAGGGGGTATTTATAGCCAAGGGTGAAACTGACCCTTGTGGATGTTCGACTACCCTCATGACTATTTGACTTCCACGACTTTTCGACTTTGCATGACTCTTTGTACAACAAGTGGGTCTCTTGGACTTCCACACTACATTACATTGCTTGACAACATAGCCCATAGTAGAGATGTGGGCGACATGACTCGACATGACAGTGTTGGTACATTCGTGTTGTTGTTGGAGTGCATGTCGAGTTACAGTGCTACTAGGTGATGGATGTTTCATGGTGTAGCATAGATTCACCTCCACATGACAAAGTGAGCAGAGTCTTCGATGGTCTTTGCTTCGCTTGATGATGTTTTTGCATGTTGTTCCTTGCTTGCATGTTGGAAGGCTTAACAGGCTCATCTGTTCGTGAAAGGTGCATGTTCATCCATTCTTCCATCTGTGAGCACATCTTGCATGTTTGCTCGTCTGTCCGTTCGCAAACACATATTTTCATGATTATTTGTTTGCGAGAACATCTCTTTGCATGCATTGTTAGTTCATCTATTAGTGAACTTGTCCTTCTGCATGTGCTCCCTTCATTCATCCCTTTCATTGTCACACCATGTTTGTCAGTGCACCTATGCCTACAGTTGCTCATGACGAGACGACATCAAATCCAAAAACCTCCTAGTCTACCATGAAACATAATCATTTCGGATGCAGGTGACTGGGAGAGGCAACAAGGTTATGACGTAGGACGATGGCTCCAAGCACTGCTGGTGGAAATTGCGCAAGAGTCACTAGGTGATGAAGATGGGAAATCCAAGTCAATAGTGACTGTCTGTGAGGCCCGACTTGGCTGGAAGGAAAAATTATGCAAATTTTGGGAGGGACAGTCCAGGCTGCAGGAAGGCAAGGTAGGCAGAATCTGCGCAATTTCCGAAATGAGTGGGCAATAGGGGCTGGAAGGCAAAATTTGCGTAATTTTCTGGAGGAACATGCTAGGCTACAAGGAGGATTAGCTAGTAGAAATTGCATAGTTTTTGGGAGGAACTGGCCAGGAGCCTGATAGTCAAAACCACGCAATTCCCAAAGGGAAATGGCAGTTGGCTGCTGGGTCACTGGCAATAGAAAATACGCAATACCCCAAGGGAACAGGTAGTGAGCTGCTGGGAGCTTGGTTGCAGAAACTGTGCAATTCCTGGAGGGAACAGGCAGTCTTCTACTAGGAGATGCTAGTGATGAAAAATACACTGAGGTTGACATGCTGGCGTGCTTATCATCTTTGTGTAGTTTCTGAGCTGAGCGGATTGTTGTCCAGCAGAAAGCTTGCTCATGAAAACTACGCAATTTCCTAGATGAGCAGCGGGTCGACTATCGGGAGGACTTATTGGGAAAACTATGCAATTTTCTAAGAGATACACGGATGAGCACGTGGTGTCTATCTGCCCTATCTACGCAATTTCCTCAGTCAGCAGAGCGGGCAAGGTCAATAGCCTCTGTACAATTTTTTAGGGGAGTCAGTCCCAGGGTGGCTACCAAGTCCGATTGTTCGGGTGGTTAAGATGAAAGCTAATTGGATTGCTTGCGATCAAAGCAACTTAGAAAGACTTTCTTGGTGCTTCTGTGATGTTTTGGGTGATAGTCAATCGAGTTGATGGCAGGGTGATGGTCCAACTGTCAGAGGGGAGTCCAGTCGTCAGAAATTCAGCAAAATGACTAAGTGTGTGAATGAATGAAAGATGCATAGGTGATCATGAAAAAAAAACACTCAAATGACTCAATGACTTAATGACTCAAAACATCTAGACACACATGTTCAACATGACTAACCAACGATGCAAGAAACAAGCGTGACACTTGTGATTGATCGTTGATCGACCATGACAACGCTTGTGCGACAGTGAATGTGACTCTGTGTGTGAGTGCGATAGATGCTTTCATATCGAAGAAAAAAAAGTACACATGAAGCAAAGACATTGATCATAACCAAAACATGGTCGCAAGCATGACTTAGACACCAACATGTAGAAACTTGGGTGAAATGAACAAGCAAGGCGGATGTAAAGACTCCCACGGGCTCATAGAGTGAACCTGAGGTTGTGTAGTCATCAAGCGAAACTCCCAAGGGAGGCTCCGAAATTAGGTGTAGGCCAAAATTTTGGAGGGTAGTTGTAGCCGCTACAACAGTCTCCCATAATTGTTCCAATGAAACCACTTTATATTCTCTCGCTTTTTTTTTCTCTAAGTGCTACTCCTAGTTCATTCTTATTGTAGTGATGTAAACTATAAATTCATTAAAAATGTGAAGATGTGGTGATTTCACTAGTTAACTATAGAAGTTAGGGCATGTAGGGTTATTGTGAGATAGATCCATTGAAGGGTTGAACTTCATCCCAGTAAGATCTCCAATAAAAAAGAAAAACTCATTGTATATTTATCAATCCCATGTAATGACACCATCCTAATATTTCATTCTTAATTTAAGGGAAGCACAAGTTTCCTCCCATTTTATATTGGTATGAAGTAGAGCTTGTATATGTCATTTGGATTTTTGGATGTCCTTATCCATAGCATATGTATCATTAAATATTTTTCATAAATATTTTACGAAAAAATAATTTTCATCTCCTTCAAAATGCAAACATTTAAAAGTTGTTTTTTTATGAATAATTTACTAACACTTAATGTTCATATATTTCATAACAAAATCATTTCAAAGTTGAAATAAATTGAAATCTATGCTAGGTTTCAATACTCTCAAGCCTTATTCTAGTAATTTTTCTATTTAATATGTACCTTCTTCACATTGGATATCTAAATTATAAAAAAATAGGAATCCCTTAAATTCCATCTCCATTGGGGAATTCTTATGTGTGATCTCCTTTTTAGTTCAAATTTCACTCGAAAATTAAAATCAAACCAAACAACTCTCTTTATAAAGGTTACAAGTAACATACATCTATTTTATCTAGGTTACTATGGAGGATGTTCAAACCTCATGGAACATTTTGTTTAACTTGGTGAAAATGAAGCCCTTAAACACCAACGCCCATTGTAAATATCTTAAGATATGATTTCCTTTCAAGTATCATAGATCTATTTTATCCTCTATCTATTTTGATTCATATTGGATCATATATTGTTTCTCGTCCATCTCAATGCTTTCATAGTGGAAAAAGTGAAGGAATCAACTCACAAGACCATTTTTACTGGTGGGACCCAGTTTGGAAAAATGGGGTTTGAAACCTTTCGGGAGCATTTTGAGGCATCAAATGATGTTTTTTGGGGGTAATTTTTTTTTCCTCTAGTGTGACACCATTTTTTATTGTTATACACACAAAGAGATTTCCAACACCGCAAGAATCACATCAATAGGAATTTGTATGTGAAATTTATGCCACTTAGAAGATGACCTCCCTATTTTTACCACCATAATTCGAGAGGATGCCACGTCAGCCCGCATTATTCATGAAAAAGGGGGTAGCCATGTGATTATGATGAATAAGGTTCTATAAGAGTCTATATTGTAGCTCTGATTAAGAGTTGAGGTAGTCAAACCTAACCACTAGTAGGCTATCATGATGTGTTATAACCAAGCCACTAGGAGGAAAAGGGGTTCCATTCATTCGAGTTTATTTTTTACATGTCTAAGTAAAAATATTTGAGAGAGAAGGAAATAGATCAAAAATAGAGGATTTTTTCACTATAGTAGCCCACTGGCTACAAACCATACTTCTTTGTTCTCATAGACATTTTCTATTCAAAGAAAGAGAGAGTGACCTCGTCTTCCAGCAAGGCTTTTCTCCCAAAAGGGTTTCCTAAGTCATATCTTGTGTCAAATGTGTGTGTGAGATTTTATTTCAATGTTCTCTATTTTCTTCATAATTTTAATTCATATGCATATTCTATTAACTGTTAAGGGAATAAGTCCCCTAGGGATTTGGGTCAGAACCCTATCAGAGCAGGAGTAATCTATAGCAAGAAACATGCATACAACTCAGGCAACATGCTTAAACAAACTAACTATGTGAGGATGAACTGTTGGCATTATGTTTCTGGTGTTTCTGGTATGGCTCTATGATTCATGTGTTGTACTTGATGGCAACTCATACAGGTGGCAATGCTCTGATCAGGCTCTCAAAATGTTGAAAATTAAGAGGTACGCAGGAGAATAGTTCAAAAGGTGCATACCCATAGGTACGCCGGCCAGGAAGTGCGTCCATACACGCAGGTCACCCGTTCAGAAGGTGTGTACCCCCAGTTCACTTACTTCAAGGCAGAGAAGCGCGCTCACGTGGGGTTTCTTATGTTTGGCCCATGGTATTTAGCCCGCCGTTCTTGTTTCTATGGTTTTGGCCCGTGGTATAGGATCTAATTTGACTATAAATAGGGAAGGAGATCACTTGGCCATGACACCTTTGCAAATTGAATATCTTAAGATCTGAAATATTGGGTTATTGGTTTAAAAGCTTGATCTCTCGAGCGCATGATCAGATCTGGGCATCTAACTATCTGTAGCACACTGGTGGACTGCCAATTTGGCCCTAACCAGAGGTACGCAGGTGATTAACAGTGCAAGTGCGTGGGTACGCATAGCAGAAGAAGGTGCACTGCGTGGGTACGTAGAGCAGAAGAAGGCGCAGTGCGTGGGTACGCAGCATGACAGAGGTTCAGGTGCGTAGGCACAGTGAAAGTACGCAGCCCTTCAGAAGCCGCAGGTGCGTAGGTACGCAACGCGATATCATCTGTGGGTGCGTGGCTACAGTAGCAGTACGCGGCGCGATAGCATCTGTGGGTGCGTGGCTACAGTAGCAGTACGCGGTGTGATTGAAGGAACAGTGCGTGGGTACGCGGTGCAGCAGAAGGCTCTCTGCGGGTATACGCAGGGGAGCAAAAGGTGAAGTGCGTAGCTACGCAGGCCAGAGAAAGAAAAACTGCGTATCTGTATTAAGGCATTTATTTGACTGACTTTTCTCTGTTGATAAGGTGTTCTGGGTTTAGTTTACTGTTACTATTGATCTGGTTACTGCAGTTGACTGGGTGATTTACTTGTACTTGATGATCATTTGATGTTCATGGATCCAGTTTGAAAATTTATGAAAAGTGGTCCTTGAAAGAAAAGAAGTATGGGGTTGTAGCTCCCTTCCAGGAGAGACTGGAAAATGAGAGAGTTGTAGCTCTCTGCAGATTGCAGCCTGCGTACTGGTAAAGGACTGCACTAGTACAAAACCATTGTAAAAGGAGTTTCTAATTTGAAAGAAGATAGAGACATATTGCAGCAGGTGGTTTTCACCCACATTGGGTTTCCACCTTACATCTAGTGTTCTTTGGTGTGACTATCTGTTTTTCTTTGTTCATGCTCATTATTTTATGGTACTGACATGCAAAAATAATTCAAAGTATAAATAAGGAAGATTTATTAAAAGAACTTGATAACACTGATTCGCCCCCCCTCTCAGTATTATTTCCAACAATTGGTATCAGAGCAGGTCCTTCAAAGAAGCTTGATCGCTTGAAGGAAGATCATTCATCATGAGCAACTACGAGAGGGAAGCATCAATCAGGCCACCAATCTTTGATGGGACAAACTTCAATTATTGGAAGGTAAGAGTTACTGCCTATCTTCAATCTCTTGGTACAGAAGTTTGGGATATCATAGATACAGGCTACACTTTTCCTTCAGCTACTCCTACAAATTC
This sequence comes from Pinus tabuliformis, assembly GCA_031772625.1. NCBI lineage: Eukaryota > Viridiplantae > Streptophyta > Pinopsida > Pinales > Pinaceae > Pinus > Pinus tabuliformis. The sequence goes on along the minus strand of CM062819.1, from coordinate 1,586,367,687 downwards.
GGCCGAGAAGAAGAAATATGAAACAAATGCTAAAGCAGTCAATACTCTGCTAGGATTCTTATCTCAAACAGAATTCGTAAAGGTTATGCAATATAAATCCGCAAAGGAAATATGGGACAAGATTGTCTTGAGCTACGAAGGAGATGAACAGGTAAAGCGTGCTAAACTTCAAACCCTTAGGATTTAGTGTGAGAATCTCAGAATGTATAATGATGAAAGTGTGGCTAACTATTTTCTTCGGGTAGACGAGATTGTTAATTGCATGAAAAACTTGGGTGAAGAAATAAAAGAGGCTATTATGGTTGAAAAAGTTTTAAGATCATTGTCCCCCAAGTTTGAATCTAAAGTGTCTGCAATAGAAGAAAAGGAAAATCTACGAATTCTTACTATGTCTCAGCTACACGGAATTCTAACTGCTTATGAAATGAGAAAGGGAGGTCCATCAGACAAGAGAGAAGCTGCTTTCAAGGCTTCAGGCAAAGGAGACTACTATGAAGCAAGTCACGTGCCAGAAGAAGAAGAAGAATCAAATTTTGTCAGAAATCTTCAACGGGGTACTGGAAGGTTCAGAGGTAAGTTACCTTTTAAATGTTTTGCCTGTGGAAGAGTAGGTCATTATGCTGCAAAATGTCCTCATAAGGATAAGATTGACAAAGGAAAGGAACCTGCTAGATGGAGCAAGAAACAGAATGCAAATAAGAAAAGCTACTACACTCATGAAGATAGTGATGGTCTATCAAATAGTGATGAAGATGAACGAGGTAATGACTATAAACTTTTAATGGCATTTGAAGATGATGATTACATGGATGCTATAGATGTGGATAGCTTTCATGAAGAAATTTCTAGACTCAAGACATGTATAGAAGAAAAGAATATGATCATTGATACTCTACAATTTCAGATTGATGAAAAAGAAAAATATCTTGAAAAGTTAGAAGGTGAAATTGTTGGTCTTAGAAAAGAGATTGAGAAAACAAAGGCTATTAATCTTAAGTTTGTCAAAGGATCTGAAACCCTGGATGAGATCATCAATGTACAGCGTTCTCCACTAAACAAGACAGGTCTGGGGTATAATGGAGAAACTTCTCAAGCATCCACCTCAAAGAGTTATCTTGATGCAGCAAGAAGGAATGAGCAAAAACACACTGGAGATCACCAGGTAAAGCAGGGACCAATTACAAACAAAGACTATCAGGTAAACCAGGGGCAATCCGTCTTAAGGATGAACAAAAGCTACAACCAGCCATAGGTAAAATCCTCTCAATTTGCTTCAAGAATGAATGACAATAGAAATTAGAATCGTTTGGCCAGAAGATTTGATAACCGCAGAAGTTTCTTCAATGGACAATGCTTCTCTTGCCATAACTTTGGTCACAAAGCAGCTCAATGTGTTGCATATAAAACGATCATGACTAGAGAAGCTCAAAAACAAAGAAGTATGACCGGGATTACAAAAAGGACCTATAACAACTTTTTAGTTCTTGAAAATGAAGTTGAATGTTCTATTTGCAATAACTTTGGTCATGAAGATTCTGAATGCAGGAGCAGGTTTCAGCAGACAAAGGAACAAGCCTCAAGCACCAAAACATGGAGAATAAAGGAACCACAAACAGAAAGATGTGGGATAGCATTTTATGCAGAGGGACAGGAAAATCTATGGTACATTGACAGTGGATGTTCGAAGCATATGACAGGTAATAAAGAAAAACTTGAATCATATTCTGCTTTAGAAAAGGGAAAGAAAGTTTCTTTTGGAAATGATACTCCTGCAGCTATAAAAGGAAAAGGCACTGCTCAGTTAAAAGAAAAGGTCAAAGCTGGAAATGTTTTGTATGTTGATGGATTGAAGCATAATCTTCTGAGTGTCAACCAGATGTGTGATCAAGGAACCGAGGTGATATTTAGAACAAATGGATGTCTTGTTCGTGATCTTGATACATGTAAAACGGTGATCAAAGGTAAAAGAACTCCAAATAATCTATACATATTTGAAGAAGGACAACAACAATGCTATCTAAGAAAGGATGATGAACACTGGTTATGGCACCGGAGGTTGGGGCATCTAAGCTTTTCACAAATAAGGAAAGCATGCAAATACCAGGCAGTTCGCGGTCTTCCAGATATCAAAATTCCAGACAACACCATATGCAAGTCATGTCAGTTTGGAAAGAAAACTAGAACTAACTTTCCAGAGAAGGAAGGATCAGCTAGCATGCCTCTTGAGCTTGTACATACAGATGTATGTGGACCATTCAGGAAAAGGACACCTCGAGGAGAAGAATACTTGATATTATTCATTGACGATTTCTCCAGGTTTGTCTGGTTCGGACTTATGAATCACAAAGATGAAGCATTCGAAAAATTCAAATCCTTTAAAGCCTTGGTTGAAAATGAATCAGGATACAAAATTAAGTGCCTCAGATCCGACAGAGGTGGGGAGTTTACCTCAAATGAATTTTTCGATTTCTGTGAAGAACATGGGATAAGAAGAGAATTCTCTACAGCTAGAACTCCTCAGCAAAATGGAGTGGTGGAAAGAATGAACAGAACAGTCCAACAAATGGCTCGTGCTATGCTTGATGAGTCTGGAACTCCCGCAACTTTCTGGGGTGAAGCTGCATATGCTGCAGTTGTTATTCTCAACAAAACAAATGTCCGAGTGAACAACACTCAAACCCCTCATGAGCTCTGGTATGGTGAGACTCCTTCGGTAAAGCACTTCAAAATCTTTGGGAGCAAATGCTATATTAAGAATACTGATGAGCAACTTGGCAAACTTGAACCTAGAGCAGATGAAGGCATTCTTCTTGGTTATTCTCCACACAGCAAAGCATACAAATGCTATAATAAAAGACTTGGAAGAATTGTTGACAGCATTGATGTAGTGGTTGATGAGAAGGGATACATTCCTAGGCAAGTAAATCATGAAGATATCGAAGAAGATGAAGACTACCCTCAAAGACAGAAAGATGAAGAAGAAGAACCTCAAGAAGAACCAGAGGAGCAGATAAGAATAGAAGAGAAGACTCCATCCAGATATGTTCAGAAGAATCATCCAGAATCTTAGATTTTGGGGCAGAAAGAAGCAGGTGTACAAACAAGAAGAACAGTTGCAGAAGCTTCAAGCTATTTGGCATTACTCTCTTCCACTGAACCACAAAATGTGAAAGAGGCATGCAAAGATGAATGCTGGGTCAAAGCAATGGATGAAGAACTTGAGCAGATCGAAAAGAACAACACTTGGGAGCTGGTTCCTAGACCAAAGGATAAGAATGTTATAGGGACAAAATGGGTCTTCAAAAATAAATTGAATGAAAATGGAGAAGTAATTAGAAACAAGGCCAGACTTGTTTGTAAAGGGTATGCGCAGCAAGAAGGAATAGATTTTGAAGAAACCTTTGCTCCTGTTGCAAGACTTGAGGCCATCCGAATGTTCCTTGCTCTCTCAAGCTTTCAAAACTTCAAAGTATTTCAAATGGATGTGAAATCAGCCTTTCTGAATGGAGACTTGGAAGAAGAAGTATACATTGAGCAGCCAGATGGTTTCATTCTTGGAAATGATCCAAATCTTGTATGCAGATTGAAAAAGGCTCTCTATGGTCTCAAACAAGCTCCAAGGGCTTGGTACTATCGCTTGGACAAATATCTTCATCAACAAGGTTTTTCAAAAGGATCAGCAGATAGCAATCTTTATATAAAAGTTGAAAACGACAAATTGCTAATACTTGTTGTGTATGTAGATGACATTATCTTTGGGAGCAATGAAGAAGCTATGAGTCAAAGCTTTACCTTGGTAATGCAGAAAGAATTCGAAATGTCCTTGCTGGGAGAACTGACATATTTTCTTGGTTTGCAAATCCAACAAAAAGAAGGAGGGAATTTTTTGTCTCAAACCAAGTATCTCAAGCAGATTTTGAAGAAATATGGCATGGAAGATGAAAAACCAGTATGTACACCCATGGTCACAGGATGTAGCCTTAGTGCAAATGATGAATCAGCAGCAGTGCATCAACCAACCTACAGATCTATGATTGGAAGTCTACTTTATTTGACAGGTACCTGACCAGACATAATCCATGCAGTAGGAATAGTTGGAAGATTTCAGGCAAATCCAAAGGAAACTCATCTTCAGGCAGTAAAGAGAATCTTCAAATATCTTCAAGGAACTCAAAACTATGGCTTATGGTATCTTAGAGATACAGATCTCACACTTCATGCTTATACAGATGCAGATTGGGCCGGAAGCGTGGATGACAGGAAGAGCACAAGTGGTGGTGCATTCTTTATGGGTTCCAGATTAGTATCTTGGTTCAACAAGAAACAGAGTTCGATTGCCTTGTCTACAGCTGAAGCGGAATATGTTGCTGCTGCATCTTGCTGCACTCAACTCCTTTGGATGATGCAGACCTTGCAGGATTTTCAAATCACTTGTATACCACCCATCTCCATCTTATGTGATAATACAAGTGCAATCAGCATTTCAAAGAACCCAGTCATGCATTCAAAGACCAAGCACATACCGAGCAAGTATCATTTTCTCCGCGAACAAGTACTTGAACAAAAGGTCAAGTTGGAGTATGTTCCTTCTAAGGAACAAGTTGCTGATATACTCACCAAACCATTGCCCAGGGAGACCTTTGAATACCTCACGCAAAAGCTGGGGGTTGTTGATGCATCATCATGTTGTTGAATCTCTTTTGATTAACGGTTGTACGCAAGGTTCATCTGGGGTACATGCGTACACATGCTGGGTTGCGGATTGGTCAAAGATCGAATGGCACAGGTTCAGGGAGAGCATATAATGCATTGTTGGCATTATGGAGGAAGTACATCATGGATGTTGGTCTGAATATTGCTGCAATATGTCTCTATCTCTTTCATGGTCATTTATGGTGTTTGGTGGATTATGGTTCTTCTTTGCAGATCTGGTTTATATTCAGGGGGAGCATGTTCTTAGGGGGAGCATAACCCTTTGCCCTTGATGTCAAAGGGGGAGAATGACGTTGAAGATTTTGAGGTTGCCATCAAGTCCAAAGGGGGAGATTGTTGGCATTATGTTTCTGGTGTTTCTGGTATGGCTCTATGATTCATGTGTTGTACTTGATGGCAACTCATACAGGTGGCAATGCTCTGATCAGGCTCTCAAAATGTTGAAAATTAAGAGGTACGCAGGAGAATAGTTCAAAAGGTGCGTACCCGCAGGTACGCCGGCCAGGAAGTGCGTCCATACACGCAGGTCACCCGTTCAGAAGGTGCGTACCCCCAGTTCACTTACTTCAAGGCAGAGAAGCGCGCTCACGTGGGGTTTCTTATGTTTGGCCCGTGGTATTTAGCCCGCCGTTCTTGTTTCTATGGTTTTGGCCCATGGTATAGGATCTAATTTGACTATAAATAGGGAAGGAGATCACTTGGCCAAGACACCTTTGCAAATTGAATATCTTAAGATCTGAAATATTGGGTTATCGGTTTAAAAGCTTGATCTCTCGGGCGCATGATCAGATCTGGGCATCTGACTATCTGTAGCACACTGGTGGACTGCCAATTCGGCCCTAACCAGAGGTACGCAGGTGATTAACAGTGCAAGTGCGTGGGTACGCACAGCAGAAGAAGGCGCACTGTGTGGGTACGCAGAGCAGAAGAAGGCGCAGTGCGTGGGTACGCAACGCGACAGAGGTTCAGGTGCGTAGGCACAGTGAAAGTACACGGCCCTTCAAAAGCCGCAGGTGCATAGGTACGCAGCGCGATAGCATCTGTGGGTGCGTGGCTACAGTAGCAGTACGCGGCGCGATAGCATCTGTGGGTGCGTGGCTACAGTAGCAGTACGCGGCGTGATTGAAGGAACAGTGCGTGGGTACGCGGTGCAGCAGAAGGCTCTCTGCGGGTATACGCAGGGGAGCAGAAGGTGAAGTGCGTAGCTACGCAGGCCAGAGAAAGAAAAACTGTGTATCTGTATTAAGGCATTTATTTGACTGAATTTTCTCTGTTGATAAGGTGTTCTGGGTCTAGTTTACTGTTACTATTGATCTGGTTACTGCAGTTGACTAGGTGATTTACTTGTACTTGATGATCATTTGATGTTCATGGATCCAGTTTGAAAATTTATGAAAAGTGGTCCTTGAAAGAAAAGAAGTAGGGGGTTGTAGCTCCCTTCTAGGAGAGACTGGAAAACGAGAGAGAGTTGTAGCTCTCTGTAGGTTGCAGCCTACGTACTGGTAAAGGACTGCACCAGTACAAAACCATTGTAAAAGGAGTTTCTAATTTGAAAGAAGATAGAGACATATTGCAGCAGGTGGTTTTCACCCACATTGGGTTTCCACCTTACATTTGGTGTTCTTTGGTGTGACTATCTGTTTTTCTTTGTTCATGCTCATTATTTTATGGTACTGACATGCAAAAATAATTCAAAGTATAAATAAGGAAGATTTATTAAAAGAACTTGATAATACTGATTCACCCCACCCTCTCAGTATTATTTCCAACATGAACATACCCGAATGTCCTTCATTTCGGTAGTTCCAGCTAGGGTTCAAACCCTTTGCAACTCCTAATGATATTCGAACTTGCAAATCAACCAATTCGAATACACATAACAGCATATAGATAAAGCATTTTAGTGAAATCAACTTTATATCATATAAGCAGATGGTTAGTTATACATTGAAATAGTCATTCACATATAAACCATAACAATAACATCTAATGCATAAACAAATTCGAGCTCAGGAAAAAGACAACATTTCCTTTTATTGTAGAAAATTATAGTAAACATGGAAAGAGTTCACCTGAGTCTTCCTCTTCTGGCTCCAAGTGGAACCGTCCTCCAGGTCTGTCCAGTCCCAATCTTCAACAGCCTCCTTGCATAACCAATACCATGATATCTACAACAAGTGGAAGAATATCAACACTGAAGGAAACAAGGGTTTCTTGAACTTGGGGAAGTGCTTGAAGCAGAGGGATCCTTCAGACTTGATCAGGGGATAATCTCAGTATAGTAATTCTATCATTTCTCTCCTCCTTAAGGCCTTCCCATTGAATTCCTTTTATACTTCTCCCAAATTAGTTTTCTAGTTGGGAAACAGTTGGGAATAGTTAGGCCACGGGCACTAGGAGGTAATCAATAGGTAAAACCCATGATCTCCACCCATAATTAAGGAAATTTAATTTTTTTAAGTGTTTTAACACATATACGCGGGTTGAGTATGGACTGACCCATGTGTACACGCTTTTATCACAGGGAAAAGTAGCATACAGGGAGTAAAACACTATTTTTAAAATATTTGGACCAAGTCTGGAAGGAGGGGTTGCCATAGGCCATAAACCAAGCATCACAAACACCAAGGGTGATATTTGGAGCTATAACAAATGCCCCCTAATGTATGAGGTTAGAAGGGGTACATGATGGTCGAAATGTATTAATTATATGGAAAGGAAACCTGTCAAAAAAATGAGAAGGACTTCACCAAATTTCAGCTTGCCAAGCCATCAAAAAGAAAATTATAAAGAAACAACTGTCTAAGGCGAGCATACCCATGCTCAAAGAAATTAAATCATGTTTTCATATCAAGTACAAGTGGATCCACTATGTATACAAGTATAAAGAATTGAAAGTACATAATGGATCATCTGATAGTGATCGAACAAGTACATGTCTGAATATCACATATAAGAACATGATCAATGAAGCTGGAAGATGAAGTTGATCACTGTTGTCAAAAACTGATCCCAATAGTACCAAATGAACATGATGGAATAAGATGATACTACATCGTAACTCGGATGCCAACATATAAGATGTCGCTGTGAAGGACAGCAACATATAAGGTGGAATGGTGTCAACTAGCAGCAACAGGAGCAACTGACAAGTGAACCAAAGAATGATGATGCAACCCAAGGTATTCACCGACCGTTGTGGTACATTTTTGCACAATGGGAATAAATGATCTGAAGTCGACCATGTGAGAAATCATTTGATTACCAGTCATTGATGTATACTGTTAACAAATGCGAGACTAATCACTGATAATGATAATGAGATTCAAGGTACCTAGAACAATCTAACAAGTGCAAATAAATGAGCCAAAGTCAAACACTTGGAAGAATCTATCAATCAGGGGACAATGATGGTTTCCCACTGTCAATAGCGAAGGATCTACCACTGATGACTACAAACCCCAAGGTACTACCAAATGGACTCTAGATCATTGCCCCAAAGAAATGAGTTGTAGTCGATAGGAAAAGATCCACTAGAAGGAAGGCATTAAGGAATCCTTCATCAATCTAGCACGAGTGTAACCCGTAGGCCAATAATATGGAAGGAATCAGACGAAAAAATATGTAGTAACCTGACCGAAGCATGTTTCCCGTGTACACAAGATGTAGCTAGCACACGATAAAAACCCTCTGAACCAACCAATAATGAAAGTTGACATAGAAGCAAGGTATCCACCAATAGGGTCAAATGGAAACCAAGGAACTGCATGAATCCCAATGTGTGATAATGGAAGTTGATGTCGAACACAAGGGAAACCACTCAGTCAAAGAACCATGATACTGATTGATGCTGAGAACAAGGTGACCTATCAATAATGAAAATAGGGCCAGGGTGCAGCTCTAGGCCTGCCCTTAGAGCAATATGTCATCGTCGATAAGGACAAGACCCGCCAGCAAGAAGTCAATGGAGACCTTCTCAAACCAACACGCATAAAGGACCAATATAACTGATGTGATGACAAACAAGACACTGAAAACCAGGGATGGCCAACTGAAAATAGGTCAAGAGACACTGCAGAGAGGTTGACTCAGGCTTACTTCCCTTTAACAAAAGCACGATTCAATGATGACTATGTGGCAGCATATGATAACTCTGTATAAGTTTGTCGTGCAGGAGGCACAAACAAACTCTCCATATGATTGGAAGAGATAACCAATCGAAGGAGAACTGACTCAGTAACAAGGTTAAGGCATACCTAAGTCAAACTAAATCCCGCCCAAATGGAGGAGAGACTTTATTTTGAGTGCTTTGTTCAAGGGCGACACAACTGACTCTAGCTACCAACAATATATGGAAATGTTGTCCTGTTCCCGCTCTTTTTTGGAATATATAATTTTTTTGTCTTTTTCTTTAATCTGGAAAAAGAATAAAAAAATGCTATAGTACAATGGAAAGAACGAGTGTCAGTGAAATAGATGATCTAGTTCCTGGGATGGGAACAATCCTATGCTCAATGTAGGGAGGAAAAACTGGTCAAGGACACTCAAAGGGATGTTCCTTCCATGGGTCTGAGGATGTGTCAAGTTGCAGAAGCTAAGGGATTGCAAGTTTGAGTTTGCAAAAGACATGGTCAAAAAGTGGCTTAAACATGAGTCCAAGTGAAGCCGGCCCAAGGCCAAAAGGTGCAAATGATAAAAATTCAATGCAGTAGTACAACTCAACACAAAGGAGCCTCTGAGGTATAAGGCCAAAACGAAGTGAAGAAGCAAAGAGGAATGAGTCTTCAATGCACAAGTCATGGCAGGACTAGAGGGTACTCTCGAGCCTACTCAATAAAACAACATGGGCAACCAATTTCAGTGAGGTGCTAACTACGATGCACATGTAAAGGATGGCTCTACCATCGTGTCATGATTTAAAAATTGGTGAGTGAACATGGTTTACTAACCATAATACGATGGGATCGCCCTATGGCAAGTGTATTGACAAATGGAGGCTAGTATGCAAAATGCAATGAAAAAAATGGTTCTCCTAACCTATATGCTACTGAGTAAACGATACCTGCCATGATGGGTCAGCAGTCACGGAACCGATGTGAAATTTTCGAGGAAACGTCCAAAATGTCCTGAAAAAACAACCTATTCCCGACAATCCAAGCTCATAAGTTAAAAGATTTATGAGACAAAAAAATTCAAGTTTTGAAAAAAATTGACATTTTCAAAGCTTATAAAATGACTTTTTGACTCACCATTTGTACCATTTGTGTTGAGAGCAAAAGCTGTGGAGAAAAAAGAGAAAACTTGGCCCCCCAAAGAATTGGACCGTTCGAATTGGATCAAAATCATCAGGTGACCCCCAATTCAAGCTTGCATTACTTTATGATTGTTTTTAGAAATTTTAATTGAGGTTTGACCATGGGAATTTATGTTAAAAATTTCAACGTGGCATATACGTGGGTTGGATATTATAAACCCACATACACGCAAGCCCTACACGCGACTATGTATGAAAGGAACTCGTGTATACGCGGTTTGAAATTTGAAAAAAAAAATCTAACGATTGAAATTAAATTTTCTTTCAAGATCACAATCACATGGAGAGAGAGGGAGCATACTACCATTGATAATGAAGTTATTAATGATCAGCAGGCCTTAGATGCATTGAGGGGATGTGGCTTATTGAAATTTTTCAAAATGCCCAATATGAAGGCCAACACTCGTTTTCTTGAAATGTTAATCCACTATTTGAGTATCGAAGATGATGCATTTATGATTGATCAAATGATTTTGAGGATAGAGGTAGAGGATATTTTCTTTATCACTGGTATCTCCCAGAGAGGAGAAGTTTTACATTCAACTGGCCGAACACGAGGTAGTCTTTCAGTGGAAGACTATGTACATATATACTGTCCTGGGCATCCAGAGAAAATTGGAAGCCAGATTCCAATAAAACATGTGGAGAGCTTGTCCTTGAGGATCTTACTGTTCACCATAGCCAAGATAAACAGATCAGCCTCATTGCACCAAGCGTCATGAGTATCCATGAGCTTGGTCGTGGAGTGTCTCACCACTGTTTTTTATTGGTGTACACCTCTTCTTACCAATATGAAGAGCCAGTTGTCCTCCATTCAGAAAGGACAGACCAAAAATTTCAGATATGGGACCATTTTGTGCTCCTTCTTCTTCAAGAAGGTTCCTAGGCTACACCCCAGAGTATTAGTCTCTATCAGTAGCCCTCGAGATCCTCGGATGGGTAGGTGGGTCGACCTGATGAAACGCCTTGGAGGCAGGGACGTGCCGAGGACTGCTTTCAATGATGAGTTCTTCTCCTAGTGGGAACAACAAATCATCATTGTGGATGACTATCCCTATGCTGGCATGGATTTCAGAGGAGATCCAGATTTGGTGCTGCCACCAAATGCAGCATGGGGAGAGATAGGTAACCATTTTTTAATTTTTATCAATTTTAATATTTTTTTGTGTTTTTTAAATATGGAAATGAACTTAAAGATATTTTTGATGGGATTAAAATACTAATATAATGATCATGTTCCAGATGTGGGTCCAATACGACTAGACAGATTTCTGCAGCACAGGTGTCACGGAAGAGGTGCTGAAGAGGCGGTTGCTGAGACAGAGAGGGTCTTATATGTAGTCCAAAGAAACTTGGTGAGGTTGACTCACCAGGTACCAATGGTGGCCATAGAAGACCTACCTGAGGAGATGCAGTGCCACGCAGTAGGAGTAACATGAGACTGGGTTCGCATTCTTTGGCGTGTGGCCAATGCAGTGGTCACCTTCTTAGCCTCTCATCTTGAGCTGGGTCATAGATAGACTGGACATGATTATGGGCATTTAGTCTTTTTGTATATTATTTTTGAAACACTTTATGTACACACGGGCGGTTTTATGATATATATATATATATATATATATATATATATATATATATATATATATATATATATATATATATATATATATATATATATATATATATATATATATATATATATATATATATATATATATATATATATATATATATATAGATATATATATATATATATATATATATTGTTCCAAATTTTTGATTTTTTTTTTTTATCTTGATGAATGAATGATATGCCAATCTAATGCTTGATTAGAAATAGAATCTACTAATGAATTGTCCGATTGTGGAATGTACAAATAAGTAATAAAAAAAATGATCTTTGCAACACCCTCACTCTCAAAAATTGGCGGTATAAATAAGGATCTCGAACCTGATAAATGTTATTCAATTGTGAAACTACCAACTGTGAGTCAAGATACACTACCAACGAATCAATTCCATAAGAAATAGCTTTGGATAGTAAATTAATGACGGCAATATATTCGACAATATTATTTAACGCAAAACCAATACATACTCCCCTTGACACCATCAAATGACCAATTGGATAATAAATCACCCAAGCTGCGGAAGTAAGGTTTCAAGTGTGTCGACTAGCACCATCGGCGAATTCGAAATAGACCAAGTCATCCATCAACACCTACCAAAGCAGATCAAAAAAATGTCGATATCACAAAAACTCCCGATAAAATATGTACAAAAATACAAAATATACAAAGAATCCATTTGCTTGGCCGTAACCTAAGCAAATTACTTGTTGAGGTAGAGCCCATTTCGGGGCTTTGCCAACTTTTTCCCTTCAAAATCGACTAATTCATAAGCCCCTTTTCCTAAAACTCATTTCACTATAAAGGGACCACACCACATAGACTTGAATTTTCCTGCCCCCAAGGCATATTTATCTTGGTCATAAACCAAGACAAGGTCGCCTTCAGAAAAGACTCGAGGACGAACAACTTTATTGTACTGAATTTTAACCCTTTCCTTATGAGCCTCATTGATTATGGCGGCATCTCGACACTACTCATCGAGATGTTCCAAATGAACAAGGTGCTCTTCGAGACTAGAGGTCTCTGGAAGAAGCTCAACAGCCAACTTAAGGGATGGAATTTCGCACTCAACAGGAAAAATAGATTCCAGCCCGTAAACTAATTGAAAAGGTGTAAAACCGGTGGCAGTCTTTACCGAGGTTCGGTACGCCCAAAGAGCCGGATACAACATGAGATGCCAATTGGAGCGATTTTTGTCAATTGTCCTTTGCAGGATCGTCTTGAGGGACTTATTCATGGCTTCGACTTGGCCATTGGCCTAAGGATAATACAAAGATGAATGCTCCTACTGGAAGCCCGACTTAAGAGCCAATTCAGTCATCAGTTGGTTCTAGAAATGATTGCCATGATCAGTGACAATCTCTCTTGGGATACCAAAATGAGAAATAATTTGATTGAAGAGGAACAATGTCATTGTTTCACTATCATTTTTATAAGTGGGCATGGCCTCAGCCCACTTCGTAAAGTAGTCTACAGCCACTATAATGTACTTGTGATTCGTTGTTGAAGGCAAATTACAAGTAGTAAAGTCAATACCCCACTTTGTAAAAGGACCGACAGTGATAACAGGGAAAAGAGGAGCTGGATGCGTGCGCATCTTCCGAGTATAGACTTGACAAGGGTGGCAACGTTTGACTGCTTCAATACAATCTTTGAAAAGTGAAGGCCAAAAGTAGTCGGCACACAAGATTTTCTGGGCTGTAGCAAGCCCTGAAAGATGACCACCACAAGCTCCACTGTGGCAATCATTAAGCACAAACTCTACTTCCTCTAAGGTTAAACAACGCCTAAGGATTGAATCAACCCCTCGGCGATATAATGTATCACCAATGATGACATAGTTCTTAGCCAGGTGACGTAATTTTCAATGTTCATCCTTGGAGGAAGCAGGAGGGAACTTCGAAGTCTGGAGATAGATGATGATATCTCCATACCAGGGGTCTTGTGAAGAGATGAGGAATAGATGTTCGTCTGGGAAACTTTCCTCATAAACAGTATCTTCTCCACAAGGCAGCTCGAAAATTAATTCCGCAAAAACCAATGATTTCTTAGACTTGGCCAACAAGAACTTGAGATCAAATTCTTGTAAAATAACAATCCATCGATTGTATTTGCCCCCAATCACTCGCCTACTGAGGACAAATTGGAAAGGATTGACCACCGCTAAGACAAATGTTTTGTGTAGCAGAATATAATGGTAAAGTTGTTGGACAGCATGGACGGCTGCCAAGGCCAATTTCTCAACCAGAGAATAGCGTAGTTCAGGACCTACCAAGCCTCAACTCAAGTAGTAAATCACGTGCTCTATGAGAGCATCATCTTCCTGAACCAGAACCATACCTATGGTTGATTCTACAACTGCAAGATATAAAAGGAAATCTGTACCATAATCCAGTGGACTCAAAAGTGGGGCAGAGATTAACGCCTACTTCAAGGCATCAAAAATATCATTTGCAAAGTCATCCCATAAAAAGAGAACTCCTTTCCTCAGCAAACGCATAAATCCTTTAGTTATCTTAGCATAGTTTGCTATAAACCATCTCAAGAAATTTGCCTTCCCCTGAAGACTTTGAAGTTGTCGAATAGAAGATGGGGGAGGTAACTGAATTATTGCCTTTACCTTAAAGGGATAAACTCGAATCCCTTCAGTTGATACAATGAACCCTAACAAACGACCAGATGTAACCGTGAAAACGCACTTATTTGGATTCAATCGGATCTTGTAAAAGGTAATTGAAACTGATTGAGGAGTAGGTAACACCTGCCCAATGATTCCTTTTTCCCTAGGGTGGAGAGTGACGACATATCTAAAAAACTAACCAAAGGTGACTGGGATGATCGATCCTCTTTCGAGAACGAGCAGCTAAATCATCCAAGTATGCTTCGATGACATGCTTGATGTCATGGAAAGCGTAAGACATGGCCCACTGAAATGTGGCTCCAACATTTTTAAGACCAAAAGGCATCTTTTTGTATGCAAAGGTACCCCAGGGACATATGAAAGTTGTCTTATGTTGGTCTTCTAGATGGATAGATATTTGATTATAACTAGAGAATCTGTCCATGAAGGAGAAAATATCATTACCCCCACATTCATCAATTATCTTATTAATAAATGGTGTGGGGTAATTATCTTTCGAACAAGATTTGTTCAAATCCCTAAAGTCAATGCACACACAGATCGTTCCTTATTTTTTATCAACTGGGATTGGATTAGAAACCCAATCCGTTAGAGGAACGGGGTATATAAAACTCACCTTGAGCAGCTTTTCTACTTCAGCTTTAATAGCTGCTGCTTTCCTAGGATTGACCAGTTGAAGCTTCTGACGAATCGACTTAGCGTTTTCATACATCTTGATCTCATGTTGAATGATGGATGGATATATACCAGGCATTTATTCATAAGACCAAGTGAATACATCCCGAAACTCTTTAAAGAGGTCGGTGTAAATTTGAATCTCTTCAGGGGAGCACTCGGCTCCGATGAAGACATTTTCTATCACATTAGGGTTCCTAGAGATGTTTATCAGTACGGTTTTTGAAATGACCAACATATTACCTTCAGCACGGACGTGTGTTGGAGCCAAAGGGTTTGAAACTGTACAAACATCGCTAGTAAGTAGATTGGAGAACTTGGATTTGACTTCCTACAATGGGGGAAGAAAATATGAATGATGGTGTAAATCTTCCCAAGGTCGATCTACACCCGTCATTGCTTCTAAGATTGCTTCTTCATATGGTAAAACCGTATCTAAGCAATCCATAGCAGAAGTAGAGTCAAGGGTCCAAGCTGGGGTCACATCACCATCTAACTCTTCTTCTGAAAAAGGAGTAGGATGGTCATTTGCAGAGTTAGCGATAGACTGATTTCTAATCTCTACTGCAGACATAGGGGATGCAATTCTACCAACTTCTCCTTCATCTTATGTGGTTTTAGGTGAAGGCAAGGTCCAAGGGTCTGAAAGATAATAGTCCGAAAGAACACTTCCCGTGAAGACTCTTTGGAGGATGAAATGGCATTGATTCTAGCTATAGGAGTGGGAAGATCAAATGTACCCATCAATGAAGAATACATCCCAACTCCTAGATTCTCGATAGGTTGACAGGGGTTATCCACCAACGAAAGAGTAGAATCCGAAGTTGCATGAGGGTCAACTAGAGAATAATCCAATTGATCAACTTTAAAACTCTCCCCTCATGAGGAAAACAGAGGACACGAAACAGAGTCGAAACCACAGCATCCATTTCATAAATCCAATTCCGTCCTAAGAGGAGATTGTAATCGAGGTTGGCATCAATGATATCTACTTCAATATTAATGACCTTTCCTCCAACACATATAGGAAAGGTTGGGATAATCCCGTGTGGCCTATGAGAATGCTCGTCAAATGTTGTCAAGAGAGTAGGTGAAGGAATAGCTGAAGATGATCCAATGGCCTTCCAACATGACATGGACATTACGCATGTGGAATCTCCCTCATCTATAACTGTTCAAAAAATATTAGTTTTCTGGTAAGTAGACTTTATTTGAAAAGCCATATGATGAGGAAGTATCTTTTTGACATTGAGCATATCAAAAGAGAGCACTAAAGAATTGTTTGGATCCACTGCCCCGATCGGTGAAATCAAAGCACTTCGTTGAGTAGGACACGAATGGAGTACCTCTAAAGCAAACATAGCGCAAGGGCTTTGAGCCAGATCCTCGACAATGGAGTAGTTCTGGGCTTCCCCAGCATTAGGGTTGATAGTTGTGCACTTGGTGGAACCTTTTGGTATCCGAGGTATAGACTCAACAAAGGGTCACTCAATATGAAGTGGATCCATAGTTCCGGGAACAGATTTATCCTTAGATGTTTCAGCTTCACCATAATATTGTGACCGTGTTGCTACATTGACATAAGAACTCATCATGAAAACATTTGAGGAATTGTCCCCCTCCTGGTTTCCCCCTGTATAGGTACCCAGATTTGTGTTCGCACCAACAAGTAGCTTCTACCCTTGGGGGAAAGGGTTAGTTAAGACCACTTGGGAGCTAGAAGACCCTTTCTGCACTAACAAGTGTTGAGCATCTTGAATTTTCGGGCAGAGATGAGTCAAATGGTCTCAACTGCATAACTTACATGGAAATTTAACTTTCTTCTTAGACTCTTTTCCACCCTCACCAGCACCATTGCCGAGCTTGTTCGCATTACCCTTCCCATCCTGATTCTTCTTTTTACCTCATCCCTTCTTCTTCCCATTATAATTTTGATTTCCTTTGGGGTTAGAAGCCTCAACGACATTTACGAAAGAAGGTTGGGAAGGTGAAGGAGTAGACAGTGCAGCCTGATTGGAAGAAGCAGTTTGTAGAGACAACTACTGCAATTGGCTCAAAAGGTTCACCACATTTGCATCAATCAATCCAACAATACCGTCAGCATGCGGACTTGGCTTCGGTTTGGCTATATCAACCATGGATCTAGGAGCATCAGGAAAGATTTTCTAAAGAGTCCCAGACTGAGAATATATCAGTTCTAACTGCTGGGTACGAAAGATAGCCTGCTCTTTCGAATAAACGCCGGACATAGAAACATCCTTGGAGACCTCAGGTTGTAATGATTTTAAAAACCATTTGAGATGGAAATTCAGGTGGAATTTTGGCTTTGCTGAGCCTCTTTCTCTGTCTCCATTCCTAGATATGATCCAAAATGTGAGTGCCCGTGTCCTAATGAAAATTGGCCAGAAGTTCAGTTTCGGCTTCGTAATGGATAGACAACTAAAAATGGTTTACGAAAATGTTGGCCAAATCAGAAAAAGACGTAAAGGTGCCCCCAGGCAACCCTATATACTACTTAGATGCATTCCCAATTAAGGTGCATTGAAATAAACTCAACCTGATCGAATCATCGACCAGGGAGTTAGATGAGCACCATAAATGGAAAGTGGTTACATGTTCGCTTGGGCCTTCACCACTCTTCCCTTCAAATTTAGGAATATCCGATGGAAGTTTGTTTAGGACCAAAGGCCAAGCTAGATTGTATCTGATTGGATCATTTGTCAACTTAGTCAAGTCTGGAAGATTGAGCATGGCCAGAAACGGAAGTCGTGGAGGACCTTGGGGATTCCACCTAGATTGGGTGGGATTCCCAAAAGTCTAAAAAGAATGACCTAGATTTTGAAAGGCACCAGGTTGCCCAAAGTAACTGGTAGAACCTACTGAACCAAAAGGTGACCCTTGTGGTCCAGCAAAACTCAGAGTTTGACCAACTCCAGCCGAAAAACCTCCATAACCGGCAAAGTTTCCCCCTAACGAATTATTGTAAGGAGCTGACAGCCCCTGGTAAGGGTTCCAAGCATTAGCTAAGGGTGGAAAACTTTGAAATGAATTCATTGAGGAATATGGCACATTCCTTGTTGGCCAAAAAACTAATTCCCAATTCCTATCCCACTAACCGCAGGGTTTGTCCAACTCTGGAAGGGATTACTACCTTGACTTGTGAAAGGAAAAGGCATAGACCCCACTGTCAGATTGGAATGTGGTATATGACCACTTCCAAATGGGAAACCCTGAAAAGAGGTTTATCCACTCATCATGGACGTGGAGGTGGTTAATGGTACACTTAATGGAATTGAACGAATACCTTGAGAGGGCATTCCAAAAGGGAAGAATCCAAAACTGGATGCATTGGTTTGAGAACTTCCACTCGTCGATGGAATGGAAGTAGACCCAAATAAGGATGTAGAGGGGATGGAAATAGTCCCTTCCCCTTGCACTGACATTGGAGTCTACACACTCGCATCACTCGGGGTGGATGCCATGCTTCCAATAGTGGTCATCGAAGGGATAGATGTGTGTGGACCCAGGCTTGAAGGCATATGAGTTGGAGTTCCAACGTATAACAATACGTCTGGATGATCGGGAGGAAAAGGAGAATTCAGAGCTGCAACCGACTCTGAAAGCTCTTCCACTTCGATACTATCTTCCGACTGGACAAGTACTCGAGAAAGAACTGGTGTGTTCCTCTCTAACTTTGTAGTAGTACCGGGTCTATCTTGCGAACTAATTCCCCCGAGCGAAGGATCATTCTCTGATGTGCCTACTGCCACTGGTTGAAAACCACTGGCAGAATTGCTCCTACGCCTTCTAGGAGTAGGCTCTGGACTCGCAGGTGAAAGCCCACAAAGTCTACGGGACCACCGACGTGATCGGTCAGCCACTTTGAATTATTTTTATAAGATCTACTTAAAGACTCAAAAAATATTGAAAGTTATGCCGACTAGGAGCACAGAACACACACTGAAAATGTCCCTAAAGAATTCAACAATCAAACAACTTCCAAGTATTTCCGCTCCCAGTGATTAGGACTAGACACCAAAATACAAGAAAGTTAATAATAAGGGCCTTCCGAAGATAGACTGGGGTAATTATGCCCCAAGTCTACTAGCGAAGGTATCAAAGGTAGTTACCTTGACCTCCAGACAACAGACTTTGCCAGTGCAAGCCCATAAGCTTCACAAGGGTTCCCTGTAGAAGTACCTTTGAACGTGATGTAACATCAACCTCAGGTGCCATGGGATTCCCCTCCACAGCCACCTGTGTAGATCCCTAGGATAGGCAACTAAAGATACCAACTCGTATCAGAAGCCAGGCGACAGTAGTGAGGTAAGATCCGACAAGTAAGAGACAGGGTATCTCTCGTCCTTATCTTCACAAACACTTGTGCTTAACTCCCAGTCACAGAGCTTTCTCGGTCTCCCTAACACTATTAGATTTCACTCTTTAATCAGACTTCTATGTTTTACAATTTAGAATGGCCTTGGAGAGTTAACTCTCCTATCGCCTAATACAAGGCCCTAAATAAACCTAAAACTTGTTGGTGTATCTAATTAACAATATAAAAAGTTCTATTTTATTTTATTAAGCGCTTGAATTTAAGTGGTTGTTCTCTTAATTCAAGGGACAATATGGAAATGAAACCGATGGTGTTTTTATGACGCAAAAGAAATTAATGAAAAACTAACTTATATGCAATGCACTTGTTTGTTCTTCGATGAAAAGAAACTTCTACTTGGGTTGTAAGAAGCTTCTATAAAGAAAAAACATTTTCCTTTTCTTTTCTTATAGCAGACTTCACATTCACAAAAACTAAAAACTATTGATGCTTTAATAATGCAAAACTACCCTAATGTAAGGTGTACATGATAATGAAAAATTCTAGATTACTCTAAAAGGAGATGAAAGCAATTGTTTAAATTTTTTTAATAAGCCAACTTAAATGTTTGAAGAGAATGCAAGTTTCAAATACAAATTTTCTTTCATATAAGCAAAGAAAATCTCAAAAAATCACAATTCACTTTCACAAAACCAAAGAAACCAAAATCAAATTCGGTAAAAGAAAGCAAAAACAATGTTTTCGAAGAACTTTTCTTTTTCAAGAAGCAATGAAAACTACTTTTCAAAAGTACTCAAAATGCCACAAAAGACTCAAAGATCGACCGCAAAGAACAAGGAAACTTTGTAAGTTACCAATTCAACACGAGTTAAAACTTGAAAAAAAAAAGGTGTTTCCACTTGCACTTAACGATCCAAAAGTAGTGAAAAGAGCTTTGAGAAACTGATCAAGAAATCAGGAAAGACAAACTCTCAAATTCATCAACAAGAAACTTTCGAAAAGCAAAAAAAAGTGTATGGCCACAAAAATGATGGGAAGCAAAGCAATCAAACCAATAATGAAGTTTGACACAAAGATTGCAACAATATTCTGTTCCGAAAGACCACAACAATCAAGAACCTCTATAAGAAGCCTTGTGTGTTCAAACCCAAATCATAAAACTCACTCTAATGCAAATCAAGGCCAAAACTTTTCAAAGCAGGAGAGAATTCAAAACAGTAAGCTCACTGAATAATTAAAATCTAGAGACAAAACTGACCACTCAGAAACCACACAGACCAAGAAACAAATCTTTCTGGGCAAAAAGATTTGAAAAAAGCATGCAAAAATTGTATATGCGACTGTGTCCCTACATAGGTGCATGTAGACGTGCTTCTGCCAAAAGAAACTTGATTATACACATTTTCAGTTCACATAATCAAGCATGTGTACGCTTTTGTAAATAGACAAAGGTGCATATATGAAGTTTTACAAGAAAAATAAAAATGAGGCTTGATGAAAAGATCAGACTTGAAGTCTGAGTTCCTATAGGAGCAGGCAATATTGTCACAACAAGCAAACTAAGAACTGAGCCCCGACTGACACTGAACAACCCAAACTAGGAATAACAAGATTGTTATTCCTAGTGGAGTCACCAATTCTGTTAAGGGAATAAGTCCCCTAGGGCTTTGGGTCAAAACCCTATCAAAGCAGGAGTAATCTACAGCAAGAAACATGCATACAACTCAGGCAACATGCTTAAACAAACTAACTATGTGAGGATGAACATACTCGGATGTCCTTTGTTTTGGTAGTTCCAGCCATGGTTCAAACCCTCTGCAACTCCTAATGATCTTCAAACTTGCAAATCAACCAATTCGAATACACATAGCAACATATAGATAAATCATTTTAGTGAAATCAACTTTATATCATATAAGTAGATGGTTAGTTATACATTGAAATAGTCATTCATATATAAACCATAACAATAACATCTGATGCATAAACAAAGTCGATCTTAGGAACAAGACAACATTTATTTTTATTGTAGAAAACTATAGTAAACATGGAAAGAGTTCACCTGAGTCTTCCTCTTCCAGATCGAAGTGGAACCGTCCTCCAAGTCCATCTAGTCCTAGTCTTCAACAAGCTCCTTCCATAACCAATACCATGATATCTCCAACAAGTGAAATAATATCAACACTCAAGGAAACAAGGGTTTCCTGAACTTGGGGAAGTGCTTGAAGCACAAGGATACTTCAGACTTGACCAGGGGATAATCTCAATATAGTAATTCTATCATTTCTCTCCTCATTAAGGCCTTCCCATTGAAGTATTTTTATACTTCTCCCAAATTAGTTTTTTAGTTGGGAACAGTTGGACCACGGATACTAGGAGGTAATCAACAGGTAAAACCTGTGATCTCTGCCCATAATTAAGGAAATTTAATTTTTTAAAATGTTTTAACACATATACATGGGTTGAGTATGGACTGACCCGCATGTAAACGCTTTTATCACAGGGAAAAGTAGCGTACAGGGAGTAAAACACTATTTTTAAAATATTTGGACCAAGTCTGGAAGGAGGGGTTGCCCTAGGCCATAAACCAAGCATCACAAACACCAAGGGTGATATTTGGATCTATAACATTAACAGTAATCTAAC
The DNA here is from genome assembly GCA_031772625.1 of Pinus tabuliformis. Lineage (NCBI taxonomy): Eukaryota > Viridiplantae > Streptophyta > Pinopsida > Pinales > Pinaceae > Pinus > Pinus tabuliformis. The sequence goes on along the minus strand of CM062819.1, from coordinate 1,586,345,731 downwards.
AATCTAAATAGATATAAAACTATAATAATTTATATTATGGATTTTAAAGTATAATTTTGTCAAATCTGGTGTAATGAACAATCCAGTGAAATATACATGGTAGTTTATATATTATATTGGTGCTAGAGTAGGTTTATTTGGGTATATTGTGAATATTTGTAGGGGATCTAAATCAGGTGGGCCAAAGTTTGTAAAAAGCCAATCATGGCTGGCGAATCTATGAATAACCCTCATGATCCTATAGAGGAGAGGTTTTCATAGATAGAATAACAAGTCACAAATATAAATTGTAATGTAAATATCTTCATGAAGGCCCTAAGAAATAATAATTGGATATTTATAGAAGATGGGGGGTAGTCAAACCTAACCACTAGTAGGCTATCGGGCTATGTTAAGAGCTGAGGTAGTCAAACCTAGCCACTAGTAGGCTATCAGGTCTTGTTATAACCAAGATGCTAGGAGGAAAATGGGTTCCATTCTTTCGAGTTTATTTGTTCCATATCTAGCAATAATTATTTGAGAGAGATAGGAGATAGATAAAAAAGAGAGGATTTGTGCATTGTAGTATCCCACAGGCTACAAACCATACTTCTTTTTACTCATAGACATTTTATATTTAGAGAAAGAGAGAGTGACCTCATCTTCCAACATGGTTCTTCTCCCAAAATGGTTTCCCAAGTCATATCTTGTGTCAAATGTGTGTGAGATTTTATTTCAATGTTCTCTATTTTCTGTGTAATTATAATTCATATGCATATGTTATTAACAATTTTCTACAAATCTGTAAATCTAAAGAGAGATAAAACTATAATAATGTATATTTTGGATTTTTAAGTATGATTTTATCAGATCTGTTGTAACGAACAATCCAGTGAAATATCCATGGTAGTTTATATATCATATTAGTACCAAAGTAGGTTTCTTTGGGTACATTGTGAATATTTGTAGGGGATCTAGATCGGGTGGGCCAAAGGTCAAAAACCTTAATCACGACTCACAAATATGTGAATAACCCTCATGATACTATAGAGGAGAGGTTTTCACAGATAGAAGAACAAGTCACAAATATAAATTGTAATTTAAATATCCTCATGAAGTCCCTAAGCAATAATCCTTGGATATTCAAAGAAGATGGGGGTCTAATGCAAAGGACTAATCATAGGGGGATCAAGAGATCACGAGGAAAGGGAGAACCAATCGAACAAAGGACCTGAAAAATATCTTCTTAGTTTGAGTGTCATGAATCATTCACAATCCTTGTTCAAAATGCAAGAAAATGTCGATATCAATTCATGCCAAGACGAGATCGATGCTCTAAATCTAAATCACTAGTTGCAGAAATTGTAAGTATATTTCAATGTTCATAATATAGAGGAGAAACAAAATATTTCATTTGTTCAGTTGAAATTAGAGGGTCATGCACTAACTTGGTGGGAAAGCCACACAAATACCTTGAGGATGGAGGGAGGGCCTCAAGTGACTAAGTGGGATGACTTCAAAACCCTCATAAATTCACAGTTTTAACCTATTAGGTATATAGAGGACTAGTGGATCCTATGGCACTAATTCAAGCAAAACCAGGGGAAAAGTGTGCAATAGTGCACCACAAAGTTCAGAATTTCAGAAAGATGGCCATAATGTTGGGTATCTCCCCAAAGAATCCAAATGCACTCCTCAAATATTTTTGGGGTTTACACATCCATCTGTAGAAACAAGTTATGTTGTTCAAGCCCAGATCTATGGATGAGGCTTGTGTACATGCACAAATCCTAGAGAAAATAGGCCTAAAGAAAGCTAAATCAAGTGGATCAAAGTAGAAGGAGCAATAAAATGCTTCTGAGGGGAAGAAGAAGAAGAAATGGGGTAAATATTAAAAGATTATAGATAGGGCACATCAGTGTAAAGATCCCAAAAACCACTACAACCACTACAACATTGACGACCATACAGGGGAGAAGTGATGGAAGTTTCATCCAAAGATTAACCCGAAGAACAAAAATAAATAAAATAAGAAGAATCTCATAGCCACTAATTTTAGAAACCAAGTTTAAAAAACCTAGGATGTGGTTGAGAAGATCGTATGTACATTAGTGAAGAAGGATGTGAATTTGAGTAGCCTTCAAAAACATGAAGAGACAGAAATGACTAAACTTTTCCATATAAAGATACATGTCAAGAAGACAAATATTGATGCTTTGTTTGACTCTGGATCATAGGTGAATCTCATTGCAACAAAGTTGGTCAAGGAGTTGGGGTTGGAATTTCATGATCATCCAGGCCCATATCCACTAGGATGGGTAAATAAGGATGTAGAGCTAAAGGTAACAGAAAAATGCAAAATTAGATTTTCTATTAATGTTGATTTTATTGATGAAGTATAACTAGATGTGGTTCCCCTTTAAGTATGTGGATTTGTGTTTGGGAGTCCCTACATGTACGTGCGAGATGAAATATTCATGTAGAGAGCCAACCAATATCATCTCATCAAGGATGGAAAATATTTCGCCATCAAAATTCATAAAGGCATGTCAAAATTTTCACTAGTAAGCACCTTCCAAGCCAAGAAATTGATCATTTCTAGCAAGAAGTATGTTTTATTGTTTTGAAGAGAAAATTAGTTTTTAGAAGAGCGAGTAAGAGGTAAGGCATCCTTAGAGGGGTGTAGTAAGAAAAAAGATAACAACTAGAAGAGTTACTAGAAGCATATTTGGATGTATTCTAGGAGCCTAAAGGTACCACCTAAGAGGGAAGTGGAGAATGAGATCAAGCTATTGCTAGAATCCACGTTGCTAAACATTGGGTTGTACAAGAAGTCTATTATAGAAGAAAGTGAGGTGAAGAAATAGTTGCATCAATTACTAGAACAGTGTGTCATTCAACCAAGTGCATTACCATGTCGGTCACCCATCATCATTGTGCCAAAAAATGATGAGACTTGGTGGATGTGCATAGGCTACAAGGCATTGAACAAAATCACACTCAAGAACAAGTACCCCATACCTAAGATAGATGATCTATTGAATCATTTGCAACAAGAAAAATACATCACCAAGTTGGACTGAAAGTTTGGATATCACCAGCTTCAAGTCAAAGAAGAATATACCTGGAAGACTACCTTCAAAACAAGGAATTTTTTGCACGAGTGGTTAGTCATGCCATTTGGCCTATGTAATGCACCAACTATATTTATGAGATTAAAGAATGATGTATTCCACCCTTTTATAGATTCATTTGTTATTGTTTATTTGGATAAAATATTGGTATAAAATGATACCTAGGAGAAGCACATATCACATTTGATGTAGCTATTGGATACATTAAAGAAGCACCAACTCCTAGAAAATTTCAAGAAGTGTGATAGATGGAGGAGAGCTAAAGATAGATCCTGCCAAGATGGAGGCCATAATGAAATGTACAGTGCCTACTAATATTTCTAAGGTTAAGATTTTCATTAGGGTGGGACAATACTTGAGGAAATTCATATCCCTTTTTTTAGTAGTAGTGGCTCCACTCCATGCTATAATAGTAGGTGGCAAGATTTTCCTATGGGGAAAGGGTCCGCATAGGGCTTTTGAGGAGCTAAAGAAGAAGATCAATCAAGCACAAGTTCTGGCATCACCAAACATGTAGAAGTGGAGATTATATATGAGTAGGTATGTTATGGGAGCGGTCTTTATGTATGGACGAAGGCATGTATGCTACCATTCTGAAGTATTTCATGGGGAAGTTCTAAAATTCCTTACATATGACAAGGAGCTCTATGTCTTGGTGCAAGTTGTGAAGAAGTGGAAGCACTATCTAACGGGAAAGGAGACAATAATCCACACAAATCACCAGTTTCTTAAGTACCTACAAGCCTTGAATAAGCTACAGTAGACCATCCATTACAGGTGGATGGGGTTTCTATAGTAGTTTTATTTGGTGATTAAGTATAAGAAGGGAAGCACAAACAAGTTGACTAACATGCTCTCAAGGAGACACACATCAAATATTCTTGGGGGACTCTTATGAACATGGAGCCATTCACACATGATGTATAGAGAGAGGCTTATTCAGAGTATGAGGACTTCAAGGAGGTGTTTCAATAGTTGTAGAGTCAAATTCGAGTGCACGATGGTGACAACACTGTTGAATACCATCTTGAGGATGGGCTTCTCTACAAAAAGGATAAGCTATGTGTTCCTAAAGGTGAGTGATTGCAACTGATTAGAGAGGCTCACACCTCCAAAGTTGTAGGGCACTTTAGTGTTCAGAATACCATGTCTAACTTGTAGATCTATGTGTATTGGCCCAAGATGCAAGAATAGGGTGCCAGGCTCATAAGAGGATGCATGATTTGTTATACCAACAAACCTAGCAACAATAATAGGGTCCATGGTAGTTAAAATCTCTCATTATGAAAATAATCCCCAAGGGTTAGCTCAGTTGGGAAAGTTCACATTGCTAAGTACCTTGTCAGTTGGGAGGTCATGGGGTCAAATCTCCTTGATGCCCTTGGAGTTAGGCCTTGCTTGTTTGGCTAGTGGGTAGATCCCTTCGGGTTGATCTGCCTATATTTTCCCATGGATGTAGTGACCAACCAATAGCTATGAACCACCCTTGAAAAAATCTCTCATTATGAGAATAAAGGTGTTGAAATCAAGCATATGAGAGAATCATTGGATTAATGATCATTAATGTATATCGTTAACCGATGCGAGGCTATTCACCTTTGATATCAATGAGAGACAAGGTACTCCAATACATCTTGCAAGGTATGAATAAATGTGTTGAAATTGAGTCACCTGCAAGATCTAGCAACCAAGATATATTGATGTATTCCCATTGTTCAATGGTGAGAGAAACTACCACTAATTCCTACAAGCCTCAAGGTACTGTAAATAATCTGTAGAATTTTATGCCAAATAATGTGTTGAAGTCAATGGGAAAAATATCGTTAAAAGGAGGGCCTTAAGGAATACCTCATCAACTAACTTGACAATAAAGAAAAATTTTGAAGATTCATGATTAGAAAAAGAAATAAAAATAACTTATTGACCTAATCATGCCACAAGGTGTTTTTCACAATTAGGCCCCATATAATAATAATAATAATAATAATAAAGAGAGAAGAATTCAAGAAGAGGAAAGAGGGGAAGGAATACAAACTTCTTGCTTTACTACCTCCATCCCATTGTCTTTACAAATTTCTACTATGAATTCAACCTTGGACATCAGCTTCCAATAGAACTTCAACCTATTCCCATTCACTACAAAAAGACGTTTGCTTATTTTCGATGGCTTTGATTTGAACTAACATGTTCTCAAAAATAATATCCACTTAATATGGTCCCAACCAATGGGTTGTGAATTTTCCTTTAGAATGTTTAAATATTGTGTAAAAAAGGAGAACCTAGTCTCTCTGTAGGAACTGCTTATGTCCAATAAACTTTTCATGCCATCTATTCTTGTGTTCCTGTACCAATACAATTTATTGGATCACATCCTACCTGATTTCATCAAGATGGTTCAACTATAACAATATTTTTTTATTATGCTTCACTTAGATCTAGTCCCAAATGAGCATCAGTCTGAAAGGTATGAATCTTAAACTCAATTGGAAGAAGGACCTATTTCCCGTAAACCATCTCATATGGTCTGTATCCTATAATACTTCTCCATGTATTTTTGTAGGTCCAAAGAGCTTCAATCAACTAATATGCGTAGTCTTTATGATGAATTTGAATGGTCTTAGTGAGGATGTCTTCCAACATTCTTTTAGTAGTCTTAACTTTCCCATTTGCTTGTGGGTGAGAAGGAGTAGAATTTCAATGCCTAACTTGGTATTGATCCATGATAGCCTTGATTAGTTTTTGGCGTGAACTATGCCCTCATTCTGTGATGATCTCTTGAGGCATTCTAAACCTGGTAAAAAATCATTCATAAAGGAAATCAGTGACTACATGTTCATTGTCTTGAGTTAGTGCCTTGGCCTTAACCCACTTTGTGACATAATTGGTGCAAACCAGAATATATTTCTTATTTATTGGCATTAGTGTGATAGGGCCTACAAAATCTAGATCCCACCTCTCGAATGGTTCGACCAATACCCAAGGTTGTAATGGAATTTCGAATGCTTGAATTAGCCTCCCTATGCTCTAACAATTGTCACATTAGTGCACATACTTCATGGCGCATTTAAACAAGTTAGACCAATAATACATGGCTTGCAATACATTATAGGAAATGCATTTATCAGAAAAATCACCTCCACAAGGCTTGTTGTGGCAAGATTTTAAAATATCTAGTGCCTCATCCTCTTGAACACACCTTTTAATGATAATATCTACACTCGTATAAAATACTAGAGTATAATTGGCATTTTCTAAATGGTTAGTGGGATCTGGTATTTGGTATTGATGTCAACCGAAATAGCATTAAGGATAGAGGTAATATATGTTGGCATTGATGAAGCATGTTATTAAGGGGGAGTCCCATGGTTGTTGCAATTTTCTATAGAGAATCATCATAGTAGAAGGCTTGATGAAGAAGCCATAAAAAGATAACTATGTTGGTTGGGGAGTCTCAGACTTTGGAGGAGATTATATCTCAAGAGATCAAATCAGTTCCTCCTAAAAGTGGCATAGTTGGAAAGTGTATAGGAAGCTCTTTCCAAAGGTATGCAGAATTATGAAAATGGCCCTCTAAATCAAAATTTATGATCAGCCAAAGTAAGGACCTTGAAGTCCTTAATAGTAGTGCCTGGAAAGAATGGAAGCCCAAAGGCCTATTTAAAAAGTGTTACAGGATTGGTGAGTCAGGGTAGCAAGAATCTTGGAACCCCAGAATCCTAGGAAGCCAAGAGTTTTATTTAAAAATGGGTTACGAGATAACATCAACCCAAGGTAGTGGGAAAATTACCCAAGAGCCCAAAAGCCTAGAATCCCAGAAGCTCGAAAGAAAAGTCACAGGATAAGCACTGAGTCGAGGTAGCAGGAACTAAGCCCGAAACCCTCGAAATCCTAGAAGCCCGTAAGGAATTAAATAAAAAGGATAAAGCGTCGGGATTATGTGGTAAGTAACAAATACGGGAGACAAAAATGTTTCTGACATTTGACGTTCTGTGAAATATCAAAAGGCATGCCAAGGACTTGGTTGTGTGATATTTTCATGATTTTTTGTGACCACAGACCTACGAGATATTAATAAAGAAAAATCACTACAAGAAAGTGTTTGAAGGGGCTTGGGCCAAAATAAAAGGAAAGGCGCCAAGGATAGTGCTAAGGATAGGTGGGCTATTGCCTTAAAGCCCATAACTCTTGTAAATTATATTTAAAGAAAAGTTATGAGTACCATGGATTTCAGGATCTAACTCATATAGCGGCATATGTTTAAAAAATATGGATGAGTCAGCAGCTTTGTGTGTCATAATCATGATTGATTTGGCATCTCAAAGGCACATTATAGAAAGGATGAATGGGTCAGCAGTTGAAGTAAATGTGCATAGAGAGGTTGATTCCATTTGCTTAATGGTGATTGTAAATCTTGTCCCAAGTTGAAGCAAGCCTCTAATAATTACTTTCATGCTATAGGGAAATAAATGAATAGAATGGCTCTAGGGACACCATATCAGTAAATCTATGGGCTCTAATAGAGTGTTGTAGCTACTACAGGAAAGAGAGCCGCACCTTCAATACACTCAGATCTTTGTGAAGCCGGTAAGAAGGAATGGGGAGCTTTGTTGGAGTGTGCAAGATGAATTAGAACTCATTCTCAATATGGGGGACACCCAGATAGCTCATCAATGATTTAATGCGACTATGATGGTTGAGTGAACAAATCCCATTTCTAGAAGTGAATGTATTTGTGTAGGGAACGAAACTTGATGCACATTAGAGGAAATTTCAGCATAAAAGTGCCCATGAAATTTTCACGTACATAATATGTAAACCAATCAAAATCCTTTAAATTTAATAAAGGTACATGTAAATATTTTGAAGGGAAAATAGAAAAAACTACTTTTTCTAACTATATTTTTGGCTTATTTCTTTACAACTTTACTCAAATTTCAAGTGTAGACACTCTTTGGATGCAAAATTAAATTTTTTCATTGAACATGTACCTGTTTTGAATGTATCTTCAATTTTTATCAATGTGGGTATTCTCAAAAGTGTGCATAATGGATACTCATTGGATGCATAATTTAATTCTGCATCCACTGCATGTCTACACTTGACATTTGAGTAAATGTGTAAGGAGATAATCCAAAAATACAATTAAAAAAATGGTTTTCTTCTTTTCCTTCCAAAATTTATAGATCATATTTTATTCTTTTCCTATTATTTTATTATTTTTCCTTGGGAGGGCACTTTTAGGCTAAAATTTCCTCTAATGATAAAATTATGGAGTTCCATGAACAAGTACGATTCTAGAAAACATGAAGGACTATGGATACAACATCATTCCTAGTGCAATAGAGGATCAAAACAGTAGAGTGCAGTTGTGCAAAGTGGGGGAATGTAGAATTATTGTGAGTTGAGATGTGTAGTGCTAGCTACTGAGAGTGCCAAGAATGACTGAGGCCAAGTGTTAACTAAGAGAAAATGTAGAAAAGGATCAATACCAATGCTGGTTGAGCAGCAGAGAGCACAGTTCAAAGGAGAACTATTGAGCAAAAGGGAAGGAGTTGGTATATCATTAGATTAGGTATATATTTCTGAACATATGTATTATCCTCTATTTTCAATTTGAAAATTGTATGAAAGGTAGAACATTGGCTACAACAAGTAGTGGCATGCATTCATAAGAGGTAGGTGCCTCTTGGAAAGTAGTGGCTTGCTATCTTAAGGGGGTTGGGGCCTCCTATGAGTGGGTGCTCACAAACAAATTGGTGGTTTTCTCCCTTTGGGTTTCCACATAAAAATACCAGTGTCAATATGTTTGTGTTGTTCATTTGATGGATTGTGTGTACATGTGAATGGCTTATCATTTGTTTATTTATATTTTATTATGATTGTGCTCACAAGTAACTAGCAGTAGTGAAAAGAAATAAATATTTGTGGTTAAACCTATAAGAGCCTTACTATTACTGATTCACCCCCACTCTCAATAATTCTTTATTCCACCAATTGATATCATAATGAGGTTCCTTCAGGAACAATTTAACCACTGGAAGGTAGATCCATAAGGAATTATGTCTAGGAAAGAGAGTCATGATACTTACTCAAGCAAGATACCAGTCTTTGATGGGACAAACTATGTTTTTTGGAAAGTAAGGATGGAATCCTGTCTCACGTCTCTAGGGGTAGATGTTTGGAGATTTGTGCTAGTATATTATGATATTCCTGATGTCCCTCCCATAGATGCAGACAATAAAAAGGTGTATGGAAATATGCTAAAATCAATAATTTCAGTCTCTTTGGCCTTAATCGGTTTGAACTTGTCAAATTTATACATTGTAAGTCTGCCATAGAAGTATGGGTAAATCCCAATCAGAAACATGAAGGAGATGATAAAGTCAAGTGGGTAGCCCCAAGGGTTAGCTCAATCGGTCAAGCCGGGGCCTCGCCAATGGGAGGTCACAGGGTCGAAACCCGAAAGCCCTTGGGGTTAGGTCTGTGATGGCTGAGGGGTGTGACCCCCTTCGGGTGGGGTCCACTCTAGAGACTTTTGATCCTGGACGTAGCAGACCTCTGACCATGGTATCCGTGAACCAGAAGTGAAAAACAGTGGAAAAAAGATAAAGTCAAGTGGGCAAAACTTCAAACCTTTAGAATGAGGTTTGAAAGCCTAAAAATGAATGAATAAGAAATCATAGCAGAATACTTCCTCAAAGTTGATGAAGTAACCAATATTATTAGAGGACTTGGTGAAGCTATAAAACAAGATATATTTGTTCAAAGAGCCTTAAGATCTCTACCTATGAGGTTTAATGCCAAAACCCTTTCCATTCAAGAGATGTTTGATCTAAATAGTCTCGCAATGGACCAATTACTTGGTACTCTCACAATCTATGAGATGAGAGTAGGAAAAGAGAAGTTTGAACCAAAGGAGGATACTTTCAAGGTGTCCAAGAAGGCTAAGGTGCACAAATACCATCGGGATTGCTCTAGCCGCGAATCTGATCAAGAGCTAGCTCACTTTGCTAGGAAACTAAAGTGAAGCTTAGGAAAGTATAAAAGGAAGTTTCCCTTCAAATGCTTTGATTGTGGAAGAGTTGGATATTTTCATCCAAGTGCCCTTACAAAGAAAGGATGAAAAAGGAAGATGATCATAAGTTCAAAAACTCAAAAACATCAAAAGAAGAGGCTCTCTAAGAAGAAGGGAATTTCCTCCAAAAAGGATAGCCTAGAACTAGATTCAGATAGCGAAAAATCATCATAGGATGAGTCAAATGAATGGTTACTCATTACATTTGGAGTAGATTCCAAGAAACAAAATATTACAGACTCTGAAGAAGAACAAGAAGAAGTAGGAGTTGTGGACTTTGAAGGGGAACTCATCAATGTTCTTGATGAGTTAAAGAAGGCCAGAAGAAAGAATAAGAAGCTAAAAGAATAGTTGTAGCACGATGAAGAAGATACGTATAACTCAAAAAATAAGGAATTTGTTTATCAAAAATAAAAACTTAAGTAAGTCGCTAAAAGTAAAGACAACTTATCTCTTGGACTAGTAGAAAACAAAAAAAAACATGTGAGAAACTAGAAGAAGAGAACATGCATATAAAGCAGGAGTTTTTCAAAGTGAAGAATGAGATGATCTCAGAGACATGCAAAGAAGAAATTATATCCCTGAAAGTTAACTTAGAAGAAGTTAAACAAAAAGAAGAAGTTCTTAATGAATTAATCCATGAATGGGAAGAAAATTTCTAGAGTCTCGAGGAAAAATTTGTCTCCCTCAGAATGGATCTTGAGAGACTGGAGATTGATAAGGGTGTAAATGAAAATTTTGTAGAAGGGACAAGAAATATAGATCATATTTTAAGCAGTCAAAGGTCTCCATAAAACAAAATATGTTTGGGATATTCTAGACCACAGGATTCTTCTATGAGGAAGATGAACTTTAGGTTCGTGGGATTTGAGAAATCTCAGAGTTGAGCAAAGGTGCATCAAGAAAGAATCAATGAAGATAGAAAGGTAGCAAGAAAGAGAGGGGCACATAACTAGAATACGAATTCCAACTGCTCAAAGGAGTCATCCCAACATAGAATGAATCAATCAACAAGACAACAAAGGTACCTTCATGTACAAACTCATGAACTTTTCAACTTCAGGTATTCTAATTTATTTTATGGTCATTGTTATAAATTCCATATCTTCAGAAATAAATCTATTGATTGTAGAAGGGTCAAAGTTGAAAGAGATGAAAAATTCAGTTACAATAAGTATTGAAATTATAGATCTCAAAACTCTCCTCCAAGAAATCGAAATTCCTTCTCTCCCATGATGGATTATGTTGAATGCTTCAAAGGTGATAATTTTGGGCACAAGGCAAGTGAATGTAAAAGAATATTTAAGTATTCATACAAATCTCAAAATTCTTGGTAGCCATGTTTTCAAAAGGATAAGAAGAAATGGAAACATAATTCTGGAAAGAACATGGAATGTGGACTTGCTCTGTCAGCACATGATCAAGAAAACAAATGGTATGTGGACAGTGGTTTTTCCAAGCATATGACTAGGGATAAAAGTAAATTCTTGTCTCTAAAAGAAAAGGATAGAGGGAACAATATCACTTTCGGCAACAATGCTCCAACAAAAATTAAGGACAAGGGCATAGTCAATCTTGATGAAAAGACTAAAGATCAAAATGTACTATATGTAGAGGGACTCAAGCACAACTTGCTTAGTGTAATCTAGATGTGTGATAATGGCTATAATGTGACCTTTCAATCCAAATATTGTGAGATCCAACATGAAAAGAATGGAAAGTTGGTGGGAAAGGCAGTCAGAACTCACAATAATGTATATGTGTTTGAAGACTCCAGAGTCAAATCCTACTTGAGAAAGGAAGATGAAACCTAGTTGTGGCATAAGAGACTTCGTCATATGAATTTTTACAGTCTGATAAAAATCATCAAGACAGGAGTTGTAAGAGTATTTCCAATACCATCAAGGCCTGATAATACAATCTAGAACCCTTGTCAATGTGGTAAGAAGACCAGGGCTCATTTCAAGACAAAAGAGTTCTCTTCATATAAACCTCTGGAGCTAATTCACACAGATATATGTGGCCCAAATAGGACAAAAAGACTAAGAGGAGAAAGGTATTTTATGTTACTTATTGATGGTTTTACCAGAGCCACATGGATAATGCTCTTAAAAGAAAAAATTAAAAGTTCTTAAATATTTTAAGACAATTAAATCTCAAGTAGAGAACAAGAAAGTTCTAAAGATAAAATGCTTAAGATAAGACATAGGGGGAGAATGCACTTCAAAAGAGTTTGAATAATACTATGAAGAGCATGTATAAATTCCTTGTAGATTCAAACATCTTATGTAGTCTCTAAAAAAAATACTTGAATCTACTCTACTCATCAGCAGAAACAATTAATCGATCAAGAAATCATGAAGCATACAAGAGAAAGAATTCAATCAACACATTACACAATGATTTCCTGGGGAAAGCCATGTCTAAAAACCCCTGCTATATGTATATTGCATTAGTTAAAAAATATAAGATTACAATGCTTTTCTCAAGGCCAAGCAACCTATGCATTATTTCTATCTATCTCATTGCTTCCTAAACAAGCCTAGGTCAATACTTAACCAAATTTTGGCTTTCCCAAGTCCGTATTTCCTTGCATTTTTCCCTTGGGAATTAACCTCTATTAATTAGGGAAATTCCTCAATATGAATTGTGCAATCCTCATAGGCCTTCCTTCGGCTGCATGCACCACATGTACAATTTGGATGATTATACAATTGATAGTACATTTCCCTTGAACTCCAATCTCAACTGGGTAACTCTCAGATTTGACATGAATGAGTTATTTATGAGTGAATCATTAGTGAACTAGTTGAACACATGAAGCAACAACCCACTGTCTGACCTCCCCCTAGTTCCGCCATTAGTTGGAACTATTTTAACTGACTTTAACTCAGTTAAACTGAATTAATTAATTACAACTCAAAATAAACTCAACCAAGGCTCCTAGAAAGTAGGAGACACTCTACATGACTCAAGTTAGACCCTCAACTCAAACTAAGTGAGCCAACTAATTCAAATTAACTTAGTTAACTCGTACAAGTTGTCTTGTGATGTGGAATTATAATTTTATTCCTAATTTAATTCAAGGATAAAATTAAATTAGGATTTCTTGTTGCATTTTCAACACTCCCTGTCAATAAGAAAGGGATTATTAGATACCCCAATCCTACCTCTATGGAACTCGAATTTGCTTTTTGATAGTTCCTTAGTCAAAATTTTTGCATCTTGTTCCTCTGTAGGAATGCACTCCATCAACATGATTCTCCTCTACACACAATCTCATAGATGTTGATAGTTGATGTCAATATGCTTGAACCGATCATGAAAAAATGGATTCTTAGAGAGTTTGATACAACTCTGAGTGTCACAATAAATAATTGTAGGATCCATTTGCTAACCAAATAACCCAACAAGGATCTTCCTCATCCAAATAGCCTCTAAAGTTGCTTGACTAGCAACCATGTCCTCTGCTTCTGCCAAACTGAGTGCAACTGATCTCTGCTTCTTGTTGTACCAAAAAACTATTGCTAACCCAATACTAAAGATTCCCCCTTATGTGTTCTTCCATTCATATGGACTCCCTGCCCAATCTTGATCTTTGAAGCCTTGTGTCTTCACTCCCTCTATCTGTTTGTACCATAGACCAAACTGAATCGTGCCTATGAGGTATCTCAACACATGTTTAGTTGCCTTCCAATAATGTTTGGTTGGCTTAACCATTGATTGAATAAGTTGGTCAACTGCAAAACATATTCTTGGTCGTGTTTTCACCAAATACATAAGTGAATCCACAATTTGCCTGTAAATACTAGCCTCCACTACTTCACCTGAAGTAGCATCTTCCTTCCTCCAATTCCCTGCTAAAGGAGTCTCCATGGATTTTTTTCTCTCCATGTGGAACTTATTCAGTGTCGCTTTGGCATAATTTCCCTGAGAGACAAACATTTCCTAATCTCCTTGCCATACTTCCATACCAAGGAAATAATGCATGAGCCCTAGGTCCTTCATCTCGAATTCTCTTGCAAGATCCTCTTTGAAATATTTTACCATCTTCTCATCACTTGTTAGAATTAAATCATCGAAATATAATACTATAATCAATAATTTACCTTCAACCACAATATGGTAAAGGTTTGCATCTGCTTCACTTTTGGTGAAGCCCAACCTGGTGAAATAATTGTCAATCTTGGTGTACCAAGCATGGGGTGCTTGTTTCAATCTATACAACACTCACTTGATTCTGCACACATGAGACTCTCTGTTGAAGGTCTCAAATCCTTTCGGTTGTTCAATATACACCTCTTCCTCAATCACTCCATTGAGGAATTTTGTCTTCACATCCATGTGATGTATCTTCCATCCCATCTATGCTAAAAGCGCTAGAATAGATCTAATAGAAGAGTACCTTTCTATGAGAGCAAAGGTCTACTCATAATCAATTCCCTCCACCTGAGAAAACCATATGGCCACAAATATGTACTTTTGTTTCTCAATGCTCCTATATACTACTTGATTTACCTTGTAAATCCATTTAGAACTCACCACTGACTTGTCTGTTGGCCATGGGACCACTTCCTAAACATTGTGTCTGATAATTGATTCATACTCCTCTACCGTGGCATCAACCAATATTGTTTGTTGCATTACTTCCTCGAGTGAGGATGGCTTAGTCTCTACACACTCGCTCATCAAATCCATGTAGCCAATGTACCGATCTGGTGACCTCCTCTGCCTGCATTATTATGTTGGTGCTCCCACATTATCTCTAGCATAATGCATCAATATTTTAGCTTCCGTAGTGTGCTTCCTTCCATCTCTAGAAGTCTCTCCATGAGTGGATTCTTCCACTCTCTTCTCCTTTATATGTGGCTCTTCCACATCATCCTGAGGTTCTTCCTTTGGAGCTAAAAACTCATTTGCATGCAACTGAATCTTCCTCTCAAGGGAACATCTCATGGCCTTCTCTTCATCAAATTTCACATCTCTATGAACCAATGTCATCCTATGAGAAGGAAAGTACACCCGATAGTTGTGAGGTGTGTCATTGTACCCAAAAAATATGCCCAACTCAGCTGTCGGTTCTAGATTTTTCCTTGCATCCTTGGTAACATGATAATAAACTGACAAACCAAACATCCTGAAGTGTGCCACATCTGGTTTCTTACCTAAAAAATATTCTTTTGGTGTACTCATCCTGAGAATTCGATGAGGACTCCTATTATGCACATATACATTTATGTTGCATGCTTTAGCCCACAAGTGCAACGGTAGGCTCTGATCATGTAACATTGTCTGTGCAACTCCCACAATACTTTTTTTCTTCCTTTCAACCACCCCATTTTGTTATGGGTTATGGGGTGTTATTAACTCCCATCAAATTCCTTATGATGCATAGAAGTTCTTTAATTCATTCGACACATATTGTCCATCGTTATCGCTCTTAATATTCTTCACTTTCTTACTAGTGCATTTCTCAACAAGTGCTTTAAATTTACTAAATTTAGAGAACATGTAATATTTCTTCTGCATGAATAAATCCAACACTTACGTGAGAAATCATCTACAAATATTACATAATACATGTGCTTGGCCATGGAGGTTGTCGAGAATTGTCCACACACATCTGAGTGAACTCTTTCAAGGATTGCTTACGCTCAATTGTCCTTATCACGAAATGTGTCTTTGGTGTACTTCCCCAATCTACACCCTTTACATGTATCTCTCTTCTCTTGTACAACCTTGGGAAGTCCTATAGAAAATTGTTGCATGATCTTCAAAGCTCCATGCTAAATATGAATTCAATATTCTATGCCGTAATTCTCTAATGTATTAGATTTGCACCTTCTCTCCTTTCGTGCTCAATGTTACATAATATTCTACATTCAATTTGTAGAGGTTATTCACCTGAACCACGATCTACTTCACTTGTATTGAGGTTATGTGATGAAGGAAATCCTTTCCTTTATTAAATATCACATCGTAGCCATGGTCCTCCAACATAGAAATTGAAACTAAATTCTTCTTCAGACCAAGAACATACATGACATGTTTTAATGTGAGAGGAGAACCAGACACCCTCTGAAAAGTAATAGTACCAATGTCGGTTTCACTATACCTTCCATCATCTCCCATCTCGATGTGCATCTAGAGTTCCTTCTAGTCCAAGTCACTGAAAAATTATTTGTTTCCAGTCATATGGAATGAGGTTCCACTATCGAGATACCACACACTACATATCACTAATGTCACCATGCAAGCAATGAGGGTGAAATCCATCTTGAATTGTGAAGCAAGAGCTTCACCTGTCGCTCCTCCTTAGGAATTGTTGTTAACCTTCTAGTTTTGACACGTTGTGGCATAGGGTCCTAGCTCATGACAGTGAAAACATTTAATCTTCGAAAAGTCCTTCTTCTTGTCACCCTGACTGGAATCTCCTTTGGATTGGAAGTTCTTTCCTTTTCCTTTCTTCGCTTTTCTAGCTAAGACATAGTTCTCCTCATCATCATGCTTGGATGAGGTTCCATCTCTAGTGCTCTGCCTTATCTCTTCTTTTACCAAGTCGGACCACAAACGCTCCCACTTTAGTATTGCTCTTTCCCATTTACTAAATCCTTGTAGCTATGCCAGCTCTTGGGAAGTCCTAGAAGTGCTATGCTGACCATATCATCTTTAGTAACTGTAATATTGACGCTCCCAATCTCATCCAGAAATTGGATGAACCTGCTCAAGTATTGTGGTATTATGTTACCCTTCTTCATATTGATATTCCAAAGCTTGTCCTTTAGTGCCAACTTCATGTGGTCACTATTGTTCTTAAACAAGTCGATCAAGGCTTGCCACATTGCATATGGTGTATCCTTCCCATGTAGGTTCGATACAATATGATCTTGAATTCCTTCTAGTATGATCCTTCTCGCATTTGCAACACATTTCTTCCACTCTTCCATATATTGAGCATCCGTTGTTGGAGGCTTAGGAATAACATTGTCTATGAATTCATTTAGCCTATTGTCTTCCAACACTACCTCCATCCTATCCTTACAAGAAATATAGTTTGAACTACCCTCAAGGGAATATTTGAGTCTCAATCCATAGAACGCATCCTATTGCTCTGAAGAATGATACTGCAAATTTGATTTCACCTGCAAAATACAAAGTTGTATTCTAGTCCTCTTCTAGACTAATTTCAGCTTTGATACCATGTAGAAATTCCTTGTAGATTCAAACTACTAATGTAATTTTCTAAAAAAAAAGACTTGAATCTACTATACTCATTAGCGGAAACAATTAATCGATTGATAATTCATGAAGCATACAAGAGAAATAATTCAATCAACACATTACACAATTATTTCCCGAGGAAAGCCACAACTAAAAATGCCTATTATCTATATATTACATTAGTCAGAAAATATGAGAAGGTTACAATGTTTTTCTCAAGCCCAAGCAACCTATGCACTATCTATATCTCTATCACTGTTTCCTAGACAAGCTTAGGCCAATACTTAACTAAACTTTGGCTTTTCCAAGTCCCTATTTCCTTGCGTTGTTTCCTTTGGAATTACCCCATATTAATTAGGGAAATTCCTCAATATGAATTGCCTTTCATAGGCCTTCCTGTGATTGCGTGCACCACGTGTACAATTCAGATGATTATACAAGTAATAGTACACTTCCCTTGAACTCCAATCTAAACTAGGTAACTCTCAAATATAACATGCATGAGTTATGTATGAGTGTATCATCAGTTAACTGGTTGAACACATGAAGCAGTACCCCACCATTTGACCTCCTACTAGTTCCTCCATCATTTGGAACTAGTTTAAATGACTTTAACTCAGTTAAACTAAATTAATTAATTACAACTAAAAATAAACTTGACCAAGGATCCTATAAAGTAGGAGACACTCTATATGACTCAAGTTAGATCCTCAACTCGAATTAACTGAGCCAACTAAGTCAGGTTAACTTAGTTAACTCATACAAGTTGTCTTGTGCTATGGAATTACAATTTTATTCCTAATTTAATTCAAGGAAAAAATTAAATTAGGGTTTTCTTGTTGCATTTTCAATCGAGCATGGAATAAGGAGGCATTATTCCATGGCCAGAACTCCACAACAAAATGGAGTAGTTGAGAGAAAGAATAGAACAATCCAGGAGATGGCTAGAGATATGTGGGATGAAGTAGATGTACCTCACACATTTTGGGGAGAAGCAACACAAGAAGCAGTGTACCTATAAAAAAAAACACAAATTAGGCCTAATAGTGATAAGATTCCCTATGAGTTGTGGAAGGGGATACCCACATCAGTAAAACACTACAAGTCATTTGGGAGAAATTTTTTTATCAAAAAGAATGATAAAAATCCTGGAAAAATTGATTCTCATGTTGAAGAAGGTATATTTCTCGTGTACTCAGCTCGAAGTAAAGGATACATATGCTACAACAAAATAAAAAAGAGAGTTGAGGATTGCATTGGTATAGCTGTGGATGAAATAATTCCAAAATCCAAGTTTTCCAAAGGACACATGAACTTAGATGGAGAATAAATGTTAGCCACCATACTCTTAGATCAAGAATAAACAAAGATAGATGATGAAAATGAAGAAACAAGTACAACACCAAGATGCAAAACTCCCTCAAGATATGTATAGAAGCAACCTCTAGATAGTCAAATTATTGGTGATCAAATACTTAGGGTTCAAACTAGGAGAAGTTTCCTTGATAGCCCAAGCTGCACAAACCTAGCTCTGCTATCTCATATTGAGCCCAAGAATCTCAGTTAGGAAAGTGAGGATAAATAATGAATAAATGAAATGAATGAAGAGTTGGATCAAATAGAGAATAATGACACTTGGGAGATTATTCCAAGACCCAAAGAGAAAAATTTCATAGGCACCAAATGGTTCTTCAAAAGTAAACTAAATGAGCAAGGTCAAGTGATTAGGAACAACGATCACTTAATCCGCAAAGGATATTCCCAAATAGAGGGAGTAGATTTTGAAGAAACATGTGCACCTATAGCAAGACTAGATGCTATTATAATGTTTCTTTCTTTTTCCATCCATAAAAACATCGACGTGTATTAGATGGATGTGAATTCAGTGTTTCTCAATGGATATCTTGAAGAAGTTTATATTGAGTATCCAGAGGGGTTCATGCTCACTGAAAATAAAGGGTTCGTGTGCAAACTGAAAAAGGCCTTATATGGACTAAAGTAGGCCCTCAGATCCTATTATGTAAGACTGGATATATACCTTCAACAACAAGGCTTTAAGAGGGGAACTGTAGGTAGAAATATGTATATAAAATTTGAAGATGACCACCTACTGATCATGATAGTGTATGTGGATGGTATGATCTTTGGAACGGTTGGGGCATCAATTTGAAAACTATATGCATACATAGTTTGAGATTTCCATGATACGAGAACTGTCCTTTTTCTTAGGATTGCAAATTTCTCAATCAAAGGAAGGGGTATTTATCTCCCAATCCAAATACCTATGAGAAACTCTGAAGAAATTTGGATTGGAATATTGCAAGCCGATTAGCACCCCCATGGTTATAGTTTGTAAGTTATGCAAAGAAGATGAGACATTGTTGGTTAATCATACTATCTACAGATTGATGATAGGAATCTTGTTATATCTCATAGCATCTAGATGAGATATCATGCAAGCAGCAAGCCTGATGGCCATATTTCAAGCTTTCCCTCGTGAAAGTCATGTCATTGTTGTCAAAAGGATCTTTAAATATCTGCAAGGAAAAAAAAACTATGGGTTGTGGTATGCTAGGAGTAGGGAGCTTATATTAAATTCCTATATTGATGCTGATTTGACAAGGAATATTGATGATAGGAAGAGCACCTCTAGTGCAACATTCTTTTTGGAAAACTTCTTAGTGTCCTAGGTCAGCAAGAAACAAGACTCTATTTCTTTATCAACCGCTAAAGTAGAGTGTATTACAGCTGCCACTTGTTGCTCACAAAATCTCTGGAAGAAGAAGACCTTAAAGGACATTAACATAGAGTTGACCTATCCAATTCCAATCATGTGTGACAACACTAGTGCTATAAACATATCTAAGAATCTTGTCATCCACTCAAATACCAAGCACAATCCTATCAAGTTTCACTTCTCAAGGGAACAAGTTATTGCTAGTTTTGTTTGACTTGAATATGTGGCCACTAAAGAAAAACTTCTAGACATCTTTACTAAGCCACTTGCAAGAGAGCCCTTTTTGTATCTATGGAAACATATAGTAGTTGTGACTATTCCTCACAAATGATTGAATTACAATGAGTATTGGCAGCTACTCAACTTGAAGAATCAATTGAACAGTAGGTTGTAATAATTCAAGGGGAGACTTCAGAGGATCCTTTTCCATTGATGACAAAGGGGGAGAATATTACTAGTTCCAAGGAGACTAAAAATGATGAAGAAAACCATGTTTGGTTTCAGGGGGAGTTTAGTTTATTGCCATCAATGCCAAAGTGGGAGATTGCTGGACAATTGGAATTCTCTGGATGGTTGGTGGCATTGGGTATGTTAGCATTGATGTCAACCAAACTAGCATTAAGGATAGAGGAAATAAATGTTGGTATTGATGAATCATGTTGTTGAGGGGGGGTCCCATGGTTGTTGCAATGTTAGATAAAGAATCATCATAGTAGTAGGCTTAGTGGATAAGACATAAAAAGATGACTATGTTGGTTGGGGAGTCCCATAATTTGGAAGAGATTATGTCTCAATAGATCAACTCAGATTTTCCTGAAAGTGGCATAGTTGGAAAGTTCCTATAAATATATTTCCAACGGTATGTGGAATTCTACAAATGGCCCTCTAGATCAACATTTATGATCATACAAGGTAATTACCTTGAAGTCCTTAGTAGCAGTGCCCGGAAAGCCTGGAATCCTGGAGGTTTATTTAAAAAGTGTTGCGAGATTGCAGTCATTTGGGGTAGTGAGAAGCCCGAAAGCCAAGAGATCTATTTAAAAATGGGTTATGGGATAGTATCAACCCAAGGTAGCAGGAAAATTACTTGAGAACCTAAATGCCTAGAATCCCAAAAGCTTAGAAGAAAAGTCATGGGATAATCATTGAGTCGAGGTAGTAGGAACTAAGCCCAGAACCCTGAAATTCCCAAAATTCCGTAAGGAATTAAATAAATAAGAATAAATAACCGAGATTTTGTGGCAAGTAACAAAGACGGGAGATAGAATTTTTTTTGACATTTGACGTTCCGTCAAATATCAAAAGGCATGCGTAGGACTTGCTTGTGCGATAGTTTCATGAGTTTTTGTCACCAAGGGCCTTTGGTTTATTTATAATAAAGAAAAATCACTATGGGAAAAGGGGTTCAGGGCAAAATCAAAGGAAAGGCACCAAGGAGAGTGCTAAGGACAGGTTGGTTAGTGCCTAGAAACCCGAAAGCTCGTAACGCTTGTGAAATTATTTTTAAAGAAAAGTTATGGGTACCATGGATTTCAGGATATGACTCATATAGAGGTGTTTCTAGGGAAATTAGTGTCTTGTTGAACGACTAACCCTCTAGGTTTGGCAGCTACCCTAGAAACAATAGTTTAAAGCAATTCAATGATCTTTCCTATGTGTAACAGATAAGAGAAAGATAGTAGAAAACCAACCTGGAACTTTCGCTTGATCCCTTGATTGATCTCTCTCTCCTTTGGCACATCCAATAACTCCTCCCATACTTAACACGCTTGGAGAGTACCTGCAAAAGTACAACAACAAAGACCTGTCAAAGCATCGTGATCTATTACAACATAAACATTATAGAATCAGAAATACAATGAACAACTGAAAGCATTTACAATTACATAATCAATTGGGAAAAATCCTGAAGAACTTTATTAATAATAAGGAGAATTACAACCCATTTGTTTGATCCAGTGCCATACTCCCAGCATCAATCCTTTTTCACCTCATGAATTAGCAAGAACACACCAACAAGAATACAATGCTCTCTCCTCAACACTAAAAATAGTAGCACTTACTTGCAATTCACCACCATTCAGCCTTCTGATCTCTTTAATTGGAGATCATTTTATAGATGTTTGCAAGGGTGTGAGTCATCCATGGGATTTGATTAGTGTCATTCCACTTGTTACAATTTGTTCCACAAGAGAGGGGAATTGGAGATGGTTTCCTAGTTCCCTTGTTCATCCTTGGGCGAATTCAGAGAGGCAAGTGTCACAGGAGAACTTTCTAGAAGATTCTATGAGAAACCAACTCACAAACTGTCTTGGAAACTTGTCCAACCTCACCCATCGTAGCCTATAGAAGGCCTAAACAGTATGCATCACACCCAGGTAGTGTACCAGTCAGTATGCATCGCAGTTTATCAGTGAAGCAGTCAGTATGCATCGCAGTTTATCAGTGAAGCAGTCAGTATGGTCCATTTTAGGCTCTTTCTGGATGATTTCTGAAGTGGAGCTTCTGAGGAATGATGTATTTGGATGACTAAGTTTCTTTAGGGTATGCAAAAACTCTTTTAGGGGTTGATGAGCCCTAGTTCATCAACATATAAGTTTGGGGTTGATGTGCCCAAATATGTCTATAACATTTGCCCCCTAAAGCATGAGGTCGTAAATGTTCATGTCGGGTGAAATGCTTTATCATGAGGATCTGAAGTTTCTAACTGGGAGGTGACCTGCATAAGTTACAATACAATACATCATCATAATATGATTTTTCATGAACTAGCTGAGGGAGGCATTCCCATGCTTAGCTTTATAAATTTCATTTCATGTACATTGATCAGATAGTCATCTGTAGATACAGACTTGTGATTCTATAGATATAGAGTCGTAATCCATGATTAGGATGACCATCTGTGTAAAGTTTTTGTACATTTGATATCTTCATATCCCTGAATATATCGCAGCCCAGATGGATGAAACTAGATCCGGGGTCTTCAAACTCGTTCAATATTCACTCGATGTACAAGTCAAACCATGTGAAAAGATGTTCTGAAGTCGAACATGGAAAGACATCGCCTGATTACCAGCTAATGATGTGAGCTATTGACAGATACGAGAGGGATCACTGATAATGATAATGATCCTCAAGGTACTACAATACAATTCACGTGGTGTGAATACATGATCCGATGTCAAACACCACACAAAATCTTTCAGTTGAAGGCCATTGATGTCAACCTATCGCCTGAAGTGAGAAACTTGCCATTGATGTATGCAAGCTTCAAAGCACTGAAAGGGTTGTTTCTAAGTCAAATTCTTGGATAATGAGTTGATGTCGACAAGAAGCGACTCGTCGTAGGAGGGCCTTGATGTATCCCACATCTACGACATGAAACAAAGCAAATGATTTCTGGAGGTGAAAATGAATTGACGACACAAGGTTCAGGAATGGCGGTCATGAAAAATGAAGGTTGGAGGTATTGCAGTGTATGAGACATTAACTGGATGATGACTTCTCAACTGAATGACTTCTCTTGAACATGTTGGCGACACTGAGATGAATTGGTAGTGTTAACCCCAAAAGATGGATGGTATGAAAGACCAATGGTATGATGACTGGTGAATGGAATAACCCAACCCAACTCAATCATGGAGATGAAGTGAAAGTGTCATGTTCAAGAGTGACTTGCTACCATAAATTCTTCAAGTTTTTTCCCTTTTTCCCCAGTCATTGCTAACCAGTACCTCTTTATTTTTGTCAAGCTTGAGGAGGATAACATATGCTTGTTCTATAATTCACCCTTCGGGCAAACCCATCGCTATTTGAGGTTTTAACGAGTCTAGTGACAGTGAAACTTGGTCTTGTCTAGATGGACAAGTTTATCGCTATTATTTTAATAAGTTTAACGACAATGATAACTTGGTCCTTTTCATGTTTAGAGAGTTTGAAAAGGGACGAAAAGAAAACTCCGTAGGTTCTTTTTCGTAACATAATCGCTCAGGTCTGAAAAAGGATAAAATAATACAAGAGGGATGACATTTCCAATACTTTAACGAGCTGGAAAGGACAAGCACTCGACAATCTTTTCTTATTTAGAGAGTATACAAATAGTTTAAAGAGGACTCTATTTTCAGGAATGAGTGGTGTCTAGGGTAGCAACTGGTTCTCGTGATGTTGGAACTTCTCAAAACATGTTGATTTATGTGAAGAAGCTGGCTAATAAGACCACTCATTGCAACTGTTCCTCAAAAAGAGTAAACAACCAAGTGAAAGCATATGATCAGCCAAAGGGATGGTGGTGATGGGATGAACACAACCAAGGCTCAAAAGGTTGATAGAATGGCAATGACAATTGTTAAAAATTGAAAATGGGTTCATTTTTAGACAAGCTTGAACCATAGGGAACTATGCTTGGATTCAGTTTCATGTTTACACAAGCTTGAAATGAAAAATTATGCTTGAGTTGGTTTGCATGCCCTCAGCTTGATGAAAGTGAGAGTCTCCTATAACCAGATGGAAGTCACTGTGATTAAGCATGACGGTTATCCAACACCTCTTTGGCTTTGTCCAGAGAGACAAAGGTGAATGGTGTGATAGACCAATCACATAACCTACAGGGAAACTTATCTTTACCATTAGGTGCATGCCCCCCAAGCTTCATTACATTCACCTAAGTAGACTACTCATGGCTATCAGGTGGGTGGAATGAAGGTTCTTTTACGAGATCAAGTGAAAGACTCGACTGGGATTTTACGAGATCTAATTAGAGACTAGACTTTGAACTTGGGACCTTGTTTCATTTTTAAATGAGCTTGACACAAGACAAGGAACTCTCCTCGTATTCCTTGTTTCATGTTTTTTTTAAACGAGGTTGACACAAGACAACGAACTATCCTCATATTCCTTGTTTCATTTTTTAACAAGGTTCACACAAGACAAGGAACTATGCTCGTATTCCTTGTTTCATTTTTTAGAGTTTGTCACAAGATAAGGAACTATGCTCATATTCCTTGTTTCATTTTTTAACGAGGTTGACACAAGACAACGAACTATCCTCGGAGACCCTTCAATCACAACTCATAAGTGGTCATGAAGGAAAGATCTGGTTCCAATGCCCCCAGTACATAATGTACAACATCACTGAATTGATCGTTAGTCGATAGAGGTATGGAACAATTTGCCACATAATTAACTCGTGGCAGGGATGATACCATTGGTATAAATGGACTATTTAGGGACGATGGTTGACTAGGAGCTATATTTGGAGCAAGAAATGAAAGCTGGTCAACGATGAAAATTTTGCCTTCATGCGGGAAACAAATCACTCAGAAGAGTGTTGAAACAATAGCTCCCATGCCATAAACATAGTCGCGCCCAAGAAGTAAATTGTAATCTAATGGGCCTGGGACTACCATCACGTTCAGATAAACGGTTTTTTCTCCCAAAGTGATAGGTAACTGAGGAAGGATCCCTAACGGTCGACTGGTTCCTTTGTTAAAGCCCAACATATTCTGTGTAACAGGCACAAGTAGTGGTGAACTGAGCGCTTGCCAAGCAGTTGAGGAAAGGATACTCATTGATGCACCTTCATCTATAATAGTGCCAGATACAATCATTTTACAAACTTGTACTATGATCTGGAAAGGTACATAAGAAGGAAGGTGGGATCTTGCCAATCGATTCCAATAAAAGGAAGCGACTAGACTACTTGGAGGGGGTATCGTAGAAACGGGAGAATTAACCCCTTGAGTTATGAGAGCTGGAGGATTTTCCTTCTGTCTTGATGGAACAGGTGGATTGCCCCCAAGCTCATTAGAATCCAAAGTAACAAAAAGAACTTGAGCGGTATCATTTTCACTCTCTTCGAAAAAGGTATGATTTGCTGAAGGTGAAATCAGGTCAACTTTTGCCTCGACCTATTGATTTGGGTCGGGTATAGAATCATAGGATTCACTTTCAGAGAGAGTGGATTCAACCGATGGTTGATTTTGCTCAGTCGGTTTATCAACTAGTGAAGGATTTAGGGAGAATTTCCTGTAACTAGATGGAAGTCGTTGCAGTGAAGCAGGACAGTTATCCAACACTTTCTTAGCTTCATCCAGATAGGGACAAAGGTGAATGGGGTGATTCCTTTCACATAACCTACACAGAAACTTGACTTTTCCCTTTTGTCCATAAACTTTACTATCACTAGTTGATGGTATGTCACCAACATGATCTCCAGAGGTTGATGACACGGGATGATGTCAACAGGAAGACCATTCTTCCAAGATCCAAGGAATATCAGGACAATTTGGATGAAGATGGTCTCCCGCACAAATTTTGCATGGATATTGAACTTTGTGTGGCTTCACGGATGATTTCTCATTGGCAGTTGCATTCATAGCAATGAATGCTTGGTTGCCCCTCTTTTGAATTTGCTTCTTCTTCTTCTTCTTCCCTTTCTTCTTCTTCTTAGCCACCTGGTTACTAGTACCAACACTTTCACCAGGTGAAGAGGAATAAGGGGAGGAAGAAACAAATGAGGAAGAAGGCAAAGGGTCAACTTTAGGATCAACCAGAGATTGATTTTGTCTAGTTGGAGGTGTACTCGATTTCGGAGAAATCACGAGATTTTGAACCAAAGAGGTTGAAAACAGCCATATTGGCAAGCCAATGGTAAATCCTGGAAGGGACAATGTAGCCATATAAGGAGCACCAATATTTCCAAAAGAAGGAAAAGAACTAGGATTCCCATCAAAAGGGATTCCTTAATCGGTGGACTCCGAATTTTTCGCCATATGTTTCAACCTAAGATCAACTAAGGAATAGGGATGTTATTCGTGGTCAATTAATTTTAACAACACTTTAGACGCAACTTTTCTTTTTCAGTTTTAAAGAGTCGAGAAAAAGTTAAAGATGACTCTAGTCGCCTTCGATTTTTAATGATCCTGAAAGGACAAGTGCTCAGATGGACCTTTTCTTTTAGAGAGTCGAAAAGGAACGAAAGTGACTACTCTGGAGAATCTAGACAAAAAGGTTTACCAGACCAATCGCAAAACTGCAATATACACCTTGGTGATAAATTAAAGAGAAATTACCAAGGACTTATGTACAATAATCAATCTTCCAAAATGCTGTGTTCAGTGCATTCCGATTGATAAGGCAGCAGACTCAGTTTCCTATGGATGAAGGATTTATTCCTATTGTGGTCTCCCAATATATACGTGATGTTACGAGGAGCACAAGTCCATGCTAGCACTTGTCGTATCAAAGAGGAGGAATCACCCAACCTTCAATGAAAATGATAGCCACTAGTTTTAACGATGCCAGAACACATCTCTAGCCTAGACCTCTAGATGTGTTGCGTTAAATTCCAAAGCGTTGTTAAGTTAATTGAGGTTCATTTTAAGTTGATCTTACTTAAAATTTTCCTTTGAAGGTTCACCACGTGATGTATGTTCGCAATTCCTAAAATGCAACTATCATGATAAACAAACTTTTGATTTAGAATGATGAAAACCTTAGCTAATAAAAGATAGAGCAATCAAATCTTCGACAAAGAGCAAAGAGCACATCTAATGAAATTTCCCTAGCTATTCCTATCAAGAATTCAAAAAATTTAATATGAATAATGCAAAATGCATGTATTTCTTTTCAATTTCCCTTAATGTGAATGATACAGAAAGGAAAATTAATGCACAAACGATAAAAAAATCTCTTTTCATAAAAGCGATGATTTGCGACAATTTCTCTTAAATGAAAAGGAAGACTTTACGAAACTTTCAATTTTCAAGAGATGAAGAATTACGATGCTCTAAATGAAAAGACAGATCATATTCACATATAAACAAACTGATCTTTAATGAATGAAGACTTTACGACAATTCATAATTCGAAAAAGGAACGACTTTACAACACTTCTTTCGACAAAGACCAATAGACAAGAAAAACAACTTTTGACTAAAGATTGAAAATGATAAAGTAATACATAAGAAACATTTAAAAATCATAGTCTAAATGGGGCTGAATTAAGTGATGCAAGTAAGCTTCAGTGAAGAGACATTGTTCATATTCAACAAAACAACCAAACAAATCTAAAAACAAGTCAAAAACCCTCAACTCCTAGATGGGAAATTGAGTTCAGTCAATCATCGCACTTGGCCTTTGGAGACAACAATATGATCATCGCACCTGGCCTTTGAAGAGGGTGAGATGCATCTCACCCTGCCCATTTGGGAAGTGAGATGCATACTGAGTCACAGTGGAAGACAATGTGATGGTCTAGGGAGAAATTTCTAAAACTGTTTTGGCTCAAATTTGGATTAGTTTTCAATGAATCAAGTTTGGTTTTGATGAAAAATGATAAGCAAAGTATGATGGAATGTCCTAAGAGGTTAATAAGGTACCAAAAAAGGCATCTAGATGTGCTTGCAAGTCAAATGTTTAATTCATAAACTAAACCAGAGATTAATTGAAGCAACATTCATCTACTATGCAATTGCAAAGCAAGAGCAGTTTGAAAGCTACCTGGCTAGCTTCAGACTCTATCTATAGTTCATCAAATTGAACATAAAACAAACAATAACAACAAACAAATATATATTCATTCCCCAGGGGAGTCGCCAATTTGTTTATGGGAAAATTAGTGTCTTGTTGAATGACTAACGCTCTAGGTTTGGCAGCTACCCTAGAAACAACAGTTTAAAGCAATTCAATGATCTTTCCTATGTGTAATAGATAATAGAAAGATAGTAGAAAACCAACCTAGAACTTTCTCTTGATCCCTTGCCTGATCTCTCTCTCCTTTGGTAGATCCAGTAACTCCTCCCCATACTTAACATGCTTGGAGAGTAACTGCACAAGTACATAAACAAAGACCTGTCAAATCTTCATGATCTATTACAACATAAATATTATAGAATCAGAAATACAATGAACAACTGAAATCATTTACAATTACACAATCAATTGGGGAAAATATTGAAGAAATTTATTAATAATAAGGAGAATTACAACCCAGTTGTCTGATCTAGTGCCATCCTCCCAGCATTAATCCTTTTTCACCTCATGAATTAGCAAGAACACACCAACAAGAATACAATGCTCTCTCCTCAACACTAAAAATAGTAGCACTTACTTGCAATTCACCACCATTTAGCCTTCTAATCTCTTGGATTGGAGATCATTTTATAGATGTTTGCAAGGGTGTGTGTCATCCATGGGATTTGATTAGTGTCATTCCACTTTTTACAATTGGTTCCACAAGAGAGGGGAATTGGAGTTGGTTTCTTAGTTCCCTTATTCATCCTTGGGCGAATTTTGAGAGGCAAGTGTCACAAGAGAACTTTCTAGAAGATTCTATGAGCAACCAACTCACAAACTGTCCCAAAAACTTGTCCAACCTCAGCCCATCGCACCCTATAGAAGGCCTAAACAGTATGCATCACACCCTGACAATGTACCAGTCAGTATGCATCGCAGTTTATCAGTGGAGAAGTTAGTATGGTCTAGTCTAGGCTCTTTTTGGATGATTTTTGAAGTGGAGCTTCTAAGGAATGATGTATTTGGATGACTAAGTTTCTTTAGGGTATGAAACAACTCTTTTAGGGTTTGATAATCCCTAGTTCATCGACATATAAGTTTGGGGTTGATGTGCCCAAATATGTCTATAACAAGAGGCATATGTTTAAAAAATATGGATGAGTCAGTAGCTTCGTGTGTCACGATCATGAATGAGTTGGCAGCTCAAGGGCACAATATACAGAGGACGAATGGGTAGGAAGTTGAAGTACATGCACATAGAGAGGTTGGTGCCATTTGTTTAATGGTGACTGTAAATCTTGTCCCAAGCTTAAGCAAGCCTCCTTTGATAATTACTTGCATGCCATAGGAAACTAAATGAAAAGAATGGCTCCAGGGACACTATATCAGTAAATCTATGGGCTTTGATAGAGTGTTTCAGTTACTGTAGGAAAGAGATTCATGCCTTTAGTACACTAAGATATCTGTGAAATAGTTAAGAAGGAATTGGGAGTTTTGCTGGAGTGTGCATGATGACTTAGAACTCATTCTCAGTATGGGAGAACCCCAGATAGCCAACCAACGATTTAATGTGGCTGTGATAGTTGAGTGAACAAAGCCCATTTCCAAAAATGAATGTGTTTTCAGAGGGTAGACAACTTGATGCAACAACAATATGGAGTGCCATGAAAAATTACACTTCCATCTAGGATTAAGGATTGCAGAGAAAACATTGTTCCATGTGTAGTAGAGGATCAAAATAGTGGACTGTAGTTGTGAAAAGTGGGAGAATGTAGAATTATCATGAGTTGAGGTGTGCAGCATTAACTACTGAGAGCGTGAAAACTGAAGGATGACTTAGGCCAAGTGTTAACTGAGAGAGAATATAACAGAGGGTTGAGTCTAGTGTTGGTTGAGCAACAAAGAGCATAGTTAAAAGGAGAACTACTAAGAAAAAGGGAAGGAGTTGGTATAGGAGTAGATCAGGTCTATATTTATGAGCATATGTTTTAGCCTCTATTTTCAATTTGAAAATTGTATGAAAAGTAAAACAATGCTAGAGCAGGTAGTGGCCTTCATTCATAAGAGGTCCTCCTGGAAACTAATGTCTTGATATCTTAAGGGGGTTAGGGCATCCTATGTGTGGGTGCTCACAAATAAATTGATGTAATTAAGTAGGTTCTTAATTTACATCATAACAACAAACAAATTGGTTTTTTCACCCTGTTAGAGCCTAGATTTACCTCAGGCTAAAAAGGCAAGATTCTAGGTCCACATCAAACCACGCTCAACCTCGTAGCTACCCCTACGAGGACAGGAGAGGGATCTCTCTGGGTCAATCTCAGCAAAAGATAATCAATGGGGCTGGAGATGACTGAAATACAAAATAATTTTAGGCTAGGTATGAAGTGCAAGGATTTGATTTGATTTTTGGGGGTTTTTTGTTGGAAAAAGGGAAAGGCAAATTTGGGTCTGGGGATGAGGCCTAGTTTTTGCAGAGTTTTGATTGGGGCAAGGAAGGAAATCGTTTTGATGCTTTGGATTGAATGAATGGATGGATCAAACCGGTGAGGGGCTAAGGAGGGCAAGAAAGTCTCAAGAGTCCTCCTCAAACAGATGAAAACATGTAGAATTAAACAAAATATCAAGGCAGAGCATAGCAGTCCAATGAATTCTACCTTAATCACTCATTTGTTTAATTGCAGAAGACAAGAGAAGGGAAAATGATACACATAAACATCAGTGAACTTACAAATACATAGAGGAAAACACCATCAAAACATAGAGCCACATGGATCCCAACAAGTGCCACAAAACCCTGGTCTTTCCTTTGCCAAAATTGCAGAAATGAAATGTACAATAGAGTGCCAAGAAATCCCAAGTATCCAACCTTGAAAATGGCTGAGAAATTACATGATATAGACAAGCCTAACTCCTTCCCATGCCTCTAGGGGTCGAGCTCATCATTCTAGGAGCTGTTTCAACCATATCTAAACAAGGAACTAAAAAATAGGCAATGAAACAACTTGCCTCTATATGTTAGGAAACTGATTCATTCACTCACATTTCACCTTTTGGTGAATGAATCTTCTAGAACAAGAAAAAATGTACAAAAATTACATCATGGTCATGAAATTACATCCAAATAGATCAAGAGTTACATGAAAAAGTGAAACTAGTCAAAACTGGGCGAATTTCTGAGCCGAAGAGTGAAAATGAGGCCAAAATTCTCTATGCGCCGCGCCCAAATTCTCTATGCATCGCGCCACTTTGGAGCTGATTTTGAGGCACTTCCTAAAGTCCAAATTGAGCCCAAAATAGCTCGTTGGAAATAAATTCCTGTATACTTTCCAACCCAAGTGGAAATTTTTAATTTGGCCTCCATTTTCCCCTCCAAAAGTCAGTTCTCCCACCACTACTGCCTGTGTGTCAAAATAGGTGCAATGAGGTCATTTTTTGAGTGTTTTTGACCTCTTGAGGGCTCAAAACCTGCCCAAATTTCTTGGCCATGCACAAGAAACGACAATGTTTCATGAAAAATCCAAAAATGTATTTTTTTTGAGATTTGGAGCCCTCTAACAAAAGCGAGAGCCACGTGGCGCAGTGCACAGGGAGGAAAACCCTGTGTTAAAAATTTCTGTGCGTAGCGCCTTTTTGAAGACCAGTTTTGAGGGCCTTCCTGGTGTCAAAATTGTGTGTAGGGTAGCTTGTTGGAAAGGTATTTGAGTCTACTTTCCAACCCAACTTGAATTTTTCAATTTGGAGTTCATTTTACCTATCAAAATTCAAATCTCCCAAGACTTATCAAAATGTGCCAAATGAGGCTGCCTCAGGGCAGAGTGCTATTGCAGTCAGCTTTGGAAGGTCTTCCTCAACTCAAAATTGAGCTCATGATAGCTAATTAGAAATATAATTGTGTCTACTTATCATTTGACTCATCAAGAAAGTCATTTGGCCAACCAGGCTAGGAGAAAACTTGCTTTTCCCAAGGTCACTTTAGAGGTGCATCAATTCTCCCGAGGCTACTGTATTCTTGACATTTCTCTAAAACCATGACACCTGTGTAAAAAGTGAAGGATTTTTTTTCTTCCTTGGCCTATTTTGGACAAAAATCTCTCTCATTTTTTCCAAATTCATCTTTTCTTGCTCAGAAACATCATTTGAGGAAAACCTACCCCGATGTGTGGAACCGGGGATTTGTCGAAATGAAGCGAAAAGAAGGGGATAAGGGGCTTCTAAATTCTTGAGAAAATGTTTTGAAGCAGGGAGGGATGTTAGGAAGTAGGGGAAAGTGGAATTTCAGAGATTGAGTGAGGGGAAGGGGTCCAAAAGGGCTAAACACAGGCCCAACCTAGGAAATTGTCAAGTTGTAGCAAGAAACTAGGGTTTGTGCAAAAATGAGGAATTTGAGGGATCTCAGTGATGGGAAGTGTTTAATAAGGTACATTATGGATAGGGGAAGGTATATGAACATCAGGATACAAGTTTTACCGATGATTTGACCATCCAAGAGAAATTGCCTTCAAAACCCTAGGAGAGGGAAATGACCTTACCTAGGTGCAATTGAAGCATGAACAAGGCATAAAATGACCCAGTGGAACTTGGCATGATGATGAAAACCCTTTGAATGATGGTACACTCCGCCGAATGGTGACATGAAGCTCTTGGGACAACCATTAGGGTTTGGGAATTTTTAACTAGGGTTTGGGATAATTAGGACTAGGGATTTGGGAAAATGGGAATTGGGGATAGGTATGACTAAATATGGGAGTTAGGAAATGGGTGATAAGCTGAAAAAATAAATGGAGGAATGAAAAGTGAAGGAGTGGTAGAAGGCAACAAAATGACAAGTACAAAACCCTAGGCAATGGATTTTGAGAGATTGCAAGATATTAGGGTTTGGATTTTCTTTTACACAACCATCATAAACTTTAAGAAAAACTCCTTCACTAGCAAGGAAAAGAGCTTAGCTTACTTGCACATTAGAAGGTTTGAGAAATTTTGGCAATTTGAGGAAGTTTTGACAGTTTTGGGACCCTCTGGCTGTATGCGCCGCGCAGCTCGCCCAATGCGTCGCGCCTGTGTAAAAATGCACTAAATGGTCGCGCCCAGTGCGCCGCACCTCACCAGTGCACCACGCCTCCTGCTCAGTGCACCGCGCCTACAACTTGCAACGATTTTTTGCCCAAGATTCTCACTTGCTCACCAAATTTGCTCAATCTTGTTTCTCCTTTGCTAATGAGCTTATGACATGAAGGAATAGCTTATAGACCAAGAGCTTTTGAAATCTTGGCTCATGAAACCCACTTTTGTAATGTTGCAGACTTTGGCACTTTCACATAACTCTGTTTTTGCTTCCACTTTGATTTTTGGCTGAATGATGAAACTTTGTCTATTTTTGCAGGGATGATTGGCATGTAATTTCGGCAAAGGATGACCAGGGCTGCGCCTGAAGCACCTCATGACTGAAAAACTTTAAAAATTACATATTTATTACAAACCATAAATTTGATGATTTCTTTTTCAAAACAGAGTTTTGAAGAAGAATCATGATCAAACACATGGACGATGAAATTTTGCAATGAAAACTGATTTTGAACCTCCCTCATGTGCCTGTGGACATTATTAGACCTTTTGAAGACGAAACCCTAGACCTAATGACTAAAATGACCCTTTTGCTGACCAAGAGACCAAGAGACCAAATAGGACTGTGAATGACTTTAAAATTGATTTTTATGTATAGACACGGAGCAACAGATACATGACATGAGGGAGATGAGTGACAAGACCGTTCCGTCAGAAAATCGATGCTCCTAATGGAATGGAAATGACTGGACTGAATGAGACACCTAAAAATGAAATGCAACAAAAGAGATTTTGATCGCTGACGGAGGGCTGAACAGACCGACTCTAACATTGGCTCCAATGGGGATGGTAGCTCCTTGGAGGTTCCAAGAACGACAGATCTTTGGAAAGCAGACAGTGCCTTCATCCATTGGGAAATGGAGTCAAAAACTCAAGTTGAAATGCATGACTAAAAATTGATGACTTGACGACACAAATTGACTCTCACGCAACTAAAAACTGAATCGATACTTAAACACAACCGACAAACTGGAAAAGATTCTCAAGGTAGAGCTTATTCATCAAAACCTACTCTAACAATTCTTTTCACTACCCGATCAAGTGAAATGAAATAGCCAATGCAACCATGTTAGCATCATAGTTGATATTGGATTTCTTCCCAAATGCTTTCTGATGCACAGGAAAAGGGAAAAATCGAAAGGCAACTCCCATGGAAACTTGGAATCAAGTTGACTGCTGATAAACTTGAAAAGCATGAATTGACTGGATGACTTCAAGAATACTGTGAAAGGATCTTCATGATTGTTTTCCATTAACACATTACTGCTCTGGTCCAAGTAATCTTCATAGCTAGATTTTAAAATTTTCCTCACATCTATGCTATCTTCCTTTGATGATTGCAGCAAGCTGTCAAAAGGATCCTGAATTTCATGAATAACCAAACTTTTTGTTGATTCCAAACAAAACAAAAGTCTCCTTTATCAATCTCCTCATATGACTGCAAACCTTGATCTGAGCTTTGTAATGAAAACTCTGTTAAACAAGACAATGAAGGTGACCTTTGAATAAGATTATTATCAACATTCTTATCTGGCACATGGTTAGCTAATGGGGAAGAACTTTTACAACAAACATCATCCAACACATGAGCAATAGGATCATCAAAAATTTGATAAGACTACTGCGATGTATCCATTAAAATTGTCTGACATCCTACTGGTTGTTCATCTT
Source organism: Pinus tabuliformis (assembly GCA_031772625.1). Taxonomy (NCBI): domain Eukaryota; kingdom Viridiplantae; phylum Streptophyta; class Pinopsida; order Pinales; family Pinaceae; genus Pinus; species Pinus tabuliformis. Next base: position 1,586,310,276 of record CM062819.1, on the reverse strand, counting down.
TTTCTTTAGAGATATTACAAAAATTCTGCCTTATAAACTGAAATGCTTCGAAACAAAAGGGTACATAATCCTCTTGCATCATTAAATCATGTATTTCGGCTGCCACACCTTCATCTGTAATATGACCTTCATCCTCAACATTAAAACTGAGAAATTGTTGATTTCCTACAGGCTGCTATTTCGAAGATTTATTGTGAAATTTACCCTTTAAAAACTGAAATGATTCAAAACAGAAAGGTAGGGAATCATCCTGTATCGTTTGATCATATGTGCCAGCTTCCATGTCTTCATGTGCAACTTGACAATCAATGGCATTTGGGGGCTGCATATCGGAATATGAGAAGTCTTGAACAAGGTTTTTATTGCCTTCAAGATGGTCCAAATCAAGACTTGTCAATAATTGATTTCTGAGTGCATGAATGTTGTCTCTGACGAACTGAAATGAAGCAAAAAAAAAAAGGCAAAGACCCTTCACTTACTTCAAAATTTGCTGCACTTTCCTCGTCATTTCCATAGCTGATATATGATGGTTGAACATTGTATTCGAGCTACTGAAAATGAACTTCCTCCTCCCACAAACTAGCTAGTTGTTTGTCTGCAAGATTAGCTTATGTTTGGAGAAAATAATCATCATCATCATACTGATCAAACTGAGGCAAATCATCAGTATAAAACATGTCATCAAGCATACATGTCATATCAACAGTTCTCTCTTCTCCAAGATGATCTATAAAACAATCACTATGACAATTGGGATAAGAAACAAAATGTTTTGGATCAGCCACTTGTTCTTCTTCAATCAGCGATCCATGGGTTTGAACATCATAATCATTCCTTGCGGTGATATTTTGCATCATCTCTTCTACTGTACCTACCAAAATGTCAAGCTTTACCTCTAGAGATGTCAATTTCTCCAGATCTACATTTTTTTATTTCTTCTACTTTCAACCTTGCCCTTCGGATCAGTAGATGAGCCTCTACATTTACTGCATTGTTCTATATCTCTTCAAGTGTTGCAAGATTCCGTTCTCTCAGCTGAAACTCCATTTCCGGATCAAAGGCACCCGGATAGTGCAAGAGAGAAAAATCTAGGAGGAGGTCTTATATCAACCGGCATTGAATAATAAACTTTATTAAATCTGGCTGAAAACTGTTGTACTATCTCCCCTGGCAATCTTTTCAGCTGGTTATACTCTTCTATAATAAGGAAAAGGTTTTGTCCAATCATCCACCTGTCAAGAAAAACTTTGAAAAACTACTAGAAATCTGATATGCTCACATTAGGCAGGGTTTTGAACCAACTCTTGACTTTGCTTTGCAAAGAAAGAGCAAAAAGCCTTACACTGACATCTTCGCTATCAACTTCAAAAAGGTCTAGAAAAGACTCAGAATTCTACACATGTTGCTCAGCATTGACATTCTTACTTTCACCATCAAACCTCGGAAAGTATAGATCATAGTTTTTGGGGAAAGCATAAAGAACAGAAGGTAAAACAAGAGGTTTATACCTATCTAGGATTATAAAAGGTGTAGGAGTATATATAAGAGTGACGGGATCAGGTTTGTTTTCTTTAGGTTCATCACTCTGAAGAGAGTCATCATAAGATGTGGGAAAAGTAAGGAGGCTAGGATCAAAGGGAAACTTAGTATTTACACTATTTGAATAGGTTGATTGAAGATTTTGATCACCTTTATCATACAACAAATTCTGAAAAACTTTCAAGACAACTTCAAGAATAGCAAGGAAGTAATTTACAAGAAAGCAGACTAGATCCTGAATACCATTCCACTTTGGATACTCGGACTTTGTGTAAGATCCTTCCATTTTCTTAGAGAAAAATTAGTCCTCCAGTGGAGTCTCTACATTGAGTTGGAGTCACCACGTGAATGATTTCAGCCTTGCTATGTCTGATCATTGTCCACCATCAACAATCAGATCTGAACATGATACATGTTACTGGGGCAATTTGCAAGTTAGATGTTCTGTTTATAAGACTAGACCGGAGATTGACTGAAGCAGCTTTTATCTACTTGTGTTAATGCAAAGCAAAAGTGTTTCGAAGGCTACCTGGCTAACTTCAGGCTCCGTCTGTAGTTTATAAAACGAAGAACACTAGCAAACAAACAATTTCTTCCCCAGTATGGTTTCCATTATGTTAGAGCCTAGATTTACCTTAGGCTGAAAAGGCTAGATTCTAGGTCCACATCAAACAACGCTCAGCCTCGTAGCTAGCCCTACAAGGACAGGAGAGGGCTCTCTCCGGGTCATCTCCAACCCCATTGATTATCTTTTGCTGAGATTGACCTGGAGAGAGCCCTCTCCTATCCTCGTAGCGCTAGCTACAAGGCTAAGCGTGGTTTGATGTGGACCTAGAATCTTGCCTTTTCAGCCTGAGGTAAATCTAGGCTCTAACACACCCTTTGGGTTTCCATGTAAAAGAATTGGTGTCAATATGTGTGTGATTCTCATTTTATGGATTGTGTGTACATCTAAATGAGTACTTATCTTATTTTTTATTTATATTGTATTATGAATGTGCTCACAAGTAACTGGCGGTAGTGAAAATAAATAAAGATTTGTGCTTAAAGCTCTAAGAACCTCACTATTGCTGATTCAACCCCCCCCCCCCCCCAGTAATTCCTTATTCCAACATAAAATAAATCACCATTGATATAGGAATAATAGGCACTTCTATTTATGATCTTGTGCTTCTCACAAGCAAGAAGCTTTTGCAGCAGTTTTTCAATAGCTAAAAAATTTGCAATATTTGCAAACCAAGGAAGATGAGTAGAAACTGAAAATAATTGTTTATTTGGAAGATATAAATTTACAATAACATCATTATTTTCATGTTGCAACCTAGAAATTAAATCAACAACTAAATTATCTTTATCGGGTTGATCCATAATCGTGACATTAAATTTTTGTAGTAACGAAATCCATCTCATGATTCAACCATTAATTACTAGTTTATTCATAATATATTGGATAAATACATGGTATGTATGGATGAAAAACTTGTAACCTATAATATAATGCCTGAACTTATTTATAGAGTGCACCACCGCTAAGACCTCCCTTTCTGTCATAGTATAATTCAATTCAATGAGGGCTAGATTTTTACTAGTATAGTAAATGGCATAATAACATAGGTCACCATTTTGTCCCAGGACAAACCCCAAGGCCATGTCTAAAGCGTCTATGGGAATATTGAAAGGTAATGCCCAATTGGTTCCCCTCAAAATAAGGGAAACCAATTTTTTTTCTTTTAAGGTTTTAAACGTATACTCGCACTCGTAAGTCCACAAAAAAGTGGCATATTTACACAAAAAATAAACAAAGGCAAGGAAATATTTGTAAAGCCTTCAATAAATCATCTATAATATCCTGCAAGACCAATAAACTTATTACCTCCTTCTGCATTTTAGGAACCAGTGACTCAAATAAGACCTTGATCTTGGTTGGATCAACCTCGATACCTAAAATAGAAACCACATGGCCAAGCACTACTCCCTTAGTTAGAATCATTCTACATTTTATATTACTCAAGGAAAGGCATGCTTGCTGAAATCCAATCTATACCTTTTTTATATTTAACAAATATTCTTCGAAGGAATCCCCATGAAAAATAAAACTGTCGATATACATGTCCACACAATCATGGATTAGATATGAGGAAATTCACAACACCACCCTTTGGAATGTCGCGAGGGAATTACACAATCCAAAAGGTAAAACCCATTAAGAAAGGGTTCCCCAAGTACAAGTAAATGTTTTTTCTCTTGGTCCTTCGAAGTTATCTAAATCTGGTTATATCCACTAAACCCATCTAAGAACAAGAAATATTTCTTTCCTACTAGGGTTTCTAGGACTTGATCTATAAAAGGAAGGGGAAAATAATCCTTCGTAGTAGCTACATTAAATTCATGAAATTCCACACACATGCAATTTCCATGAAGATTAGGGAAAAAAAAAAATCAAGGGGAAACCCCTTTTCTATAGGTATCAGGTAGATTAAATTATCATCAAGGAGCTTTTGCAACTTCTTTACCACTTCATTGAGTGTTAGATTCATATGCCTCTAAGGTTATTGGACAAGATGAACATCAAACTATGTATAAATATGGTGAGAATAGACTTCAGGATCAATCCCCTTCATGTCATGGTAATCCCATGAAACGACCATTATCTATTCCTATAAAACATGAATCAATTCTTTTTGTTGCTCGTTAGTAAGTTCATTACTAATATTTAAAAGCTTACCAAGACTAACTTCAAAAAAAATGCAATATGGTTCTATTTACTTTGATGAAAATTTAGCAACATTACACAATTAAGGAAAAATTGTTATATCATTTGTTTCATGTACACCACTCTTTAAAACCTACTCTAATAAATGATAATCATAACCATAAGAACCCAAATCACATAGAAAATAATTAAGTCAATTTTCTTATGATCATTCCTAGAAATTATTTACCTAATTGATCGTGCACATTGGATAGACTATCTCCTCGTTGCTCACCAAGTCATCAAACCAGGGGACTTCCTCCGATTCCATGAGAGACTTTGTGGGGAGGTATAAGGTAATCTATTTTATAGATCCTCCATGAGAAATAACACTTGCTACTGGATTTAGATCTTGTAAATGCATCCCTGGTAGCAAGACGAGGCCTCCCTAGGATTATAAGATGTCCTTTAGCTATTAATTTAGTTTTCAAAACCATGAAATCCACTGGATATTCCCATTAATCGATGGAAACAATAACATCTTCTGGATTGATTCTAGATCTATCTGCCAATTCAAGAATGATAGGGGTAGGATGAAGATCATTCAATTCAAGAAGTTTTATGCTACGTACAATCATAATGTTAATGGACACTCCAAGGTCAATCAAATTATTAGGAATACATACTCCATTAATATTCACAAAGGAAATAGGATTACTAAGATCAATATATTTCTATGTTAACCTCTTTCGAGTGATCACATCAGCACATTACCCAACAAGGTGAATAGTAGGTGGATCTTTCCATTTCATCCTTGGATTTTTAAGACACAGACCCATCACTATTTTAGAGTGAATAGGTATGTCTTGAATAACTCAAAGTAAGGGAATTCTAGCACAAATGTTTCTCAATTCATTGATTACATCATACTCAAGGGGGTTTATTGGTTCACTCTCATTCATCCTCTCGGGATAAGTTGAATTTACTAAAGTTGACAATTGTTTTGAGGTTCTATTATCATGGTGAGGGGTTATGGGACTATTGGTTCTTTCTACTAGAGTGGGGACTTCTTTCTCCCTTTCTTCCTCTACAATAATGGGGCTAGAATATGGAAATACCTTCCTTGATTGTAAATGGATTCCTGTACTTCTATAGGAGTAATGACATAGGTTGAGAAGGGTTGCAACTCATATTGTAAAACAAGAAGGGATTCTTTATTTTTCAGGTCAGTGACAATTTGCATAAGCAGTTGGCTCAACCTAGAAGGTTGAGTATAAGGTAAATGCAGTTGAGTATTCGGAGGATGTTGCTGGTAAGATGTTGGCGACTAATATCTTTGCAAAAATGGTTTATTTTTTGGAGGATACTGAGGCCATGGAAAATAAGGATACAAAGGTATATTTCCATAACCTAATTGTTAATATTGGCAACTAGGGCCAAACACCATGTGGTTCAGCTTATTTATGGCAGCTGATATTTTTATTGGATCCCTCTCATTGAGAGGTGTAGGATTGATCTAAAGATCATCTGATTCCGATAAGTATTTATGGAGATATGAATTTATTTTGATTATGGAATTATTATCAAGCCGACCAGCAACTTGAGTAGGCTCAGAAGCCCAATAGACATGCCTATTCATCATCTACGTTTTAGTATAAATAGAAGAGGATTTGAAGTCATTTGGACACACTCTTTAAGTGATCTCCTCTCCACGTCTTGGGTTTTTGGAGAAGGAGAGACACTAAAGAGTATGTTGGGCCAATGATGCCCTAGCATATATGCAGATGATGCCCTAGCCAACACGCTGTTCAAGAAGCCCTAACACATCTGAACGCAGTCCTGTAATGGAGTCTCCTAGCCGTAGGCTATAATATGCTGACCAAAGAAGTGTTACACAATATTCATAGAGACTCCTTTCACATAGATCATAGAGACTCCTTACACGCTACTCATGGAGACATTTACACGCGCATTATGGAAACATAATACGCAGATTATGAAAACATAGAATACGCAAATCATGGAGACGATAATATGTTGTTCATGGAGACCTAGCCGCAGTCATAACTGCAGTCAAGTATGGAAGGGGCCGTAATTAAGGGAGCCATCTCTACAGTAAGGTATTGACTGCACGGTGGTGCAGTCATGGAACTCTCGACATCCTGTGATGCTCTTGGATCTGGAAGCATAGATCAGGTTCTGTGGTTCGAATATCTCCAAGACTCTGTTGAATTACTGTGGCACACTAATGATCTCTGAGATATCTAGCATCGCATCACACTACAGTGGATTTGAATTCAATTATGAATATTCGTATGGCAACAGTTATGAATGTTCGTATGGCAGAGACATATGGTTATATGACAAGGATTTTAAAGTGATCCTTAATATGACTGTATATGACAGTAACTTGGATGAGATACGAAGAGGGCTAAGCTGCTACCTTGGATCTAGGAATCTGGAACTATAGCCTAGCTACTTTGCTAGGCTGCAAGCCATAGCAAGCAACTAAGGCTGATATACATATGGTTGTATAATGAAGCAACATAAATATAGCAGCAGCATGACGATGAATGAGATCATGGGCATGTCAGTAAGGGGCAGCATGATGATGAGAGCAGATGAGAGAAACTCAGTCTTCATGGTTCAACACTGTGACAATACAACATGGCGTCACACGGTTATGTGCAGCAAATGGACGAAAGGCAACACTCTGATAGGTGAAGGAGTCACCTTAGAGAATCAGTTGAAGCAATATGTCTTCAACTGATCTCATACGATATCAAAAGTCAAAGTATTGACTTCTATTGTAAATGTACTATCTCTCTCACTTTCTCTGCTGAACTTTGAAGAACATAAAAGAAGAATTGATCAAGGGTTTCCCCACATTGTGGGGTTTGTCCCTGGCTAGCGCCACTTCTTGTGTCCTCTTGTCTTGGCTTGTCTTCTGCAATTTATATTTATGTTCTATCTGCAGTTTACGTTAATGTTGATTTGATTGCTAATCTGGAAAAGACATTGAGCTAACTATTGAAAATTGAAATAAATTTCTCTAGCATAGAACATACCTAAACTTAACATGGTATCGGAGATGAGGTTAAGACAATGCCCAGCAAGAGTGAAAGAGAAATCACCAAAGACAGTTGGGACAATATAAAAGGATCAATGGGTTCCTAAGAAAAGTGGCCATTATGTGAAGGAGTGTCTAAATGGTAGAGACACTTCTCTTGATTAAGATAAACAAATCATTCTAGGGTCAAGGGAATGACAGGTAATACAGTTCATCAAGGAGAAATGGTTGACTCTTCAAAGAAAGCAAGGAACCCAGGCACTTCATCGGATAGATAATCATGGGATTATACTTGGAGCCGATACCACCTATCCCAAAAACGGTGTAGGGAATGTTACCCCTCAATTGAATGAGGGTAACTCAATTCATTTACAAAATCTCTTTTATGTACATGATCACAAGAAGAACCTAGTGTTCATGTCAGCAATGGAAGTCAAAGGTTACAAGGTGGCACTCATCGATGGAAAGGTACGTGTTTGAAAATAGATTTTTTCAAAGATGTTTTTGAGTTCAGGGTTATATAAAGTTGTAGGAAGTCCACTGGGGACCATTTCCATTGACACAACACTGGAGGTCTGCAAGTCAGATGGTGACAGGGATGCCTGAATTCAAAAAGAGCATGAAGGTACATGTCTGAAATGTACCGAAGGAAAATGTTATAAGGGGACCACTCCCCTCATGTAGCCGGTCCACAGATTTGGAACAACCTGAGGAGTTTGAGATTCATGATTGGGAATCTCATGTATACAAGTGGAAGAAAGCCCTCTATGACTTGAAGAAAAACACCTTGGGCATAGTATGAGAGGATTGATAGCTGTTCGATGAAGCTGAGATTCACTAGGAGTGAAACCGATCCAAACCATTACTCGAAGGTTGTGGATGATAGACCTATCATACCGGCACCTATGTTTGACAGGTGCAGACCCTCTCATTTGTAGGAGACAGAGGGAGTTGGATTCTGAATGTGGAAAGATAAACTGCAAGCCTATGACTACCTCGAGGATCTTAACTTTTAGAAGTTATATGGTAGTGATGTCAGACCAGATTTGGGAAATGCCTCTAAGTTTCATAAACTCATTCGCGTTGATATTCTTTGTGAACCTCCGTCCGGACATATGTGTTGTAGTTAGCATGGTGAGCTCATATTTGGTTAAGCTTCACTGGATTGGTGCCTAGAATCTTCTAAGATATCTTCAGGGCACAATCTCTCATGGATTGAGATACACTGCCTGAAATATTTCAAATACTGAGTGGGCAGGTAGTGTGGAGGATCACTAGAGCACTTCTCAGTGTTGGTTCTCCTTGGGATCTGCTTCGATATCTTGGTTGAGTAGGAAGCAGAAGTCGGTGGCTTTGAGCACTGCCAAGGCAGAGTATATTGCTGCTAACATGACTACCTGAGAGGCAGTCTGGTTACAAAAGCTCTTCAGTGAGCTATTTTGATACCACTATGTAGTAGGATGATTAGTTCTCCTATGAGGTATGGATGATGTGTTCTCCATGACGATTATGTAGCGGGATGATTAGTTCTCCTATGAGGTCTGGATGATGTGTTCTCCATGAAAATTATGTAGCAGGATGATTAGTTCTCCTGTGAGGCCTGGATGATGTGTTCTCCATGGCGATTTTGTAGCAAGATGATAAGTTCTCCTGTGAGGACAAGATTGATTAGTTCTCCTGTCGAGGCATCCTACCCATGCAGTTTGGGACTCACAGGAAGTACCTCTCATCTAATCAATGAGTAGGGAAATGAGGATAGGGACCATAGTAGTACCGATGGACGCATGGTTGTATCCACCATACTCCCTATGCTAGGATGACCTTCATTGATCTTTGATCAATGATACTAGTCTGGGATCAATGATACTGGTCTGGGACCAGTTGTAGGAGTTGTACCTACTATGATGTTGACTTCGGGCCGGTTGAGACTGGTCTGGGACCAGTGGTACATACTCTAAGACTAACTTTGGGTCAGTGGAGGACTGGTCTGGGACCAGTGGTACATACTCTAAGACTAACTTTGGGTCAGTGGAGGACTGGTCTGGGACCAGTGAGAGTGGTACATATTATGACGCTGACTTTGGGTCAGTTGAGACTAGTCTGGGACCACTGGTACACATTCTGAGACTAATGATACTAGTTTGGGACTAGTGGTAGGAGTGATACCCACTATGACGCTGACTTTGGGTCAGCTGAGACTAGTCTGGGACCAGTAGTACGCACTCTAAGGCTGACTTCGGGTCAGTGGAGAATGGTATGAGACATTCTCGATCAATTCTTCTTCTTCATGGTTCAACAGAGCTAAGCAGAGCAGAGTAGAGCCAGTAGAGTTGAGCAGAGCTGGAAGAGCTGAGCAGAGCTAGCAAAGTTGAGTAGAGCCAGCAGAGCTCATTAGAGCCAGTTGAGCTGAGCAGAGCAGAGTAGAGCCAGCAGAGCTGAGTAGAGCAGAGCTAAGCTGAGTAGAGCTGAATAGAGCAGAGCAGAGCCAACAGAGCTAAGTAGAGCTAAGCAAAGTAGAGTAGAGCCAGCAGAGCTAAGCAGAGCAAAGCAGAGCTAGCAGATCTAGCAGAGCTTAGCAGAGCAATGCAGGGCACTGATGGCAAAGATAGTAAAGTCAGACATATGGATCAGCGGATGGAGTTCTCCCTAGTTGAGAGGGAGTGTTAAAATTGGAAACTAGGGCCAAACTCCATGTGGGTCAACTTATTTATGGTAGTTGATATTTTTTTTGGGTCCCTCTCATTGAGAGGTGAAGGATTGATCTAAAGATCATCTGATTCCGATAAGTATTTATGGAGATATGAATTTATTTTGATTATGGAATTATTATCAAGCCGACCAGCAACTTGGGTAGGCTCAAAAGCCCAATAGACATGCCTATTCATCATCTACATTTTATTATAAATAGAAGAGGATTTGAAGTCATTTGAACACACTCTTTAAGTGATCTCCTCTCCATGTCTTTGGTTTTTGGAGAAGAAGAGACGCTAACGAGTACGTTGGGCCAATGTTGCCCTAGCAAATACGCAGATGATGCCCTAGCCTACACACTGTTCAAGAAGCCCTAACACAACTGAATGCAGTCTTGTAATGGAGTCTCCTAGCCACAGGCTATAATATGCTGACCAAAGAAGTGTTACACACTGTTCATAGAGACTCCTTTCACGCAGATCATAGAGACTCCTTACGCGCTGCTCATGGAGACATTTACACGCAGATTATGGAAACATATAATATGCAGATCATGGAGACAATAATACACTGTTCATGGAGACCTAGCTGGAGTCATAATAGCAGTCAAGTATGGAAGGAGCTGCAATTAAGGGAGCCATCTCTGCAGTAAGGTATTGACTACACCATGGTGCAGTCATGGCACTCTCGGCATCTTTTGATGTTCTCGGAACTGGCAGGATAGATCAGGCTTTGTGGTTCGAATATCTCCAAGACTCTGTTGAGTTACTGTGGCACGCTAATGATCTCTGAGATATCTAACATTGCATCACACTACAGTGGATTTGAATTCAGTTATGAATATTCATATGGCAGCAGTTATGAATGTTCGTATGGCTGTATATGACTGTATATGACAATAACGTGGATAAGATACATTTAGGAGTAGCTGTCATCAGAAGAGGGCTAAGCTACTACCTTGGGTCTAGGAATCTGGAACTATAGCCTAGCTGCTTTGCTAGGCTACAAGCCATAGCAAGTAGCTAAGGCTAATATACATATGGTTTTATGATGAAGCAACATAAGTATAGCAACATCATGATGATGAATGAGATCATGGGCATGTCAGTAAGGGGCAGCATGATGATGAGAGCAGATGAGAGCAGCTCAGTATTCATGGTTCAACATTGTGACAGTACAACATGGTGTCACATGGTTATGTGCAGCAAATGGATGAAAGGTACCACTCTGATAAGTGAAGGAGTCATCTTAGAGAATCAATTGAAGCAATATGTCTTCAACTGATCTCATATGATATCAAAAGTTAAAGTATTGACTTCTATTGTAAATGTACTATCTCTCTCACTTTCTTTGTTGAACTTTGAAGAACATAAAAGAAGAATTGATCAAGGGTTTCCCCGCATTGTGGGGTTTGTCCCTAGCTAGCGCCACTTCTTGTGTCCTCTTGTCTTCGCTTGTCTTCTGCGATTTATATTTATGTTCTATCTGCAGTTTACATTAATGCTGATGTGATTGCTAATTTAGAAAATACATTGAGCTAACTATTGAAAAATGAAATAAATTGCTCTAGCATAGAACATACCTAAACTTAACACTGATCCCTACAAACCTTGCTTCCAAGGTTGGTTTTAAAGTGGTTGTGACAGCTCATCTAACACGGTGCAATGACACTCCATGATGCATATTGCAGATTAGAAAAATGTGAAAAATATGAAATAGAAAAATCAAAAGGCATACCTTAAGGTCTGGATTTACACAACTTCATAGTCGCTAACAATAAAGTTGGTTTTCTATTTTCTCAACCCTATGGTACACTGCTTTAATACGTGACAAAGATGGATAATTGTATGTAGAGTGATAATGCACAAATGACAAAAATGGAAATGTTATCAAGAGGACAATCATTATGATGGTGAGGGAAACATGTTCTTATTCTTATTTCTTCTTAAAACTCAAAGTGTCAATTTGTAGACTGAGAGTGCGTAATATGTCAGTTTTAAAATCCTCCAAGAGATTCCCTAATTTTGTTTTGTTCACCCCACCAGATATTGTCTTAGGATTTTTAGGGAGATCTTGGGATCTCTTCACAAATTTCCCTTTCGTACGATAATATCTCCTACATACAACAACAATTTCATCAAAAGTAAATTTGAAGTTATATGCTTCTCACATCAAATTAAGCATTTTCATTGATTCTTCTATCACACCCTTCAAGAAAGGAATTTTCTTTGTTTCAGGGTCCAATCTGTGTTTCCTAGCATGTTGAAGATTATATAAAAGTAGCGGTAGATCAACAAAGTAGTGGGTATAGATCGACACATAGGATGCTAGTAGAATGGGGGGCAAAATCACACAGCAAGAATGCTTCCTGTCAATCCAAAAATGTTAGAAAGAAAGAATTGTGTATGCGTATGAATTCGATCTAATCTCGTCAAGTGGGCTTATTCTATTTCTGAAGTTAGATTCTGGATTGAGAGAGGAAGCCCTTTTTTAATATATTTATATTAGTAAGGCTAGTAGTTCCTTTAGCAAATGCATTCACGAGGCCGGTCCCCGGTGGCTAAGAAGCTTGATCACTTTGTTGAATAAAGCAAGTTGACGTGATGATCGAATCCGCTCGGAAAACTGGTAGATGAAATGGTAATGTATATGGAAGCGAACGAAGGGGCTCACTCTATGGAAGCACTTCAAAACCTCTTATTGAATTCCCCACCCGATCCAACATCCCTTTAGCAGAGTTCACCTCCCTAGTTTCAACATCTCGGTTGGCATTGGTAGCCTCCTCTCTTAAAGAGAAGTGGATTGTGCAAGTAACCAATAAGTACCGGTGACCAACCCACCTCACACGACTGGGCTTTATTGTATCCTTTGTCCACTCCTCACAACCAGGCGTCATACTAGTGAATCCAATCGTTTGTTGGTTCATGGACTCGTTGACCCACGCACCCACCTTCCTCAAACGACAGGGCTTATTCATGCATGCTCTAATCTATCTATCTGATCCCTGATATCCTGTAGAACCCCCTAATAACTGGTAGCTGGAAATGACTGGGTATCATAATCATCATAATACATAGCTACATGTACCTAAAATGAAATGCATATAACATAGAACACATAACCATAGCATCTCATATACATGTACAAGGCAGCACCAACTATGGGTCATAATAGTCAAATGCCAGGACGATAATCATTGCATGTAGTTCTGTTTCCACACTCCACTAAGGGACCTCTCTGTAGTGGGTATAGGTTAGTGTAGGCTACGGTAGAGTAGGATAGGATAGTTTCAAGTATTCTAATCTAGGGTTCCCAAAGGTACTTTAGGATATCGTAGTGTAGGTTAGGGTAGGGTAGTTTAGGTAAAGGATAGGGAAGGTAGTTTAGGTAAATGGTAGGAATAGTTGTTTCCTTACCTTCCTGGGTGTGTAAGCCTCTCTACTGGATAGGATAGATTGATTGGATCAGGGATATTGGTAGAGGAGGCGTAGCCGAAACTACCAGATAGATTCATTGATCGGGAAAGCCAGGAGCGATAGCGAATGGATGGGTTGAGTTCTTGGACTGAAAGAGGAAGGCAAAGCTGAGCTTGACTAGCTGTGTTCTGCGAAGCTCGCCCCTTTAAGGGGGCTCTCCGAACCAAGGCCTCCGGGAATCAATTGGTCTCTATTATTTATTCTCTTTAAGGGCGGGCTATCCTTGCCCCCCGGAGGGACAAGCGGCTTCGCACCTTACCATATCTTTCTTTCCTGACTGTAAGGGCTATCTTTCCAATTTATGTCCTGCCTGTAAGGGCTTTCCCCTTGCCTAGATATTTGGATTGGGGAGGACTGGCTTGTAGGGATGGGTGAAACTATGCTACTGGAAAGAATAGAACGGGTGAAACTCTCTAATGGATAGGATAGATTGATTTGACTGGGAAACTCTCATATTCCCTCTACAACATTCTGAATATTTCCTCTTTCAATTATCGATCCTTACAATAATCCATATATTTCTTAAGAAATGCCTTTCTCGTGTCCTCCCAGGTTGTGATACTATTTTCTAGTAGTACCATAAACAGTCACGTGGAAGATTCTTTCTGGGTAGTTGGAAATAACTTCAACTTATGAGCATCAGTCAAATAATCCATGCTATGACATTAGAAATCAAATTCAAATAAGAAAGTGTTAGGATCCTCATTTTCCAGCCCTTGAAATCACGGGAGTACCACCAGAGAGATTTTCTTTGTATTCACATTGGAAGTTGGATCAGCGATTGGAAAATACAAAGTTGTTTCATCCTCATTCCTTGGTTAATTTGTCTCACCTTCACTTTTAGCCATCATATCTCCTTTGAAAAATCTAACCTCAAATTCCAGGGTCAGGAGTTTGGTATTTGGATTGTTGTGAAGTAATGACCCTTCTCCTCCTCCAAATAATGTTTCAATCTTAGGACCAATGGAAGAAGTAGTGGCATGATCACTCTCCCAGTAACTAATTATCCCTCTGAATTGTCCATTTCTCCACCTTCTTTCCTCCTATATGAGTTGCTACCTACCAAGTTAGTAATGGGGGATATATTTATTTTAAATTCACTAGTTGGCGTACTAAAATTTACCTTACCGCTAGCCTTTTTACCTTTCCCTCTACTGATACAGTACCAACATCATCTAAATCCAATAAGGTAGGCAAACCCACAAAAATGGATGCACAAGTTCTTACCTATAATCTTACATTTCCTGCAAATTTGTGTCTTAGGATGCTCAGATATTGCATGCAAAGGTATCTAATCATGCATTAAACCAATCAAAATTAATCTAATTCCTTGATACCTCCTTGACAATGGCGCTAAAAATGACAGGCAATTTATTTAAGTTGTTGTACATTAAATTATCAACCGAGAGATCGTAAACTAATGAAGTACTCGCAAAATATATGCATAAATAGACTTATTTTGTTAGCACTAAATCAAAGGTAACAACATTCTATCATTAATTTGTTATTCCAAAACATGAATTTGTCCCTCACATACCATACGAAACAATTAAATATTTAAATTTAAATTATATTCTATTTGTTAGCATCACAAAGATGTCTAATCAATCTAGTAACTGATGCAGGTAGTTCATAAATACAGATAAACATGCCATGATGGTTATAAAATAATATAATCAATTGAGGAACACCTGTATGAGTCCTGGAGTTGCACACATAACCTCCATTGGATCCCTGAGTCATTATTCCTCCACACAAGGTCCCTCACTCCATTCATTAAAATAATCCAATTCGCAAAAGTCTTATAAAAATTAAGTAAAATGGATTTAATTTAGAACTTAAACAAATAGAACTGTAAATAGAATTATTCTATTCACATATTAACACAACTATAAAACTGCAAGTGCATCCTATCTTAATGGGCATTGCTTGACTGAGAGCACTGCAAGAAGAAGTAAACTCTACAATGTGATAGAAACCAACAACAATGTGTATATTTAATCATCTAAAAGAGAAGTACATAGTTCCAAAATAGAAAAATGGCTGCAACAGTAATCCAACACTAATATCATGGCTAACCTTAATCAGGAGATTAAAAAGATATATATAGTTTGAAAGATATCAGGTTCAAGCCGAAAAACATGAATGAATAGTTATAATTATGCAACCAAATATTATAAAAATATAACAAAAGGACACAACCATCCATCCAAAAACACATATATAAAAATCATCTTCTTAAATAATAATATCATCTAGTACTCGAAATATATCCTAAACAATTAAAATCAAGATTTATTTGGTTGGACCGATTGTAGGTGTGAATATCTAAACTAGACTCTAACTATCTAGTCACTCTTGTTTCCGGTAACCTCTTTGATGGCCACTTATAGTAACTTGAGCTTGAGGTGCCAAGAAATAATGTTCTGGTAACCAATGATCATCATTCTTGTAACTTGGGAAAAAGAGTTGCAATGTCCCAAATTAATTAGGTAGTTTTTATGAATACATAATCAACTTTGTACTCGAGACTTATTAAAAGAATGATATTGATAGGAAAACAAAAAATATATAGGGAAACGAAAGATGAAATTGATGTATATGGGTCACATAAGGTGTTTGGGAGGTACTCTGGATGGGTTGAAGTTGAGACTCATCATTGTTCATGGTATTTTATAGGTTGAACAGGATGTGTTATGTGACCAGCTCACAAAAAGAAAAGATAGATCAACGACTTCAAAATTAGCCTCTTTGAGGGGGAAACCTCCTTTACATTACACAAATGAATAATTCTTAGATGATACAAATGAAAAAACCTCCTTTCTATATATAGGAGTCTAAGGGGTTATAATATAATCAAAACCGACATAACAATAATAGTGTAAGGGCACAATAATAAAAATAGTGGGCTTCTATGGGGCACAATAATAACAATATGGGGATAATAGGGGCACAACAATAACAATAAGGGATACAATGACAATAGTAACAAGAGAATCACTAGTATTATAGGGACCTAACATGCCCCTCTCCTTCAAAAAGGCATCGTCCTCAACGCTTGAGTAGTTTTTTATGCTTCTGTATTAAATTCTCACCCTCCCATGTGGAATCTTTAGTAGGTAAGTTCTTCCACTTGATGAGATACTCCGAAATTAATCGATTTCGTAGCTGTCGAGTTCTTGTTTCTGTGACTGCTTCAAGTTCCAATATGATTTTTCCTTCCTCATCAAGTTCTAGAAATATTGTTTGAACTAGGAGTTTGTAACCTATAACCTTCTTTAAGCATGAAACATGTAAAACTAAGTGCACTCGGGAAGCTGCAGGAAGCTCCAATTTGTATGCCATAGTACCAATCTTTTGCAACACCTTATACGAACCATAATACTTTGGTGATAATTTATTATCCTTCTTAGCTTTCTTGAGGGACATTTGTTTATATGGTTGTAGCCATAGGAATAGCCAGTCACCTACATCAAAACTTCTTTCGTTGTGATGTTGATCTTCTTGTTGTTTCATTCTATTCTGTGCCAAAGTGAGGTTATTCTTTAAGAGTTGGAGAACTTGTTGTTGATGCTCAATGTGATCTTCCATTGCTTGAACCTTAGAATTTTCTCTTAAATATGATGTGATGGATGGTGGATGATATCCATAAAGTTCCATAAATGGGGTCATTTTTGCTGCAGCATGGAAGGAAGTGTTATACCACCATTCACCCTAAGGAAACCATTTGACCCATTGTGTTTATTTATCAGATACAAAGAAACGAAGATATCCTTCCAAACATTTGTTTACTATCTCAGTTTTGCCATCAGATTGAGGATGATAAGATGAGATATGAGCTAACTAAGTACCAAGACAAGAAAACAATTATGTCCAAAAATTTCTAGTGAAAATGGGATCTATGTCGCTTACAATAATCTCTGGGTTTCCATGAATCTTTTGAATTGTCTCCATATATGTAGTAGAAACTGTACTGGCTTTAAATGGATGTGACAATGCACAAAAGTGTGCATACTTGGTAAGTCTGTCAATTACCACCATGATGACACTCTTTCCTTAGGACTTGGGTAAGCCTATGAAAAAATCTATTGAAACCTCCTCCCAACGTTGGGTTGGAATGGATAAAGGTTATAATAGACCCGAGGTCTTAATTGTTTCAACTTTATTTTGTTGTCAAACTAAACATTCTGCCAAAAAATTTTGAATATATGATTTAAGGCCATCCCAAAAAAAATCCTTCTTAACCTTGTGGTAAGTTTTTAAAGATCTTGAGTGCCCTCCCAAGGGAGAGGTGTGCAATTCCATAAGAATCTTTTTTTTGAGTTGGGAATTCTTACATAGGTATAGGCGATCTTTTTACCATAACGAATCATTTTTCCAGCTAAATGTATCAGATGTACTGGGATCTTGTTGTAACTTTTGAATGAGTGCCCACACTTCTTCATCATTCTTCCATTCATCCCTTGCTTTGTTTATCCAATCTAGTTGGATAATAGAAATGGCAGAAAGCAATGCTTCCACATCCTCATCCTTTCTTGAGAGTGCATCTACCACAAAATTTTGCTTCCCTTTTTTGTAGATGATTTCAAAGTCATTACCCAACATCTTTGTGACCCAGTTTTTCTACTTTTTAGAAGATAATATTTGTCCTAAAAAGTATTTAAGACTATCATGATCAATTTTTACCTTGAAGTGTCTTCCCATTAGGTAGGGTCGCCATTTCTTAAGTGCATGTAGTATTACAAACATTTCCTTCTCATAAATAGCTTTGTGTAAATACTTTCCTTTGATTGGATGACCTTCGAAAGCAATGGGTCTTTCTTCTTGCATTAAAACAAAACCAATTCCATTTCCTGAGGCATTACATTTCACAATAAAGGTTTTTGTGAAGTCCAGTGTAACTAAGACTGGTGCTTGGCACATTGCCTCTTTAAGATGTTCAAAGGCCTTCATTGCTTCTGGATTCCATGAAAATGCATCTTTCTTCAATAATGTTGTTAGAGGTGCTTCTATTCACCCATAATTGTTAACAAACTTGCGATAATAACCTGTCAAACTGAGAAATCCTCGCATATGCTTTATGGATGTGGGGATTTTCCATTCCTTAATGGCTTTAATTTTTCTAGGGTCTACCTTCACACCTTCAGGAGATACAATATGACCCAGATATTCCACCCATTGTACTCCAAAGAAACATTTGGAGCTTTTTGCATATAATTATTTCTCCTCCAATAGTTTAAGCACCCTGTCAACATCTTGAACATGATCCTTCCAAGACTTGTTGTAGATTAGTATATCATCAAAAATACTAACAAAAATTTTGTAAGGAAGGGTTTGAAAATGGAATTCATCAAACCTTGAAATGTAGAAGGTGCATTGCTAAGGCAAAAAGGCATGACCAAAAATTCATAATGACCCTCATGAGTTCTAAATGTTGTTTTTGGAGTATCTTTAGTCTTCATTATGATTTGATGATATCCTGAACAAAGATCCGACTTGGTGAAGTAAATTGATCCATGTAATTCATCAATGACAGGAATGGGAAATTTATCTTTAATAGTGAGCTTGTTGAGCTCTCTATAATCTGGACACATGCACCATGACCCATCCTTCTTGTGCACCAATACTACTGGAGTAGAGAAATAACTTTGACTAGGTTGAATTATACCAGCCTCTAGCATTTCTGCAACCATACGTTCAATTTCACTCTTTTGGGCATAGGGATATCTGTAAAGCCTGATTTTCAGAGGAACACTTCCTGGAATCAAATGAATAGCAGGATCATGGTCACAAATAGGTGGGAGGCCTTTGGGAGTCTCAAATACCTTAGAATGATTGTCCAAGACTTTTTCGAGATCTGGAGAAATAGATGATTTTGATGTGGGAACCTCTAGTGAACATAATTGTGTAATTACGCCTCGTTGTTATTCCTTCAGAAGCTTTGTCATTCTGTTAGAGTTGATCATCTTTCTTGGTTTCCCTATGATACCACTTAATTCAACTTCCTTTCCTTTCGAAGAAAATTTCAGGAAAAATTCTTGAAAATTAAACGTTATTGTACCCAAGGATTGTAGCCATTGCACTCCTAGTACAACATTAACACCACCCATTGGAATGGAAATCATTGGGATATTTAATACATATTCTCCTATGGATAAATTTATATTATGGCACTTTCCAGAGCAATTTATGGTTCCTCCACTTGCAACCATCACTTGATACTCTGGTGCTGGATATAGGAAGAAATTCAATTCCTTGGATATCTTATAATGAATAAAATTATGGGTACTACCCGAATCAATTAACACTATTAAATTTTTCTTCTTGATATGTCCTTCTATCTTGATAGTTTGAGGAGTGGTAATTCCAGCCAATGCATTACAAGTTATGGTAGGATTTATTTCTTGTTTCTCTAGGGTTTTTTCCTGGTGTATATCCTCTTCTTTTGACATTTCTTGTTCCTTTTCTTCCTCCTCTTCACAATCTATGTAAAATAATTTCTTCTCAACACACTTATGACCTTTAGTGTATTTGCTATCACAACTGTAACAAAGCCATTTTTCTCTTTTTTCTTCCAATTGTTGTGGTGTCAAACTTGTAGGTTGTGGAAGGCTAGGGGCAACAAAACTTCCATGTTTATAGTTGTGAGTGGTAGGCTTCCCTATTGCCATAATTTTTCTCTCCATTTTTCTTGCTAACCTAAATTCCTTCTCCAATGAATCAGGTTTCCAAAGGCGAACCTCATGTTGGATGTTATCCTTTAAAGTCCTTATGAACACATCAATCCTATTCTCCTTTGGAATATCTTTTACCCTTATATTCAATTTTTGGAAGTCCTCAATGTGCTCCATCATTGAACCCTTTTGTTTGATATTTGTCAGTTGGCTAAAAAAAGTTTTACTTTTTGTATCCTCATAATGTGCTATCATTTCTTCCGTAAAAATTTGCCAAGCGATAATTTTTTTACAAGAGAAAAGCCATTGATTCCATACAAACTAATTTTGTTCCAAATATAAAGTTGCAATGCGTAACTTTTGTGTGTTTTGCACATTATGGAGATTGAAATATTGTTCTATCTGTAGTATCCATGTTACAGGATCCTTGCCATAAAACTCCCTCATATCAATATTTGGAACATGGTGGGTCTTCAATCCACCATTAGAGTCTATGAAATCATGATTAACATTTCTTTTGTTCTCCTCATGAGTTTCCTTTACTACCCTTTCACAATTAGTGAGCATTTCTTGTAGCAAATTTGTCACATATGTCTTCATCTCTTCCATGTTGCCTTTAAGTTTTTCTTCTATACCATCCATCTTAGCTTCCATTATTTTCTTTAAACTATCCATCTTAGCTTCTATTACTTTTTGTGAGAGTGAATTTTGTTGCGCTTGGTCTTGTAATTGTGATATATCATGTTTCATTTCTTCCTCTTCTTCATGAGTCATGCTAGAGATTTCAGGTTGCTTGCTAGGTGTTTTCATCTTATTTCTTCAGGGCATCAATTAATCATAATAATGCTTCACTATTCCCTTTGAATTCCTTCAAACTATTTTTTCAAACCAATCTTATGCAAAAATTTAAAAAAAAACTACACATCTTTTTTCACTTTGTAGGAGCTTGATATTGAATCTATTATATCTATGTAATTTCAGATCTCAAAGGTATAAAATTTCATCTTGTAGTATCCCTTTGAGTCTTCTTTACAATCCCACAAGTCTGATCAAGATTGGATTCTCCAAGGAAGCGTTATGCAAAATATCCCACGATGACCTAATTATAGACTAGTTCAATAGATCAAACTTGTACGAAGTGCCACGTGTCAGTGTTTCAACCTTATGACCTGAAACCAATACATAGGAAACCATAGACCATCCTATTTCTTTAACTTTTACGAAATTTCAATCTGATGCTCAGAGAGAAAGTTAGGAAGTTTTTCCCAGATCACTTGTTTGCGGGAGCCTGCAAAAACCCTAACTGCCTTGGATCCTATCTCCAAAAATATAGCAGGAAAATATCTGATATTTGGACCCGAGGTTCATCGGGATTTCTTCCTAAATGGGTTTTAATTTTAGCTTCTGAAACATCATAGAAAAAACGTTATAGCAAAAATTCCACGATGGCCTGTTTGGAGCAGTGAAACTCTAGAATCCAAAGCTCTGATACCAAATGTTATGTAACTAGCTCACAAAATAGAATAAATGATAGATCAATGACTTCAAAATCAGTCTCTTTGAGGGGGAAACCTCCTTTACATTACACAAATGACTTATTCTTGGATGATACAAATGACAAAACCTCCTTTCTATATATAGGAGTCTAAGGGGTCACAATATAATCAAAGTCGACATAACAATAATAATATAAGGGCACAACAATAACAATAGTGGGCTTCTATGGGGAACAATAATAACAATATGGGGACAATAGGGGCACAACAATAACAATAAGGGCTATAATGATAATAGTAATGGGGGAATCACTAGTATTATAGGGACCTAATAGGATGTGTGTTCTGATGCCTTGTAAGGAGAACATTAGTGGCCAATAAGTAGCAAAATTATTCTTTGGGAAGGTCTAGGTGCACTTTGGGATACCAAGGAGCATAATTTTAGACAAGGAGCATGATTTCTTAATTCATTCTAGACTACATTGTGGGAAAATATGGACACAAGTTGAAGATATCTACAACATTCCATAAATAAACAGATGGGCAAAAGAAAGTAGTTAACAAGAATTTGGTGCAAGTTCAGAGGGCATACAATCTGAATACTTGGGATGAAAATCTGGTATATATGCAACATTATTACAAGAGAGTAGTCCACACTTCTACTAGAAAGTCCCCATTTGAAACATGTTGCATATATTTTCCACCTTCACCTTTGGACATGCATATGGGAAGCAAGGAAGATTGAGGAAAGATCTTACAGGGGACACCTTAAGGGCTGAAAAATTATAGATAATATTAGGTAGATCCAAATACAAGTACAATAGACATTGTAGAAGTCACAGGAGAAATATAAGCCTAGGCATGATTAGCATAGAACAGAGAAATTGTTCAAGGTGGGAGACAAAGTATGCCTATAATTGAACAAGGAGAGGCTATAGGGGACTAGTAAAATAACAAAGACTTTGAGATATGGTCCCTTTGATATACTATAAAATGTGGGTGATAATTCCTATCGAGTCAATTTACCACCATATATGCACATTTACTCAGTGGTAAAACTAGATAATTTGAAACTCTATGAGCCTTCCATGCTAGATCGAGAAGAGGAACATGTCCTACCTTCTATGGAGGATTTAAAAATATATGCTTAGGAAGAGTTCACAAAAGATATAACTTTTCCGAAGAGGTATAGAAATACAAGACAAGGGCATCTAGATCTTTGGAATATTGGGTTGAAAGGACAACTTCTAAGAAAAGTTAAATGGTACACCTAAGAGAAGGTGGAGGGAAAAATTCCTCATCTCATTTAGTAGAAGCTTTTGGGGAACAAAATCATCCCAAAATGGGTAGGTTTGACATGGATTGGATCATTATATCATTTATCTTCCATCTGAATGCTTTCAGAGTGGAAAAAGTGGAGGAATTAGCTCACATGACCATTTTTACTAGTGGGGCCCATTTTTGCAAAACAAGGGATGAAACCTTCCGGGAGAATTTTAAGGTATCAAATGATTCTTTTAATGGGTAAAAATTTTCCACTTTAACCTTAATTTCCTATTCTACACACAAATACCTTTCCAACAGCAATAAAATAATGTCAATCGGACTCTCTTTGTGAAAGTTATGCCACTTAGAAGTTGAACTCCCTGTTTTCACCACCATAATTCAAGAGGATGCCATGTCATGCCCCATTATACATGAAAAAGGGGCTAGCCACATGATTATGATGAAGAAAAATTTAAAATATTCTATATTATAACTCTAGCTAAGAATTGAGGTAGTCAAACCTAACCGCTAGTAGGCTATCAAGTTGTGTTATAATAGGGACACTAGTAGGAAAAGGGGTTCCATTCTTTCGAGTGCATTTTTTCCATAGTCGAGAAAAATAGCTGAGAGAATAGAATATAGAGAACACACAGATTATTTTTTCACTGTAGTAGCCCACAAGCCACATGTTATACTTCTTTGTAATCACAAACATTTTTTATTGAGAGAAAGAGAGAAGAGTGACCTCAGCTTCCAGCTGAGCTTTTCTCTTGAAAGGGTTTCCCAGGTCATATCTTGTTTCAAATGTGTGTGTGTGAGTTTTTATTTTAATATAGTTTCTCTATTTTATACATACTTTTAATTTGCATGCATACATTTTTAACAACAATATAGATATTTATAAATCTAAAGAGAGATAAAACTATACTTATGTAGATTTTGGATTTTTAAGTATAATTTTATCAGATCTGTTGTGGTGAACTGTCTAGTAGAATATCCATGGAATTTTATAGATCATATTTGTATGAAAGTAGGTTTCTTTGGGTATATTGCGGATATTTACAGAGGATCCATATTGGCTAGGACAAATATCATAAATCCCTAATCATGGCTGACGAATCTGTGAATAATCCTTGTGATCTTGTAGAGGAAAGGTTTTCATTGTTGGAACAATAAGTCATAGATATAAATCAAATTTTGGTTTTCCTCATGATGGCCCTGAGAAATAATATTGGGATATTCATAGAAGATGGGGGTTATAATGCAAAGGAAAAATTAGAGCGGGGATTAGGATATCAAGAAGAAAAGGAGAACCAGTTGAAGAAAGGACCTGAAAAAGATTAATCCATCTCGAGTGCCATTAATAATTCATGATACCTATTCAAAATGGAAGCAAAGGTTGATATCAATTTGTACTAAGTCGATATCGAAGCTATGAAGCTAAGTCACTGGGTGTGTCTAATGAACTCTAATATTTCAATAAGAATGTTACAACTCCCAAGTCTACTAGCATTAATTTATCAATCCGGGAGTTGTAAATCCTTACGAGGTGATAGTTTTGTATACACATTAAGCTAATATCTACTCAAGGTACTCTAAGGAAGTGAACCAAACCAAGGTGTTCAGAGACAATTGCTACAAACTAAATCTAGACTCTACAAAAATGAATGAATGATGTAAAAAGGAAACCCTAATCTAGTTGTAGGAATGAAAATGTTGCATGAAAGTAAAGTCTAAGATACTTGCAAGAAATGGAAATGTTGCATAAAAGTAAATGTTAATCTACTTGCAGGAAATGTAAATGTTAATATACTTGCAGGAAATGTAAATGTTAATCTACTTGCAGGAAATGTAAATTCTAATCTACTTAGTTTTGGAAACCAATACAATACTGGGGGTGGGGGGGGGGGTGAATCTGTATTATATGAATTTCTACGAATTGAAAACTTTCTTTTACTTTGTGTAAAAATATTGGGACACCATTAAATACTTCAGTAATTAATTTAAATAATAGTAACGTAAATCAATATCAACAATATCAATGTAACACATAAAGAACAAGTAAATTTTCAAAACTTCTCTTCAATACATTCACAGGGAAAGCTACAACTTTTTGTTTCAATTTTCTGGCTACAACCAACAGGAAGCTACAACTACCTGATTTATCAGCTACCACTAGATGGAGCTACAACTCCAATTGCTTACAAACAACCACCGGAAGGAGCACCACCACCTAATATGCAAGCTACAACTTACTAGACACTTAATGGTTCATCTTTCATCCATTTTCATACTAGAACCATGAATTTCATCTCTTCTTTTACAATAAAATAATTTCTCCTTGATCACCAATACCTTTAGCAATCTTTGATTACTGATAATACCAGCAATACCTCACTCACAAAATTATGTTCTCAAAAAAACTTTATCTCAATCACAAACACTTTGCAATACTTTGTTGTTCTTTCACAATATGTTGCACTTGTCCATCACTCTACTGCTTGAATTCTTCTTTTAAGGAATTCTAAATTGGTATTTTTGGTATTGGACTTCGGTTATCTTGCTCTTTGATATACTGCATGGTTTCTTCTTATTTTTTTCCTTTTTCTTGTTAAAGTTGGTCCTCTCACTACAAGAAAAAATGACATTGGTGAGGGGAAAAAAATGTCACCATAAGCTCATTGGTGATGGTCAAAAGAGCCTTCGTTACTAAAAACTGAACGTCACCAAAGGTGGTGTCGCCAAAAGTATAGGTGTTGTAGTGACATTCAAAGTCCGTCACCAATAATGATTTATAATGATGGATAGCGATCGTCACCATTTCATATGAGCAATGGTTATAGACCATAGCCTCCATCACCAAAAACTAAATGTCACCAAAGGTGGCATCGCCAAAAGTATAGGTGTTGTAGTGACATTGAAAGTTCGTCACCAATAATGATTTATAATGATGGATAGTGACTGTCACCATTTCATATGAGCAATGGTGACAAACCATAGCCTCCATCACCAGAAACTGAATGTCACCAAAGGTGGTGTCGCCAAAAATATAGGTGTTGTAGTGACATTCAAAGTCCATCAACAATAATGATTTATAATGATAGATGGCGACTGTCACCATTTCATATGAGCAATGGTGACAGACCATATCCTCTGTCACCAAAACTTGAACGTCACCAAAGGTGGTGTCACCAAAAGTATAGGTGTTATGGTGACATTCAAGGTTCGTCACGAATATTTATTATAATGACGGATAATGACCGTCACCATTTCATATGAAGAATGATTTAGTGTGATGGATCTTTCATGACCATCACTATTGGTGCATATATATGGTGATGTTCGTTGACCTTCACCAAAATATGCATTGTGAGAAGTATAGGTGTTGTGGTGACATTCAAGGTCCATCACGAATGATGACTATAATGACAAACAACGACTGTCACCATTTCATATCAACAACAACGATTTATGGTTACGAACCTTTGAGGGTCATCACTATTGATGCGTATTTATGGTGGCGTTCGTTGACCATCACCATTTCATATTTTGGTGAGGGTCGAAAAATGTCATCTAAGCTCATTGGTGATGGTCAAAAGAGCCTCCGTAACCAAAAATTAATTGTCGTCATTCCATATGGATGTCAGGGCATGATGGAATCGAACCACCAATCTCCTGCTTTTAAAGAAGGTGCTCTTCCATTGAGCTAGCACCCTTTAAAAAATTAGACCTTAAAACTTCATAAATTGTAAATTCTACAACTTTCAATAAATTAAAGTCTTGGCAATATTTTACTAAACAAACAAAGCAACATCGAAGTTGCAGGTCCCCACCTAATGGTTATGGAAGTTATGAAAAGTGGGTAGAGGGAAAAATAATTATGTATAAGAGAATCAATATGTTCGATTGAATACTCAGTTAGGAAGTGAAACTATAAAGACATTTATAATCTATAAATGACCTATAACTAGCAAATGCACCAAATATTGCAAAGGAAATGTTATAAGTGGATAGCATATGGAAGAAGAACATTGATGAAGATAGATGCAATATGTTATAGGTTGAGTGAAAGAAAAATCTCAATGTTGTTGTTATTTGGTGTTTAAATATCTAAATGATATCTAAACTTTTGTGAAAATGTAACACGAATCTCCGGAAACCATGAACGACATATATGTGTATGTGTGTGTCTATATATATATATATATATATATAGATATATATATATATATATATATATATATATATATATATATATATATATATATAGAGATATATATATATATAGATATATATTTCCCCTTTACATAAACCAACATACAATTTGGAATTTCACAAATCTGCACTCAAAACATGACAGCAACCAACAAATAAATGAAACTGACTTGGACATAAAGCAATAGCTTCACCTTCATTCTTGAGTTGCTTTTGTTTATTTGAATTTGACTCGAGGCATTCTCTATCTGAAAAGGAATCAAAATCATCACTAGTATTAAATTCATCCAACACAGACTTTGGCTATCCCACTGAGATCTGCGTTTTTGTTGCCATGCCTGAAAACCATGGAGTTTCATGTTGATAGTAGAATAAGATGTGTGTCTGCTACTCAAGAACACATTCCTTATTAACCATTGTTACCTAACAAAAACCAAAGAGACAACACAATATCAGCGTACACAAAATCCCCTATTGAAATATAATCATAACTTAGCAAAGAAATCTAAAAGATGTTCTTAATTAATAAACTTTGTATTTGGAAACAATGTTTCTTTAGATTTAAAAAAGACTATTGTACAACACTTCTATCTATTTATCTAGGCAATTATATCATAGCATATGTCACATAGTAGCACTCTACAGTACCTAAAGTAAAAAGACAAATTTGTCAAGAAAAAAGATTTTAAAAAGAGCTTTGAAAACTATAAGTTTGTCGTCATGCAAGTTGTGCAAGATATGAAAGTAACCATTATTTCAGAATGGTTGATGTTTCAGCCCTAACAGTTATTGTGACAACCACAATGAGCTAATCAATATAGCATCTAATTATGTATTCCAGTGTGTAAGATTATAGCGACAACAAAGTAAAAATACCAACACTTGAAAGGATATGTCAAATACTTAAGAAGTTTTGAGTTTACATATAAATAGAAAGGTATAAAATCATGTTTAACAACAGAAAGGGATTAATAAATATGGGAGCTATGGTCGTCAAAGTAGTGATACTTTTGTAAAGGTAATTTAATTTGCAAGGCTAAAAAGGGATGTCTACCTATAACAGCACAACACCAGCTCCATCCCTAAAAAGAATGCAGGAGCTCCGATCTATCCAATCAACATATCTAGAAAGAGCATCTGCTCCAATAACCAAAACATTTTTAAATCCACCACTTGTCATTGTTCCAAGAATACTAACCATAAGTAAATGAATTATACAAAAAAAAAATGGATTTGTCAGCAATCAGAATAGACAGAACTCACCTTAAGAAACCCAACACAAAGCCAATACAGGAAGTTGTAATGTCAAAAGCCAGGGCTTTTATACAACCCACCTCACTTTGCACCTGATATCAAAATTGCATTTTTTTTCTAATATAGAATCATGAGTATGAATAATTAATGCAAAACTTTACAGAAAAATATCTAAAATCTACACGTAGTAAATTGTATTTGTTAAAATTATACAAATTGACACAAAAAAATACCAATTTAATATGGTTAAGGGGAAAAAAGGTTATGTCCTAAAGACATAGGTTGTTAGCATGCAAAAACTTAATCCTAACAATAAAATGAGATCCAAACAAATTGGAACTTTTGAGAGTTGAAAACAAAATATTTAATAGACCCTTGGTTGGATCCCATTTAAAAACTGGAACAATTATATATTTCCATAAAATCAACACATGCACAATCATTAATATCAATTACTTTTCATTTGGATATCATGAGGCAAGCCACTTTCTGGTGGCTACCACATGCAATTTTCATTCAAACCCAATAGGAATGTAGTTGCAGAAAGATGTTCATATACCAACATAATTATCGATATAGATGGAATACTTTGTGGTACCATTTTATTACATATGTGAGAAGCAAATACTACTAACAGAGAACTAGAAATTTTTTAACAACATAATACACATGCACACAAGAACAATTTTTGAAGACACCAAATCATGCCAGTGATTGCAAAATGTATCCCAATGAGAAACTCTTACAGTGAAGTTCTTTGATTAAGTTTGTGTAAATACATTTGAAATTGGTTGCTACCTTGCATAGGTAACAAATGTAGCCTCAATCACAAGGCCCACAACATTGAAGGAAGCTCATTTGTTGAAAATTCAAAACATTAAACCTAGCTATTGACTGAAGTGTGGTTTACTGACCATGGGACATGTGGGTTAGAGGACCATCAAATTCTACTGAATGATTAAAATAGAATCTTCTTAACTGTGATATTTCATATGTTGTGTCGATTAGTCTAGTTAGTCATATGAAAAATATGCTCAGTTTCTCGTCTTGGTTATCGTTTGCTTCTAGTTTTCCTGTGTTCTAACGTCCATCTAGTATCAAATGTTTCAACCATTTGTAATTTTTTTTCTTTATGCAATATGCAAAGAGGTTTTCAATACCTTTGCAAATCAAATAGGGAATGTCTAGATCACCATATATATAATTCTATAAATTTTATAGAATTTTATATATGGTGATATAGACATGCCCTATTTCATCTGCAAAGGTATTGAAAACCTCTTTGGATATGCTGGCAAGTGGCAACTCTCAGCTATGAGGGTTTCACTGTCCAAGCAAAAATTAAAATTTAAAAAAGGGAACAACATAGTCTCCTTAGGGAATGAAAAAACAATTACAAGCTTCTTTTTTATACATCTTATAGGTTATTTCCTTGATGATTTTTTGATCAGATTTTGAACCGCTATGAGACTCAACTCAAACAAATTCATGAATAGGTGGCTAAATGGTAAATACAAGTATGCTCCAAAAGGATAGAGGATATTGACAGTGATGTTGTTATAAAAAATTCTCTTCAATCACTAAGAAGCAAGCTAATAAAATAAGGAAAATAGGGATGCTTATCTTGTGGAAAATAAGGATGCTTTGCATATATTATGAAAAGGCACTATAAACTAATTGCAAGGAATAACATACTAAAATATGATAGAATGATCATCTTTGACTCATAGATTTGCAAACAGGAGGCACAAGTTCATTCAGAAAGCAAAAGGATTTTCACAAGGCAATACAAACTATTTGTGAGAAGCAACAGACTAAACTAGGATAACAATCATATGCTTTAAGTCAGAAATTTTCACAACATGTACAGATTCCTCCGCATGCAGCAAAAGAATTTTGATAAGAGAAATTATATACAATACCTACCCTATATAAGAGAAATTATATACAAGAACATCCTTGAAATTTTCCAGGAATGTCTCAGGTATGGCCAGCAAGTCCCTTCATCCCCAATGAAATCCATCGCACAAAGGGACATTTCCTTACTCCCCAAAAAACCAAAATAGTGGGTATGATATTTTCTTTTTCTTTTTTTTGGGGGGGGACACAAGAATAACAAAGGATAATGTCAACCATTTTATCATCAACTTGTAGTTAACATCTTTAGATCCATGTTCAGCTTAGTGTTGCTGAAATTTGAAAATGGACAATCCAAACTAGAAGCAACTAGTTCTAGTACTGCTTTGAGCATTTCCAGTCAGAACACCTCTCACAGAGATAAATGACACAACAAGCTTGCGGAAATATGAACTGGTGGAATTTTATTATATGGATGCAGATTTTACATAAAGATGTTTTCTTTACAGAGATCGACAAGTATTACCGGAGGCTACCTGGCAATAAATAGACTCTGCCTCAAAAATTTCACAGACTCACAAATTTACAGACTTTTCCTATTGGTTCAGCCACTTTAGGTTCTCACCAGTGCCGAGCACACTGATGCGCAGGCTTCCAAACCAAACCTATAAGACCTGAGTGAATATTTTGTGATGCAAGCAGATCAGACACTATGGTCTGCAGATGCAGAGCAGGAAAATCACTCGACACAAAACTCAAGACTCAAGACTCTTTCCAAACACGAATGAATCTTACTTCGCAGCTATCTCTTATTTATAAGGCTGGAAGGGAACAAGCATCCGTGAATGGACTGTGTCCAGACTGATGACTCAGAAATAAAGTACCGGACAGACCTGGGCAGATCGCCGAAAGCAAGATTCGGGCATAGGACAATATTGTCCTATGTTATCTCGTCCCTACTCTTTTTCAGAGAGCCTGAGGCATGTGGGGACCGAATCTTGGTACATACAGTAATTTACACAGAGGATATTCATAAAAGAGAACCCTCAAAAGACTGAAATGACTAAAAAGATGAGATATGCAAATCTCAAGATGTACAAAGTGGAGATTCCAGGACGAGGGAATCCACAAAAGCTCATCCAGCACCATAGTCGGCTAGAAAGACATCAACCAAAGGTGTAATAATCAATTTGTGGGTAAGTGTAGTACTGGTAATTCCATCTTTCAATCAAGTAATTGGAATAATATTGTACCCACACTTCTTTTTCAGTTTCCCAAGTTGAATTATCGTGAGGATCTGGTAAATCTAATTCATTAAGGTTCATGAATGGGTTTAATTCTGGATCAGCTTGTTGATGGAATTCTTCGTAGCTGGTACTCAGAATTATTTTCCTGCACTTATAGTAATTCATTACGAACCATCTCACATGGCCACATCTTCTGACACCATTCAAAAAATCTGTACTGTTAATATTTAGCAAATCTCCTATTGTTTTATCCAAAACCAAAGTCATCATCGTGCTGTTAGGACTGAAATTTGGTATTCTCAACATGCCCATGGAGTATGGTTTCATGATAAGTGGGGATAAGCCATATTTCTCCCACCAATCCATGAACCATCCTGGAACAGGGTCATCTTCTTCCATGTCTTCTACTGGAGTATCTTCAAACAAAAAAGAAAACTGCAAGGAATAAAACATATTAGTGGAAAAATTCTGCAGATTCATTGCTGTGTAGAAAGCCTCTTGCTGCCGATCCAAATCATAATTTTCCCTGTGAAGATGATTGTCAAACCTTCTGAATGTTACATGACAACTAGTGATCCTATTATCATCTTCATGATCTCTCTCAATTACATAAGCAATGCTCCCAATTTGCCTTAGATAATCCAGGGCTTCAAGAGCTTCATTATTTGCTTCATCTTGATGAGGATCTGTCCAAAGGAAATCAATGCCTGTCCTATACCTGACTTCTTTTATTGGTCGCCAATCTTCATCATGGTCTAGAAGACTTGTTTCCAAATCATATGAAATCCATCCAGATGAAGTCTCAATTTCTACAGTATCTTCATGTCTTCTGATGAAATTGCATTGCAGACTCATTATTGAATGTTCAGATAAAAACTCTCTGCTCAACATATCTGCAAAACTGTTCTTATCTCCTTTGACAAATTCAATATCAAAGTTATATTGACTGAGTTGCATAATCCATCTTACCATAGCAGCGTCTTCAAAATCACATTTGTGAATGGCATATTTTAATGCTTGGCAGTCTGTTTTGATGGTGAATTTGGTGTAGATGACAAAATCTCTGAATTTTTCTATTCCCAAACAAACTGCTCTAAGCTCTTTCTTCAGACTTGACCAATTCAATTGATTTTTGGCCCATAATCCAGATGCATATTGACATATCTCAATCTCATTTTTACTGCTGGGGTTCTTTTGGCACAAGACTGCTCCCCAACCTTCATAACTAGCATCTGGCATAATGATTTTCTCCCATTCTTCTCTGATAGGGGGGAGAGGCTGAATATTTTTGACTTTCTCTTTTATTGCTCTGACTGCCTGTGTGCAGTCACCATTCCATGGAATTGGATCCTTCTGAAGCCTTTTATTCAACAATTTTCTTTCTTGTGCACAATGCTTCAGAAACTTAGAAATGTAATTCAGACTTCCCAAAAATATTTGCTACTGTGTTTTATCCTTAATTTCATCAGGGAAGTGATCAACAAAATTCAAACTCCTTTGGATTACAGTATAGGATCCATACTGTATATTGTAACCCAAGAAGTCTATCATTGGCCGAAATAACTTCATCTTGGATTCTGATAATACAATACCCATTTCTTTGACCCTGCGAAGAAAGATTTTCAAATGTTTAACATGGTCAGCAATATTATCAGAATGAATCAGTAAATCATCAATATACTTTTTCAGGAATTCCTCCATTCCTTCAAAAGTTTCATCCATTATTCTCTGGAAGGCTGAAGGAGCATTAATTAGGCCGAATGGCATGATATTCCATTCATAATGCCCTTCAGGTACAGAGAATGTTGTCTTCCATTTGTCTTCCTCTTTGATTCCTACTTGCCAAAAACCAGATTTGAGATCAAATTTGGAGAATATTTTTGACTTTGATATCTGGGCAAGTATGGAGGATGGCTTTGGCAAAGGGTATGCATCATAATCCAAAATACTATTCAGAGGTTTGTAATTCACAACTAACCTTGGCTTTCCTCTGGCAATTTCAGCATGCTTATTAACATAAAATGCAAAACATGCTATGGGGCTCTTACTTTTCCTGATAAGCCCTTTCTTTAAGAGATCCTTTATTTCTTCTCTGCAAAGCTTCATCTATTCTTCATTCATTGCCACTGCTTTGGATCTCCTTAATTTTCCACTAAAGTCTTTTTTGAGAGGAAGCTCTACTTCCTGTTTCTTAATATGCCAGAAAGCATTTGGATCGTGTGAACAACATTCTTTGAATTTAGCAGTGAGATTTGCTATTTTAGAGGCATATTTTCCATTATCCAAATGGTCTTCTGTTTTTAATACTTCTCTTTTTACTTCCATTTTTGCCAGAATATTTTCCATTCTCTCCAGTCTTTTAATCCTAATTGGAGAATTAGAATTAATAAATGGAAAAAAAACTTCCTTATTCTCAAGGCTGATAAAATATCCATACCTCTGGGTTTTTGTATCAAATTTTGCTCCATGCATGCTAAAATTCTGAAAAAATGGGGTCCCAAGGTACATTGCACAATCTAGTCCTGGGACAACGGGACAAACCAAATGAACTCCGATCTTTTTTGTAAGCATAACATCTATTTCTGCTTCATACTTAGTGGGGATATCACCACTTGCAGTAATCACTCTCGGACATGTTGTTGGCCGTCGATGATGCATACCAACTACAGTATCACTTACAATATTTAATCTGGAACCAGTATCCATAAGAACTTTCCAAAACTCATACTGGTTTCCAATCTTTACCTTCATTTTGACACAATACATGACATCTCTATTCATGCTATTGCATCCAAAATTTGTTCTTGGCCGTTTCCTCTTCTTCTCCTTCTTCCCGACTGTACTGCTGCTGAACTTGTCCTGGATGATAAGTCCAGTTTTCTATTTTTCCTGAAATAGGGCCTTGTGATGAAGAAGCAGGAGATGCCTGTGCATTCAATATCCTTAGACTTAGTTCATTGTGTTTTTCAACACACATTCTCCTGTTCTCCTTGATTGTTTTTCTCAATTCCTTAATTGCCTGATGAACTACAGGCAAAGTCTGTGGCAGATCTTCTCCAAAATCTTCATTTATAAACTGTTTGGTTAAGGCCTCTACTGAGAAAAGAGTAGCAGGAGGTACATACCCTTTATTTGGAGAATTCTTAATATTAGAAGGTGTTTTCTTCAAATGTTCTGTTAGCAAAGATCTGTACATATCTTTCATCTGTGGATCAGTAGCAGCCATCATCTATGCAAAAATATTTTTGTTGGTCTCATCATAATCAGTCATCCTCATTCTGACTGCATTACATGTACAAACATCAGGATCATCACAGTCACAATATTTACATTCTGTACAGTGTGGGTCATTACAAAATTCTTCATCAGATGACTCTTCTGAGTCAACAAAGTTAAAATCATTTTCAGACCCAGAATCAGAAGATACAAGCTCATCACAGCTGCTAGGAAGATCAAAAGAATTTATCTTTGCTTTCTTATTTCTATATTGAACTTTCTTCTTAGATGAATCCTTCTTTTTGTTTGGACAGTTTGGAGCTGTGTGGCCTTTTTTGTTACAATTTTAACAAATTATTTCTCTGTCCTTGGAAAAAAAATTTGTATGCTTATAAGGTTTTTCTTTGTGATGTTTTCCTTTTGGTTTTTCTTGGCAAATCTGGTAATTCTTTTTGAAAGGTCTTTTCTTTCCTCTCTTATGCCCCTCAGAATTGCCAGCTTTACCAAGGTGCCATTGCTTACAGAGCTGTTGGTAACCATGAGGCTTTTTAGGATTAGTAGCTACTCTAGCAATCTTCATTTGTGAACATAATTCAACAATGATAGCCTTTACAGCTTGTATGATTATACCAAATTTATAATCACCAACCTTCCCTGGTAATTTATTGACAATAGCAAAAGAAACCCATTGGGGAAGGGATGCAACAAAAATTTCCTTCCATTTTGGCTCAAGAATGAGATCTGGAGTCAATGTGTGCAATCTGTGAAGGAATTTATTAAAGTATTCATCAAAGTGCTGCATATTATGCAATTTCATGGCCAGCAGAGTAATGGTCGTAATATCATTGGTTATCTGGGGGAAACCAATGAAATTGACAGTAATGGCATAGAGGAGTTTTCCTATCATATTGCTGACAGGCATATGAGTAACAGGGTCTATGTGAGTAGTGCCATCCTCATTTAAGACAATAGCGTGTTCCCAATCTGCAAGGAGGCTTGGCTCTTTCAATGTCTCAGCTTTTAGCCAAGAATCTAATGTTCCCTCAAATCCTCCAATTATTCTTCTTGTAGCATTAGTAGGACCTATGTCATCTGCAAGATAAGTCCTATAACAAACAAGCATGGAATGTAAAACAGACATGATTTCAGCCTCAGTGCAATTGTCAATATTCCATGAGTAAGTAGAATTTGCAGACCAATCCTTATGATATTCAGATTTCATAAGGTCTCTGCGATCAGGAGCAGGGTTCCAAGTAGTCTCCCATCTCGATCTGGAAGATGTAGCATTGACCTGATCTTTATCATCATCAGATTGTTCTTGGTCTGTCACAGAGAAGTTATTGATACAGATTTCAAGATCTTCAATTTGTGGTTCTGCTTCTATCTTATGAAGACTCATGTCAAATAATGATGCTTCTATCTTATGAATACTTGTATCAAAACTTTCTTCTTCATCTTTAGTGGATGAATCTTCAAACATGAAATTAGAGGATTCAGGCTTGCTTGATTCTTCAGTTTCTTTGGATTGTTTTATGGCAGGATGTGAGCTAAAGAAACTGGGATTTGCAAACAAAGAATATGGATGAGAGGAAGTAGGAGGTGGAAAGGTTATAGAACTGGGTGTCCTGATGAGGCTTTCCACAGAAGGAGTAATAGAATATGGAACAGAAGTCTTGGGTTCTGAAAATATAGTTGCAGATTTATAAGCTTCGACCCTAGGCTTCTTTTTCAGGGATATCCCTTGAGATACTTCCCAAACTTGTTTTTTGACAATATCTAGGGAATTATTGATCTTCACTATTTCTTTTCCACGAGTAGAGGTAGCTTCATGGGTCTTTTTTTCTATCTGTCCTGTCTGTAAAGATAATCTGTCAAGACTCTTAGCAAGAGCCTTATCATTTTCTGCTAGAGTAGTTACACTGCTATTCAGACAAACTGTGTTATAATCCTGTTTTCTCAAAATACTTTCAAGCATGGTCTTCATTTCAGAATTAGCAGTTTCAATACTCTCAAATTTAGAACTGACAAATTTCTCAAGACTAGACAGAGCTAAATTAGTCCAATTAGTAGCAGCAACAGCATCTCTTGCTACTAGGTTAGGATCATCAGCATGAGATGGAAGCAATTTGTACAATTTTCCATCTTGACTTCTTATCACAAAATTTTTCCAAGGGGGAAACTCTGTGTCTATTTCCAAAAGGCTTCCGTCAAGGAGTTCCCACTTGTGTTTATTTGGAGTTCCAGTCCGTATCATGTTTACTTGGAGCTGGGAACAAATCTTTCTTAGTAATTTTTCTCCTTCAATTTGAACAGTAATCAGAGATCTAGGAATATTTGGCTTGTTTAACATGCTCTGAATCTTTGGCTGAAAAACATGGGCTTTCAAAGGAGGAGGAATTACTACAGGATTTTCTTTCAGCTTTTCTTCTACAAATTTCTCTGGATCCTTGATTCTCCTTTGCTTTGCTTGGTTTCTGAATTGTTTCAACAAGGATTGTTCTATTATATTTGTAGAAGGGTAATACCATTCATAGAATGATATCCACTGATTTTCTGCCTTCATCCATTCTTTCCATTTTTCAACATTATGTCTGTTGAAGGCAGGGCGATCATCTCTTGGAAGAAGCATTACTTCTTCGAAGTACAAATGTTCTTTTTCATGTGTAAACATATCCCAATTGAACATTTTCCTTTTCCATTGATCTTTTGGATCATATGGACCGATACCTTTAAAAATCTTTAAAAAGGAAACTATCTCTAAATCAGAAGGGATTTCTACATGCTTTGGAATCCTATCAATAAGATTTCTTCTGTATTCAAGAATAGGTGAAGAATCAACATAACCCAAAGCATAAGTGGAAGAACTAGAAACTGTATGTACAAGTAGTTCTTCTTGTGGGTTAAAGAATACCACTTTTTTTTAGCTTTCCTCGGAGGAATCAGACGGAGGAGTGAATCTGATCATATTGATCCTGTGATGGTCTGATGACTCACCATGTGGTGTAGGCGACTCTGAGGAGAATTGGTAAAATGTTTTTGAGCAGTGTGGATGATCATAGACTGAGCTGAATGGCTGAGATGGGCCTGGCTGTGAAAATATTCTTCTGATGGAATCATATACTGCTTGGTCAATTACAAATTGCGGAGGTGTAGAGGTTTGAGCAGGATGTAATTGGCTAATTGTGGTTGGAACTGTAGAGATAGAAACAGAGGGTCCACCATGTTGAACTATGTTAACTCTGGGAAATCTTGTGGTAACTTTACCGTCAATCTCAGTAATGATTGACTGTGCTGCAGCAACAGGTTTTTTTATGGGTTTTCCCCAATTGGTTACCCAGTCGTCAGGAGGACACAAATCGTTGCGGGAAACATAGACTGGTGCTACAGGATTACAGGATGAGTCATACTGGATGAGAGTGACTCGACCTTCATCTTTGTCAGGGGTGTGTAACACAGCAGGAATTGTGGTATTATAAAATCGGACACAAGTAATATAAAAGATGGCCAAATTTTTTGATTTTGTTTTGAAGTTTTCATATCCTGCAGTCTGAATACCTAATGTTAGGCATTGCAGGAAATTTCGGTCATCTAATGCAACAGAAAAGTCTGGAAAAACATCATACTATACAAGGCCTTCAGCAAGGCTTGTCTGAATGCCACCTATCATGGCTTGTGTAAATGTAGTCCATCGATTATCAAATAGGGCTGAGAATACATAGGCTTTTTGGCCTTTTCTATGCAACGCATTCAGTCCTATCCTCACCATCCCTAGATGGGGGTACTGATAACCAGCTTTGAGGGCTGCTTTGATATGTTTGGCCTCTAAGAGAGAGATGGTCAACATAACATTCAATGTTAAATTAGCTTTAATGGATTTTTCTTTGATTTTTATCTGGCTGAGGGCACGGAAATTAAAAGAGGAAATTCCTCGATAAACATCCTAAGGAGAGACTGGTGGAAGTTTCCAGTTTATAGTAGGGTCTGTTTCTTCTTGCTCAATTATTGCAAAATTACCAGAAGTAGATTCAGATCGACATAAACCTTCTAAACCAGATCTCAGTTCTTCTTCAGTCTTTATAGATTTAAAATTCTTTGTTCCAAATATTTCCATAGACTCAGAAGATTCAGTAGATGAATTTCTAGATGCATCCATTGTAGATTTTAGAAGCATAAATACTCGTTCAAAGACTTGCAGAAAATGATGAAAGTAGAATTGTGGCTTTCTTCTGAAGGAGAAATTGCGTCTTCTTCGCGTACCGAAGTACGAATTCTCGTCCAACGTCTTCAACACCCTCCAACGCCAACACCGGAAACAACGGGCTCAAACGCTATTCAGGACTCAAGCGAATTCGCGATCCACTCAAACAATATCTCACAGCAAAATCCACTCAAACAATACTTGGCTCTGATACCATTTCTACAGGACCTCTCACAGAGATAAATGACACAGCAAGCTTGCGGAAATATGAACTGGTGGAATTTTATTATATGGATGCAGATTTTACATAAAGATGTTTTCTTTACAGAGATCGACTGTCATTGCATTTACTGGACTTTCTACCAACACCCATGAAGCAAGAATTGATTAGTTTTTCCAAAAACTTCTAGTTCAGGAAAAAACTGATCAAACTGGATAGTTTGACCAATTTTGCACCATTGTAGCCCTAACCCCAGAAAAAGGAAAAAATAAACCTACAAAAAATCCTAACATTGCCATAAACCTCATTTCCCATCTATTTAATCATTCCCCATATATTTGCTTCACAAACTTCTCATTGATCATTTGAGTAGCAAAGAGCGTTGATTCAACAATATTCTTGTGCTGATTCATAGTGCTTCTCAGTCTGATTCATAGAGTTTACCGATGATTTGGAGCACTCAAGATTTGATTGGGGAGTTTCTTGGATCTATTATTAAACCTAATTTGGATTAAGACTTGGGGTATTGATTTGAAGATTTGATTGGGGTGATTCTTTTGTTTTTGGTAATGTTGTAAACATCATGTCAGCAAAAATATAGCCAAGAATCAAGAAAAGAAAATATTGACAACATCAAGAAAATATCACAAAAAATAGGCTAATTTTAAAAATACAAAATTATTCAAAGATACAAATAATTGACTTTATGCCCCTCCATCGATGAGTAGGGAAAATAATTTCATGTATCTCATGATAATATCGAGATAGTTACAATATTCTCATGCTATTTTCGAGAATGAAAACACTGCACAGTTTATCAACAATAATATTGTTTTGGGGTAAAATTTGTGACATTGCAATAATACCAGGACCGTGATAATCACAATGTTTGCAACACTAGTTTTTGGAGCTACTCTTTTGCCGATTCCAGATGTTGATTCAATCTGTTCCTACAATTGATTTAGATCTTCTCCTGGAACTGATTCATAGTGAAGACTTGGAACTTGTAAATATATTTACAAATATTCTTCAAACACTATTTCTCTTAAGAGAGTTTGTTAAAAAATCTAGAAATTAAATGCAAGGCTTTATTTGCAAATTATTTATTTGGTCGAAACAACACCTAGAAAATATACTAGGGAAAATTCAATATTTATCTAAAGACTCAGCCAAATTATAATTTGACATGCAAGCTGCTACTAAAAGCTATAACACGAGGCTAAATATATGCAAGAAGAAATGGAAGTGAACATGATAATGAAAACCATAGATCTAAAGACTTCACTACTCATCCTGCTAGGGATACCTTTATAATCCCAATCCATCCAAAACATGACGGTGATTATCACACAAAGAACACAATCCTAACAGGTAAAGAGTTGACTCAATCTTTGTATCCAACAGGCAACAACACCCTTAGTTCTTAGCCCATCATT
Organism: Pinus tabuliformis; assembly: GCA_031772625.1. Classification (NCBI taxonomy): domain Eukaryota; kingdom Viridiplantae; phylum Streptophyta; class Pinopsida; order Pinales; family Pinaceae; genus Pinus; species Pinus tabuliformis. Next base: position 1,586,269,729 of record CM062819.1, on the reverse strand, counting down.
GATAACAAATGGAGGAAGTTGCTTGGGAGTGCATGGCTATATGGTGACATGATGCAAAGATAAATTAAAATCTAAGTTCAACAGGATACAGATAGGGATATGGACACAGATTTTCCAATTTTTTGAAAAACTGGGATCCAGATATAGTAGGAAAATGGCAAGTACAAAAATATTTTGTAATATATATAAAGAGAGACAATTAAAAAAAAACAGTCAATAATAAAAAACATTCAGGAATGACAAGAGTAAAACTACAAGTTTATAACCAAAACCAAAAAAAGAAAATTCTAATGCATGTTACCATTAGCGATCCATGTATTATAACTGCTAATTTGATAAGTCATAACCACCATTGACTATTGATAATTTTGAAGACCATCTCGGCATGAGAACATCACAATTCATAACAATATTTTTGTAAGCAGCATCCACATGTCCATATCAACAGTGAATAAAGGGGTGTCTTGAAGACCATGGAAAGACTAAATAACAATGTTAGTGAAGTGACCAACATCATAGCACATAAGGGTAGAATATACATTGAGAAAAAACCTTGAACATGATGATAGATAAAACCTTCTCAAACCTTGACACTGTACAAAACATTAAGTAAAATGATTGGCCTCTAGTTTCTCACCATATCCCTTTCTATTCCTTTAAGAATAAGATTGATCAAATATGCATTTACCTGCTCCCCCATGTGCCTATTTCCAAGGATTTTCAACACACCCCAAGGAAACACTTACATGAATTCAAGACACATTTCTAGCCATTGAAATGGTAATTATAACAAAACAACCCAACATCAAAGCGATTCCCTACAACAAAAACTAACATTAACAAGTTAACAAATAAATGCACGCAGAACTTCACATTTAACTTCAATGTCACTACAGTTCATTTTTAGGTTAGTCAGATTCTTCTATTTTAATCAATGCAACAAAGGTAATGAGTTTAAACTTTAAATGCATACCCTTATATCAAATTATACACAAAAATTGTCACAACAAAGCCCAAATGTTGGCTACAAACATCATCTCAAAACCAAAAACACAGCAATACGAGGAGTTTTGATATCAAAAAAATTGTGAATTGTATAATTTCAAAATCCAACACCTCTGAATTGAGATTAGCCTAGACAAACACAATTTCTCACTAAGCCAATCAATAGATGATAAAAAAGAATTGTTTGCCACTCAATAAAATGCATCTAAACTCCATGTTAACTGCTATAACATCAATAAAATATGATACCATCATGATATAGATCCTATAACTAATAAATCCCCATAAAAATTCTAAAGATATAGCATAATATCTCTAGTCCAAGTATCTCCCGTATTGTGGAAAACATTAACTCAAACAATTTGAACCAAGCAGAAACATGGGAAATCAAAAAAATATGGAGTACAAATACATTAAAGTGTCATAGCAAAGTTAATGATAATTATTCAGCTATAGATCGAATAAATATCATATGATACTAACTTAGATAGCACCACCAAAAAGATCATATGGAGTAGACGTACACATCAAAACCAAGTTAACATCCTCTGGCTTGACTTTTTCCATTTCAAGGGCTCTTCTAGATGACTCTACAACTAAACCAATTAGTCTTTCATCACTTGCAAAGCAAAGTGAGCTTAATGACCTTTTATTCCATGTAAGTGAGGAGGTTTTGGCAGGCTTTTTTTTAGTATCCACAAAAAATATCAATTTTAGACTTTCCTTCATCTATTCCTTCCTTTGAGTACAATTATTCAATCCCCATTCTTACATAGTAAGCCTTATTTCCTTCCATATGCAAGAGTTCCTAATTAAGTGTTCCTTGTAATGATGCTCCCTAATTCTTCATTAAATATAAGATCTAGTACTACTCAGAGTCTCAATATGTAGGGAAAATATGTTTTCAACTTATAGAACTTTAAATGGTCATTCGAGTTAAAAAACCTTCAACAACTTTGTAGTCTTTGTTGTTTCTAAGGCCTTTGGGATTGCACATACAATACCAAGCCTTGTTGGCTAGGGATAAGCTTTCTTAATAGCCTGTTAGTGCTACATCCACTCATGTTCCCAACATCAACATCAAAGTTGAGGTGCCTCATTTGATTAATCCACAAAAACTGAAATGATTCGATTTCCTAGTGACAATGTGTTTGTAACAACACTTTCCCAATAACTATAAAACCTGAATATAGAATTTTGGTAGCTACCTCACATAGAACGTGTTAGCAATTTTGAATTCCAACATCTCTATCCACTTTCTTAATCTAACAAATAAGATTTTCTAGCAAGCAATCACAAAAAATGTATATTTACATAAAATCTTTGGAGGCTTTCTAGCATTAGCTGCAAAATTAATCAACAACAAATATTTTACAATAGCTCTAGTCATCATCAAATAAGTAAATGACACTTGGAGTGTTACTATAGTGATCCATAGAATTAGAATTTGATTGTATTGTAACTAGAAGGAGTGAAGATGGCACTTAAAATTTTGGGGCACGAGAAGTTTCTTCTGTTATCAGAAAAAGATGATTAGATGCATTATTTTCATAATCAGATGATCCTCCAACATCACCAGTATTTTCAACAAAATACCTTCCCATTTGGCCTATTTCATGTCAGTGGTAATGAAATTTTCTACAAGACTACCGCTACTGGTTTGTTGCAAATTAGAAGATAGAAGATGGGGCATGCCTAGTGTTTTTCTAGGCTTGCCACCAATGGGAATGGGAATGGAGAATGTAAATTTCGCACTACAATATTAGTATCACCTTCTGTGCCTACTTCCATGACACCACTGGCATACTGAGCATTTTCCAAAGAAAATCAATTGTGCAAAAGGGAACTTAACTAGCTTTGGTGTAATGCATTACAACCCAAAATCAATGATCCAGAATTCAAGATTCTATTTAGGAGAACTACGAAAGTGACCAATATCATCATGTTGTACTCTTTGAGAGGTGAGAGAGTTCATATTGGGAAACATATAATTTGATATTATTGCTCCAATATTACTTAGCTTGCAGTCTTGTTTCAATCACAATTCCACCTACAACAATTAACCCTTCACATGCGAAATGTTTCTACTTGATATGTCAGGGATGGAAAGATTGTGGGGTGAGGAATTGCCTTGGGATTCTTGTCCAAGTTGAGTAATTTGCAACATCAGGCATTAATTAACTATTGGGTGGTGGAGGTTCCGCGTAATAGTTTTGGGTCTGATAGCCTAGAAGTTAGGATAAAAATATTATAAACCTCCGAAATATGCAAAGCGCAAAATGTAAAAAATCGAGTCAAAGGGTTGTCCGCCCAAGAAATAATATAGAATAATAGGAAGTAAGTCAGTCCACAGACCATAGGAAGGTATAAATAGAGCATGTCTCTATGGGGAGAAGGTTGTTCTTTTGGTATGATCTTGGATCCGAATTGTAATGGGTTTTTGAGGAGAAAGGTCTGAAAGCGTCTGTATGTTCGAGCCAAGGGTACTAAGGAGGAGGTAGAGGCTCTGCAGCTGTGTGCGCAGAGGCCTAGAAGAGTCCGCAGCTGTGTGCGCGGACCCCTGCAGCTGAGTGCATAGTGCAGATATGGATGTATTGGTGATAAAGTGGAAATAAAGATAAGTTGCTTATGTAATTTTGTGTTAAATCTGAATTATCACGGATCTAGCTTTTTGTATGGTTAAAATAACTGTTTGATCTATGCGCATATGCTTCCGTTATGAATGTATGTCAATCTAAGTTTATTCTAAGTGAGTGAACTGGTTAAATCTGATAAATGTTTGCTTAAAGACCCTGCTAAGTAGATTTGATTTATAATACCTCAATGAGTAATTAATATTACAAATTAACCCGAATTCCCAAGGGTGTGGAAACCTGGTTCCAGCACCCTCCCCTACTACCTCGGGTGACACCTCAGTCCGTCCTCCGTGGACTGTTACCGAAAGGGCCGGTAGCTGCGGGATTTGTTTGGCTAAGTAATTCTTTCGAACCTGGGTCAGGCCCATATAAGCCAACAAATGGTTCCGTTTCTAGGACTGGGATCTGCCTAAGGGGTGTCTAATGTGGAACATGGGGACTCTATAGAAAAGGAATTGAAGGATCGAAGGGACCAGGAGTAGTAGTAGTTCAGAGTACGGTGGCAGAGTTGACAATAACGAGCGCGATCCAGCTACTGATATTCAAAGGAGCAGGAAGCAAAGACCCAGAACAATTTTGGTTCATACTGACCTTAGTATGGAACATACATAGAACTACAGATGATAATATCAGAAAAGCTACCTTGGTTAGCGCGATGCAAGACTGGCCATTGACATGGTACATAAAGTACTCTAGCAATCACCCAACTGCAGGGACAACAGAAATCTAGATTGAACTGAAGAAAGAGTTTAGTTGGCCAAAGTCAAAAACATAGTCAATCATAGGGTTCAAAGAGATCACGATGATGCCTGGTGAAACTCCATGGGATTTGGACCAAAGACTGAAGAGTACTATTCGCGAGGCTAACATGACATTGATGGATGCACAGCATTGTGCTTGGTTTATGGCATCCTTAACACCACATATGAGGACAACTTTGTCACAACAGAAGATCTCAACCTAGGCTGAAGCATTAGAAATAGTGATGAGGTTGCACGAAACTCCGTTACAAGACCCTGGGTTGGGAGTTCAACAAATCCAAGCGTAGATCCAAAATTTGCATTTGGAAATGAAGTTAAAACAAGCGCGACCAAAAGTCCAGGAGGAAGTATGGTGTATAAAGTGCAGGAGCCAGGGGCACGATAAATATCATTGCCCAATCTCAGTGAATTATGTGGCAACGGGGGGACCAACACCATTGCGACCAGAGGCACAGGCAGGGCCAAGCACAACAACCCTGCTCTGGTGCGCAATCTGTCAGGTAGGAGGAAAACACAACATTGATAACTGTCATCTACTGCCAAAATACAACTAGACCCTCAACAACTATTTTGCAACTTTTGTAGATCGGTGGGCCATGAGGAAAGAGACTGTCATAGCTACCAATTATTAATGGACCAGTCACCTGCTTATAGAATGCATACTGAGGCGCGAGGTCAGGATCGAGCCGCAGCAATCGCAAGTGGTGGGTTCCAGGGCCATGGATGGGGACAGCGTAGAATGGGGCCAGGAAGGGGTCGTGGGTAGCTAATTTGTTACAACTGCAGAGGTCCAGGACATTACACGCGGGATTGTACCAACCAAACTAGAATTTCATGCAGTTATTGTGAGCAATTCGATCATGAGCTGATAGATTGCCCTATGTTGATAGCACAAATTTGTGAAAAAAGGGTAGCGCAACCAACCACAACCCAGAACGTGCAGATGATGAGGTCCAAACCCTGCAAGGAAGATCCCAAAGTAAACATGGTACTGAGAAGTGGCACGGCCATAGGAGTAGATAAAAGGAACTTAAGTAAGGAAGACATAGGGGTTGGTAAGGAGACATATCTGGAAGCTAGGGAGAGCTTCGCAAAGGTCTCTACCCTAGGTAGTAGGGATTAGCCTGAGCCAGACAGGGATCCCTCGATGATAACTAACTTTTTAGAGACATGCATAAAATTTCTTCGTGACAACAGGGCAATTAAAGGCTTACAGGAATTGATAAATAGATGCGCAGGATGGAGTGAACCTCACGTAGTTTGAAAGTTTGGGAGACATGCGTTGCGGACCGGGAGGGACTGCGACTAACAGCACAGATCAGCGATTATGAGATGGATTAGGTCATTCTAGATCTGGGCTCAGATGCCAACGTACTGCCTAAACAGACTTGGGAGCGCATGGGTAAGCCTACACTACAATGGTCCCCTATCCAATTACGGATGGCAAACTAGCAGAAGGTCCTGCCCATGGGAAGGTTGCAAGGAATTATGGTAGATATTGATGGCGCAAGTACTCGGATGAACTTTGAAGTGATTGAAATCATGGATGAAAGTACACCTTATCCTGCATTGTTAGGAATAGACTGGGCCACTGACATGAATGGGGTTATTAATTTAAAGAAGCGAACAATGATATTTGAAACAAAGTTGCTCCGCGTAGTCGTTCCACTAGATCCGGTTGAAGGACCGTGCTATATTGAACCTGTGCACAACGAAGAAAGAAATGATGAATCAGATGGTATCTACATAATGGCTGCACAAAGGCAAGAATGGGTCAAGACAATGGAGGATAGAAGAATATCATGGGGCTATGTAGAGTCTTGCACCACCGACTCAGATGAAGAAGACGAGCGGTGGCGTAACAGGTTGAACGAAGTGACCATGCTACACTGCAATATGGTGACTAAATCTCTGTATTGTGTAAGGGCCCAGGATCGCGAATTGCCAACATATGATGGGCTGACAATAATAGATGAATTCCTGACCAAATTTGAAATCGCAGTACCAGAGCACCAATGGTTTGATGCATTGAGGTGGGCATTGCATGCAATGCCTGTGCGATGGTGGGGCACACATGAAGGGACTTTTGAAGATTGGTGTGGCTATAGGCGTATGATGAAGATCAGATTTGGGAAGTCAGAATTATGCATAACGGAGAAATACGATGGATAAGATGACTTGTGCATGCACCTTACCAGATGGATCAAAGCCTATGGAGAGGAACCTGAACCAGAATGGGTGCACTTATTTTATCACACCCTAGATTTCATTCCCAGAAATTGGTTTACTGAAGCAGAGCTCCGGCATGACACATGCGAGTGAGATATCTTGCGCGAAGGGTTTTTGCCAACATTCCTCTTTGAAGATCAATGGATGGATCCCATGGACGATGCATTACAGCTGGTAAAGGCCGCCATTTTCAAGATGCCACTGGAACCAGAAGAAACTATGTAGCTCGACTGGTTGCGACAGCTGAGCCAAGCTCTCGAATGCTATAATGTCCAGGTAGAAGATGATGAGGACGATCCGTGAAACGTCAATATTCCAGAATCAAAGGGGAGCTGTGAGGTGCGTGGACCCGAAATCGAAGATCCAGATATCACGACACCGTTGAAAACGAGACAAGTCAATATCGAAACAGAAGAGGAGCCAAAGTATGCAATGCTTGGGGACTATTGGGATGATGCCACAGTGGAGAAGGTCGTCAAATTGCTTCAGGAATATCGAGATTTATTCCCAACAAAAGTCACAGAGCTAAAAGGGATCCTAGGAGACCTGGGAATGATGAAGATAATGTTGAAGCTAGACACGAAACCAGTTAAGCAGTGACCATACCTATTGAATCCAAAATATAAAGCAAAGGTCCTTGAAGAACTTGACAAGATGCTAGCAGTAGGAATCATTGAACCAGTCGAGGAGTCCAATTGGGTAAGTCTGATGGTTGTGCAGGACAAGAAATAGAAGGGTGAGATTCACATCTACATGGATCTCAGGAAGCTCAATGATGCCTGTGTTAACGATCTGTTTCCAACACCTTTTATAGATGAGGTACTAGAAAATGTTGGGGGGGGGGGGGGGGAAGGAAGCCTACTCCTTCATGGATGGGTTCTTAGGATACCACCAGATCAAGATTGTGCTAGAGGACAGGAGTAAAACAACGTTCACCACCGAATGGGGTTGCTTTCAGTACATGGTGATGCCCTTTGGACTGAAGAACGCACTGGCGATATTTTCACGAATAGTGGTAGCGGCATTCAAGGAATTTATACACAAGTTCTTAGAGGTCTATCTTGATGACTGGACCATGTTTGGACTGGTTAAGAAACACGTAGTGAGCTTACGGTTAATGCTGGATACTTTCCACCAACACCAGATTGCGCTAAACCTAAAGAAGTGTACTTTCCTTGTCCCATTCGGGAACCTGCTGGGCCATGTGGTCTGTAAGCAAGGCCTGATGGTGGATCCGGCAAAGATCATTGTCATACTCAATCTGCAAGTGCCGCAAAGTGTCAAACAACTACGCACCACACTGGGACACATGGGCTACTACCGAAAGTTCATCAAAATCTATGCCCAGATCATGGCTCCAATGGAACAATTACTGAAGAAGGATGCTACTTATTATTGGAATGAGGAATGCAACAAAAGTTTGGAGATGCTTAAGGAAAGGATGGCATCCGCCTCTATATTGGTCTTTCTGAAATGGGACGTCGAATTTCATGTGCATGTCGATGCGTCATGTATCGCGTTGGGGGCAATACTTACTCAACAAGGAGCGGAGGGAATTGACCATCTAATTGCATTCGCAAGTCGCCGGTTGTCAAAAGCTGAGAAGAATTACTCCACTACTGAGTGAGAGGGATTAGCGCTGGTATACGCACTTAAAAAATTCTGCCACTATCTACTCCGACGCCACTTTCAGATGTATACCGATCACTTTGCATTAAAATACCTAGTGAATAAGCCTATGTTGGGGGGGAACATTTGTAGATGATTGTTGCTATTCCAGGAATATGACTTTGAGGTCATCGTAAAGCCGGGACGTCTAAATGCAGGCCCAGATCACCTGTCCCAAATTGAGACGGCGAAGAGCCCACAAATTTAGAGGACGGACTCCCAGATGCACAGCCATATGCGGTTCACATAGCGAATGGTCATTTTGAGGATATAATCCATTTCTTAACTACAGGAACCATGCCACAGGGATATTCTATTCAGCAGAAGAATGAATTGGTGATACGCACAACAGACTTTACCGTGATTGCAGGACACCTCTAAAAAATGGGCAACAATGAATATTACGTAGGTATGTCCCAAAGTTTGAGCGAGGACAGATCCTGGCCGAAGCACATGGGGGGTTGCTGGCGGACATTATGCGGGTTACGACAGCCCAGAAGATTCTTCACGCAGGATTATGGTGGCCCACTCTGCATCAAGATTTGAAAGCATATTGCCGAGCCTGCGATGTATGTCAACGGACGGGGAAACCATCACGAAGTGATGAAATGCCACTCTAGCCACAGATGATGTTACAACCATTCGAGAAGTGGGAAATCGACTTCGTAGGACCTATTAAGCCACGAGGGAAGATGGGCGTGTGCTATATCATCACCACGACAAAATATTTGACCCGATGGGTAGAGGCACAACCAGTTAAGGACTGCACGGCTGTGACAGTTGTGAAGTTTTTGTTCGAGAATATACTGACAAGGTTTGGGTGTCCCAAAATTCTCATGAGAGAACGAGGAACGCATTTTCTTGAATGAAATGATCAGCGCACTCACTGAGGAATTCCATATATATCACCAATAGAGTACACCATACCACCCTCAAGTGAATGGGACCGTTGAGGCATTCAACAAAATCTTGGAGACTGCGTTGACCAAGGTCTGTAATACGCAGCGAAATGACTGGGACTTGTGCATCCCTGCTGTGCTATGGGCATATCGAACCACATGCAAAAAGCTGACGGGCCAGACACCTTTTCGGTTAGTCTATGGCAAGGAGGCCATTATGCCTATCGAATATATTGTGCCTAGTCTGCGGATTGCGGTAATAACAAGAATGGTTGATCGCAGGGCTTTGGAGGAACAACTCGCGTAGTTAGAAGAACTAGGGGAGGAATGGTTTTTGGTTGGATTCCATCAGCAAGTACAAAAACAATGCGATAAAGCGTGGCATGATTGCCATATCAAGGTGCGCACCTTCAAGGAGCATGATCTAGTATTGCTATACGATAGTAAGTTCGAGAAATTCCCTGGAAAATTCCGAATGCATTGGTTGGGACCCTATGTCATCAAAGAAGTTACCGATGGAGGTTCAGCTCAGCTTACCAAACTCAATGGAGACCCCTTCTCGGGCCAAGTGAATGGCAATCATTTGAAGCTCTACTTGGGCAGGTCGCCCACCTGACTAACCGTTCAAGCGACGGTCTCACCGCTCCAGCTAGTTGAAAGAGAGCGTGGGATGGTAAGGCAATCTGGGGAAAGAGGTGCGAGTGCTAAGATATGTGATTTCGCGGTAAGAAGTGCGTTGTTGTGTTCCTAAGAGGAGAGGTGACCATTCCTGTCACTATTCATGACAAGATGTTTGCATTATGGCAAAAAGGAGCGGGCAGTGGGCAATTAAGAGAAGGAGTACGATATGGAACGATATGGAACGAGCTGCCACAGATTTTACACGAGGACGCCAGACCAGGTGGGAACCAGTGAATTTGAAATTTGAATCGCTTATAAATCACTGAGGGGAATCCACTGGGCGACCTACACTTCTAGAAAACATATGTTGGATATCAATATGGAACTTTTCATTATCTCTGCACAAGGAGTAAGCCTGAGGGTGGTGATATGGCCGATGGAAAGGCAGGAATCTCTAAGGAACATGGTGTTGACAGCTGTGGGCATCCCACAGAGTGCAGCATCAACCATAGGGGATGTACCATAAAAGGGGAGACACAACACAAAATTGGTCTAGATGCCATCATCCCGCCCAGGGACAGGCCAGCTACAACAAAAGAGAGAAAGGATGGAAAGACAGAGACCACTGGTAGCAATGCAGTTCATATGTCGTCTCTGAGGTACCTTGAGGATTGGGATTTTGCGGACAGTAGCAAAGGTTTTGCAAAATTGCAACACAAGCTGCAACAGACAATGTGAAGAGTAGATACAAAGGTTAGATGTGGCTACGGTAGTACAAGGAGGTCTCGTATGCGGCTCCCCCACTCGAGCTAAAATCCTATGAGGGGGTGTTCCGTGTTAACTGAGCAGAGCAGAATGAGCATTATCAGTCACAAGACTTGGTAGAAACAATGAAGCAGGAGTTGGCCGAAGCGTTGTAGGAGGCAACAAAGAAGCAGTAGGATGATGAGTGTCACTCCGAGGGAGGTGAACCGCGAAGCCAAGGCAGCACATTGCGCCGCACTGACGAGTGACTTGGGATGAGTCACGATGATTGTGTTGGGGGACTATTGGGTAGCAGAGGTCCTGCGTAACAGTTTTGGGTCTGATAGCCTAGAAGTTAGGATAAAAATATTGTAAACCTCCGAAATATGCAAAGCGCGAAATGTAAAAATTCGAGTCAAAGGGTTGTCCACCCAAGAAATAATATAGACTAATAGGAAGTAAGTTGGTCCGCGGACCATAGGAAGGTATAAAGAGAGCGTGGCTCTATGGGGAGAAGGTCGTTCTTTTGGTATGATCTTGGATCCGAATTGTAATGGGTTTTTGAGGAGAAAGGTCTGAAAGCGTCTGTAAGTTCAAGTCGAGGGTACTGGGGAGGAGGTAGAGGCTCTGCAGCTGTGTGCGCAAAGGCCTAGAAGAGTCCGTAGCTATGTGCGTGGACCCCTATAGCTGAGTGTGCAAGGTAGATATGGATGTGTTGGTCATAAAATGGAAATAAAGATAAGTTACTTCTATAATTCTGTGTTAAATCTGAATTATCACGGATCTAGCCTTTTGTGTGGTTAAAATAACTATTTTATCTATGCACATATTCTTATGTTATGAATGCATGTGAACTAGTTATTCTAAGTGCGTGAACTGGTTAAATCTGATAAATGTTTGCTTAAAGACCCTACTAAGTAGATCTGATTTATAATACCTCAATGAGTAATTAATATTACGAATTAACCCAGATCCAGATCTACGCATAAGCAGAGTAGCACGAGGCTGTGGCACGGTGTGTGAACCCCCAAGACCACATCTAGACATCCCAAGGGTGTGGAAACATGGTTCCAGCACCCTCCCCTGCTACCTCGGGTGAGCCCTCAGTCCATGATCCGCGGACTGTTGCCAAAAGGGTTGGTGGCTACAGGATTTGTTTGGCTAAGTAATTCTTCCAAACCTGGGTCAGGCCCATATGACAGTTGTGCGAGGCTTGCCTGCATATGCACTACCTTGCCTTCAATAGTTGTAGATACGCTAAACGTTAAAATCTGTGGCAGCTCATTCCATATCTGGCTCGTACTCCTTCTCTTAATTGTCCACCGCTCCATTTTGCCATAATGCAGACATCTTGGCATTAATAGTGAAAGGAACGGTCACCTCTCCTCTTAGGAACGCATTAGCGCACTTCTTACTACACAACCGCGATCGTGATGATGGGCCAAATCGACGTGTATCCTGGCACTCGTGCCTCTTTCCCCCAGACTGCTTTACCATCTCGAGCTCTCTTTCAATTGGCTGGAGCGGTGAGACTATCCCTCGAATAGTTAGTCAGGCGGGCGGCCCGCTTGTGTAGAGCTTCAGGTGACTGCCATTCACTCGGCTCAAGAAGGGGTCTCCATTGAGTTTGGCAAGCTGAACCGTGCCTCCATCAGTAACTTCTTTGACGACATAGGGTCCCAACCAATGCATTTGGAGTTTGCCAAGGAATTTCTCGAACTTACTGTCATATAGAAATACTAGATCATTCTCCTTGAAGGTGCACACCTTGATATGGTGATCATGCCACGCTTTCTCACACTGTTTCTGTACTTGCTGATGGAATCCAGCCAAAAACTGTTCCTCCTCCAGTTCTTCTAGATGCATGAGCCATTCCTCCAAAGCCCCGTGATCAGCCATTCCTATTATTGCCGCAATCCACAGAAAGGTACAATATATTCCATAGGCATAACAACCTCCTTGCCATAGACTAACCGAAAAGGTGTTTGGCCTGTCAGCTTTTTGCACGTGGTTCAGTATGCCCATAGCAAAGCAAGGATGTGCAAGTCCCAATCATTTCGCTGCGTATTACAGACCTTGGCCAACGTGGTCTCCAAGATTTTGTTGAATGCCTCAATGGTCCCATTCACTTGCGAGTGGTATGGTGTACTCTATTGGTGATATATCTAGAATTCCTTAATGAGTGCATTTATCGTTTCATTCAGAAAATGTGTTCCCCGATTTCTCATGAGAATTTTGGGACACCCAAACCTTGTCAATATGTTCTCGAACAAAAACTTCACATTTTTCGCAGCCGTGCAATCATTAACCGGCTGTGCCTCTACCCATCGGGTCAAATATTCTATCGCGGTGATGATATAGCACGCGCCTGTCTTCCCTCACAGCTCAATAGGTCCTACGAAGTCTTTGAGTAGGGACCTATGAACCTAGAGACAAATGAAAAGCCAAATGTTGTTCCAATGTGGATTAGTGAGTGAAGCAATTATTGTGCCTTTCTTATGTTGTAGTTAACATTAGAAATCAAGTTAGGCATGAACAATTGAATTGTCTTTGTGAAAGGTTCTCCATAAACGATGCATATGGAATAGATCCAAACCATGACCTAGTGCGCTAAAAGTGTGCCTTCTCCCAAATAAGTAGCCATGTATGTCAGCCCCAAGGGTCAGCTCAGTTGGTCAAAATCAATGCCTCGCCGTTTGGGAGGTCACAGGGTCCATTCTGCCCGAAGCCCTTGGGGTTAGGCCTTGCTAGTGGGCCGCGGGGCTAGATTCCCTTTGGGGTCGGTCAACCCATATTTTTCCGTGGACGTAGCAACCACCCATTGACCAAGGTGTCCGTGAACCACAGCCCAAAAAAAAAGTAGCCATGTATGTAATAAATGTGTAAAATTCCACCTTGGACATCAATGTTAGAAGTACTAGACTAGAAAGACAAATAACTTGTTGTTCCTCCATATAAGAAATGACTCTAGCAAACGGATTGTATTCTTTGTGATGAATGGATCTCAAAGTCAAAAGAGATCCAATAATTTGTGAAGTTGTTGTTGCAAATTCTACTATAGACACTTTGGGCAACCATACCAATTAGTATGAATAGCCATGCATAACCTCGAAGTTGCACTATTATGCTTATCATGTCATCCATGTATTTCAGATATCAAACCAGTATGCCAATTGTTATCTTACCATGAATTCTAAGGGTATGCTAAAGCTATTTTCAAAAACCACTTGTGGGGGTTGAACCCAACAGTTGGCTACCAGATAATCCCTATAAATTCTAACTTGGTACACATGGTTTGCTGCCTACAAGCATTTATCAAATTGAATAATGAAAGGGTAGAAGACTACTATGTATTGCATAGAACATAATGCCCTTACTGATCCGTATGGGCTCAAACTCCAGTAAATGACTATTGATGGGCTCTAAGAAAATCGCATAGCCTAAATCCTTCATAAATTATTAGAGTCGCTAGTTTATTAGATGGTTCTAGTCCAGTCTGACCCTTGACCAGTTTTAATACCAATTTCAACTTCTACAACATTGTTTGTTTGTCTTGATCAATACATTTGTTGTGTAGTTCCTTGAAGCCAATCAAATATTGCATAGTGCATATATGCTTAAATCTCATGGATCTTCTAAGCATTATATCTTTTTTTTAGTATTAAAATAACATAAATGCATAGATTCGTATATAGATAGGCGTTCTGAATGAACAATCTTTGAAAGGAATCCACATTATCGTTACCTTGACTCTAGGGCATTGTATTTTAAAATTTTGGCAAGGTCTTGAAAGCTTCATTATTGGCTGAATGATATTTTTTGTCTTTAAATTTGGATATTGGTTTATTTCTCATATTGTTGAAACATTCAGGAATAGGCATGTGAATATATCCACACAAGAGAATGTTGTAAACCACACTCCAAACCTTATGCCATAGAAAGACAGTGGAATTCATGCCATTAGGCTCCTGCTTTCCTTTCCATAATGCATTGGAGACACGGGAATAAAACTCAACCAGGAACTGCATATAAATGGTGTTTGATCAGAGGGATTCCACCCAATACCATGCATCAAAAAATGGTGAAATCCCAAGGATGATACTCAACCAAGATTTTCATATAAATGATGTTTGATCATATGGATTCCATAAATTAGCATGCATTAGACAATGGTGAAATCCCAAGTTTATTGTAAGAGTTACACCCCATCTTCAAGGTTTTCATGTATAGAATGAGAAGATCACTAATTACTCAGGTTGAGCAATCCAAAATGATTTTTTGGTAAAGTCAAAGTGGCTAGGTAGATTGAAGCCTCTTTCGACTAAGGTTTAATGCTATTGCACTAAACCCATGATACCACAGGCTTGGCTCATAAAGCTCTAGCAGAGAAGAGATGTGGAAGGGTAGTCAAAACTATCATCAGTAGCACACTTCACCTTGTACATCTCCCCAGAATCATAGTTACCTGGTTTGTGTTCATGTTTGAACATCAAATTCAAAAAAAAAATAACCTCATACAAAATTTCAATAAAATTCACCATTAAATTCAAATATATTTATATAAAAAACTTACATATAACTTTTCAGTATAACATATATCAAATAATAAATATATTAAATTTAACATTTATAAAACATGATACATATAACTTAATAATTGAAAAGAAAATATTGACAAGATTTATTTATTATAGGTTCAAAGATATGTTTAGGCTAAATAATTTACAGATATAGATCACTAAAGATAAGCATTCAAGAAGATTATGTTGAAAGAATTGGAACCAAATGCAAAAAGGTGAGTCTCAATGTATAGCACAAGGTTTCAATAAGTAGCACAAATACAACGCAATTCATAATCTTGGCAAATTGGAGGAGCAGGTTATTGGACAAAAAGTTGCTATCAACAAAAAGCATATAGAAAAGGACTTGTCTCACATCATCCCCAATGCAGAGTTTTCAAGAAACAAGAATAACAACCCCTCTTTGACCATATATCTATAATAGCATGCCAAAGAAATGCTAACCTGTCACATGGAATCAACCTCAAAGAAGAACCCCCCATTGAATGGTATCAAAGGAAAGCTACAACAATTCAACGATGGATACTACTTGTTGAAAGCCATCCAAGGTTCAGAGCTTGCTCCAAAAGCTAGGGATGAGAGACAAAGGGAAGACCACGAGGCTAGAGAAGACATCCACCATCCCATTTCCTTGAAGTGAATGAATAACATGAAGAATCTTAGATCCCCCTCTCTATGAGGGTTTAGTTTATATATTTTATTTCTATTGTTCTAATAGCATAGGATTTAGTGGCTAGTAGCCAAGCTATATACAACACTGGCATGTATTGCTTCTATGATATTTAATGGACAACAACCCAACTATACTTAGTATTATTTTCTTTTGAGTATATTACGAGACAATGGACAAGGGCCAAACACTATTGTTCTAAAACTTGCTCTGACTTGGCTCGATGGGCCAGTTTGGTACCAAATAGGTCTCTTAAGCTAAGTCTCATCTTCTGTAGGTTCAATGCAAGACTATATATGACATCATTCTTATGCAGTTGTGAAGAATCTGTGACAATTCTTCTATATTTTCTGGGTAACAAAGAGTTTAGGGCACCGATTAGGGAAAGAGATTGAAGGTTCAGGCCATTGAAAGGCATTTTCCAAGCTCGAACTTCATTGCATAATTTTTTATTGAGAAGTAGTGTGGAAAGTGATTATATGCCTACAGAAAAGTAAGAGACATGTTGAAGTCATTCTCTTGAAACTTGAATAAACAATTCCTAAAGAAAGCAATAGTGCAGTTTTGGTAGAATGAAAAATTGAAGGCTCATCTCAATGACTGTATATGTATCCCTGATACGGCCTTTACAGTAAAGAGACTTAAAGGATAGTTGCAATATTATAGTTGACAGGACTTCATCAATATTTGTAGTGTTACTACAACAGGTCAAGCATCCTTTCATAGTAGTAAGGGAAGAGAAAATTCATCATTTCCCTATAGAAATTCCTTAAGGCTATCAATTTGACATATCACCATTGTGATAGTAACCATTTGTATGATAGTAATCCTAAATTTTTCATGATAGTCCACCTGTGGGCCTAACTGAAGAATACCTACGGTAAGGAAGTTCTAAAGATCACACTGTTTCGCTAGCACAGAGATCTTCTAGAGTTTGTTGGCATGGTATTGAATGAGTGGTTTGTAGATCAAGGCCATCAACCTGAAGGGATCCTAAAAGCATCAACCAATCTAATCCTTGTGATGTACTATTGATAGCAAGACGCGTGAAGTACAAAAAGGATCATTACACTTGAGGTGTAATTATCATTAACGCATACAAAATAGAGTATAGTAGGCAAGTTGTTTCAGATGCTTTTGATTAATATATGATTCTAGACCAAAGCCTTTAAGTTTAGAGATGCTAGAGGCTCCACTTGGAGTGTTCATGACAATAATCAATAAGATAGTATCTTTGACTTTAATGTCTACAAGAACTTGATCAGTTAAGCGATCAGAAAAATGTTTTTAAACAGAGAAGTGCAGGAGGAATGGAGGAGCAACGACAATAGTCATTTAAAGCAATGATGGTGGTATTTGATGTAGTGAATTGTAGCAATAATCGAAGGAGAAATGATGGTGTATGGAAGAAAAAATTTACATCTTTATCTAGCAGCTGGAGCAATGGAAGTTTATGCAACACCTTTATATTGGTACCCTTGAGTATCCTTGGAAGTCTGGCAGCTAGGAGAAAAAGGGAATGGCACTTTTGGAGATATTCCTTATAATAGCCCTTATCAGCATGAAAACATATCAAATCCTATGTCTTGACAAGCATGATAAGCAGATGGAACTGTGAGGACCCTGATCTTGACATCCTGATTATGTTATTGAGCTCCTTGATGCATTAAGCCAAGATCTTATGAAAGACAAACTTATGAATATGGATGCCTGGATATCATGGACTGGGTAATTTAATTCATTGGTCATCATCATCTAGCAAAGGAGGATAATGCAGTTATTCCTAAACTCAATAAATTTGGATTGCCTTAAGGTTATGGGGATCATTTTCTTTGATCTGGAAACCAAGCTCTCCATCAATTGAATCTAACAGCCCTTATCAGCATGAAAACATATCAAATCCTATGTCTTGACAAGCACGATAAGCAGATGGAACTGTGAGGACCTTGATCTTGACATCCTGATTATGTTATTGAGATCCTTGATGCATTAAGCCAAGATCTTATGAAAGACAGACTTATGAATATGGATGCCTGGATATCATGGACTGGTTAATTTAATTCATTGGTCATCATCATCTAGCAAAGGAGGATAATGCAGCTATTCCTAAACTCAACAAATTTGGATTGCCTTAAGGTTCTGGGGATCATTTTCTTTGATCTGGAAACCAAGCTCTCCATCAATTGAATCAAGGTAATATATAAGTATGGTTGCCTCTAGACTTTTAATATTTGCATGGTGATTTTTACACAATCTGGTCAAACCACTTATTAAACTCTTCTATAGTTTTAGTCTGATTTCCTTTAGAACTACTAAGAGCAACCAATAAGTATCTATTATCTTTTCGTTCTCCCCATTTCTCAAGGAAATCATTTTGAAGGGGGCCATGCATTGAATTAATTATCAAGAATTCCTTTCCACCATTCCACAACACCATCCATAGGAGACAATGTAAACAACTTTGTGGTGACATCTAAGTGTCTCGCTCCTCCCATTTTAAATATCACACTCCTAATTTTGGCCAATGATCCAAGGCAAAAAGAACATTATTTTCTTGGAATGTAGGAATGTTATCAATGACATTTTCTAGAATTTCATGTGGAGCTTCATTAATTTGAGAGAATTCAAGTGGTTTGTAGATGTCATCTAACCATGGTGTGGCCATATCTATTAAAAATAAGGAACTTATATCATCAACAAACTAAATACTTGAGCTACATGACTTTTGTGACTAGCGTGCTAGTTTGTATACCTTTCTTCTATAATAGCTTTCCAGTTTTGCAATCTAGTGAAAAATTCCCTATGAGCATGTTACTGTAGAATATCTCTTCAACACAACCTCCTTATGCAGAGTCACCAGATGGACTTTTATAAATTTTAACAGTAGGATCATCAATATATGAATGTAAAAATTCAATACATGAGGCAATGGGCATCCTTGGCAATACTGCCAAACTGATACCACCCAATTTCTCACTTATGATAAAAAGCCCTAACTATAAATGTGAAACCTCGAGGGAAACTTATAACGAATACCATTGTCATGTCAGCAGTACCTTCCCTCACATCAGGTTACCTCTTCTCCAATACAATGGAGGGATCCCTAAGGTAATCTATGTCCAAAAAAAGTGCCCATGTTTATCTTCTTAAATAGATTTCCTTTAAGAAGTTTTCTTTAGAAGTCGAAAGTATGGGATATCCTTAAATCCAAAGAAGTCAGTTGTCATATTTTATGAAAAAAATCTCCCTAGGAACATAGTGTCAAAGGAAGGCATCAAAATCTATCCAACCATCATATAAGCAATTCAACAAATCCCATTACCTAGAAGGAAGAAATTATGGAAATCTTCATTCGATAAAATAAATTTCATCAAGAGCTACATACTAAATTTTGTAGAGATTGCCAAATCCATATCAAATTTTTTGAAGGACTAAGATCTTAAATGGGATGATGAGTGCATGAAGCAATTCCAAAGGATAAATGGAGATACTGTCATGTAATGTTCCCAAGCTAAATTATGTTGGTTTTAATTCACAAAATTTAAATCTCTCTTAATGCATTTCTTCAGACATTTCAAAGACAAACATTTCGTCAAATGCTAGGAAGACAAAGTAATGAACACATGAAACAGAGATATAAAAGCGACAAAATGATGATTCATATTAGCTTGATTGGAAGATTTATAGTGCATTATTGAACCTGGCTTATAGATCTCGCAACAATGAAACAATTTGGCCTTTAGAAGAAGTTGATCTTGGTATTCCAAAACACTGGAACCTTCAACAACTTTTGCAACTCTTTGCTTAAGGAGATAGCCTCAAAAAACGATGATCTTGCCCTGACTAAATAATTCGACCCCTCTGATAATAAATCCACCTTCGAATAGATTCAGCCTCTTTAGAAATATGGTCACAATACTTGATGGGCTTGGCTTTCTAGTAATTGAGTTTGTCCTCGAGATAATTCTGGTAATTTTGAATAGTTTCTACCTCCAATCCAAATGATCTTGACCTCCTAATAAATTTTCCCTTGGCCACAAACAGAAATGATGTTGATGGGCCCTTTGACTAGTTGAAGAGAGAGATGAGATTCCTTCTTCTTACCTACCATTGTGGGTGTTCGGAACCCCAACACATGCATCATCTTTGTTCATATTTGCTATTTAGGACACAGAGAAGGCACACCTGTGCTGCTAGGCTCCTCTACCATCGAACGCTAGACTGATTGAGTATGGTGAATATAGAGAGACGATTTTCAATCACTTAGTTTAGATAAAAAGAAATGCATGACTTGGAGTTTACCTTATAAAAGTGGGGTAGAGCATAACTATACCTACATAAACAAAGGGTTTGAAAGTGGGTAATAGGAGGGAAAAATGTCGACCTCCATGAATTATGAATTAGAGCAAAGATGTGAAGGTTTCAAAAAGTGAGATAGTTCATTAAAAAGGAAAGATAAAGAGATGCCTTTCCCTCCTAATGGATTATAAAAAAAAAATCTTCCCAGTGAGATTTAATTTAAATTTTTTTGTTATAATACTTAGTTTTTGTTGAGAATGCAAACTTACGTGATTCATAGCAATTTTTCAAGATAACTCTTTCAATAAATCACATTACATATTCTTGAGTCAACGTGTTTCGAATCACAAAGTGTTTTCTAATCTTTTGAATTATTAAAACTAGTAATTTTATGAAAAGGTACAAAGGAAATTCAATAAGAGTGGATGGAGGAGAATATGTAGGTGAAAACAATGCATATATCACCTCTACTCTTGGCCTTTGCACTGTTAGAAGCAACCATATATCACCTACACTTGTGCTTTCTACTACTATTTTTCATTCACACATTTTGCCTTCACGGCAAAGAGACCTACAAACTATTTTTCATGCGTGACATTTTGCTCCTTTCCCATTCAAATAAAACAATAAAAAACCTGTGGGTGGTTAAATTTTTAATCTCTATTCCATAAAGGGTAATTGGTACACCATCTCTAAAAGTGACATCAATATGTTAAAGCGAACTTGCTCGATAAACATATGGATCCATGTGGATTGTGGGCATACCCCAATTGTTTCCTATTTATTTCTCCTGACATGGCTTGTTTGAGCAGTAATGAGGAAAATTGTTTGGATTGTGATATACCTAACCATTAAGTGGAAGAACTTACCCATTGAAGATTCCACATGGGAAGATGAGAATTTTATATAGAAGCATCCAGAACTACTCAAGCATTGAGGAAAATAATTTTTTGAAGGAGAAGGGCATGTTATGTCCCTATAATACTAGTGTATCCCCCTTATTGTTATTGTTAGTGTAGCTCCCTAATGTTATTTTTGTGCCCATGCACCCCCCATGTTGTTATTGTTGTGCCCTTAAATTATTATTGTACAGGGGTTTCTAGGTGTCAACAGAACCTAAAGAGGGTTGTGAGTATTCTACATTGTGCACAAAAGTATGAGTGACTGGAAAAAAGTGAGGGAAGTTGTTGGCATGGAGGAAGGAATGCTAGAGAAGGCAGATTAGTGCAGAATTTTGGAGATTTGTTCATGGGTAATGAACAACAGAGTCATGGATTCCCTAGATCAGTCAAGAAAGGACTATAAGTGGGTAGTTTTGGAAGCCCTAAGGACTGATATTTGGAGAAGCCAAAATAGAAATCAAGAGAGTTGATTAATGTTGCGCCCTAGATCAGAAAATGCAAATGGAATTGCAGTGATAAGAGGGTAGGTTGTCAAGTGCTAGGTGTTGGTATCTATGAAGGATGAAAGAGCAGCTAGTGGGCAGCTTGAAGACCTCAAGTAAAGTGTTCATGAAAGGAACCAATGGACTTTTAGGAGGCAGATTGATGGGATCCCTAGTTCAGTTGATGAAAGAAGCCATATGGTTGATAAGAGGCCAGTTCCAGAAGAGCCAATGAGTAGACTTCTTAATGGAGCAAGAGGGCTTCTAGTGGGTGTTAGGACTCCGAATTGACCACTTTTGACCTTGTATTTTTGCTATAATATTACCCTCTTCAGTCCATAAGTTGAAAGCTTTTGATTATATAATGACCTAATCAGTCAGAGGTATGAAGCAACTCTCCTCATTACTATATGTTTAATCATTCATTACATATTCATGTTATCTTTATAATTAATCTTTGGAGAAGTTAACCAAGTTGCTAAGTAACCGTTGAACTGTCTAAAGTCTGCAGAAATTATAGTTCGTAGTTGCTGCAACACCAGAAACAGCAACTACGCAGTTGCTGCAACACCAGCAACAGCAACTATCTAAAGCAGGAAAAACGTTATTTTGCAACAACTGGAATACCGGAAAGGACAAACAGCAACTATCAGAAGATCGGCAGAGTTCCATGCTGACACACCACGATCAGCAACTGTCCAAAAAGGGTAAAACACAGTTACAGTTGCTGAAACACCAGGAACAGCATGAGTTTACTAAATCAACAACAATGGTGAAGCGACAAAGGATAGTACGAGGATTCCAAGAAGACGGTTGAAGTTTGTTTACCAGATGTGTAACAGTGAGAGACCCAAGAAAGAATACACCGTCACACTGTTGTAACGGCATCCTGTAACAAGGATGGATTTCTTATTTTTGACAAAAAGGTTAAATTGAATGAACCAGGACGGTCTATTGTAATAGATGTCTCCTCTATAAAGAGGAGACATCTACATTAGAAAGGGGGGGAGAAACCAGTTGTAAGGGAAATTTTGAAAAACAAAAGCAAGTCTGAATCTTTATTGTAACTGGACATTTTGGCAGATGAATAAAAAGTTGTTCTGAACATCTAATCCAGCGTCTGTGTTCTGAGGAATCTTGTGAGAGGGATAGGGCCCACCTTCTTCACAAGATTCACCCATTTATTTTCTGTTAGTGTGTGAGTGTGTTTGAATTATGTAGCATTATTTCTTTTGTTGATACTCTGTTTGGTTTCGGTAGCACTACCTCTGATAATTTCCTTTTGCTGATACTCTATTTTGTTAATACTTCACCGGTGATTAGAAACTGCAGTGTGTATTGGCAATTTAGTTACAGGGGCAAGTGCTGAACATCCTTACCCTGAGGATAGGGTCCTGATCCTCTGCTAACAGAGCAGCCATTATTTTTCTTTGCAAATTTGTATTCTTAGTTAACTGCTTTCATTCCATCTCTGCAATATATTTTAACTACTATAACATAGAGTAAGGAGTTGACAGAAGATAAAATTGTGTATACTACAGCTTTTGATGCTTTTAGAATTAAGTACATACAGTACGAGGTCACCTTTGAAATAAAAGGACTTTCCCGGGTTGACAAATTAATGTGGTACTCGACTGTTTAATCATTAAACAATTCAAGTAGCCAACATTTTGGCGCCGTTGCCGGGGAAGGCGACTAGAGATTTTAAAAGCATTAATGATTTCTTTTTAAGAATAACAGATGAATGAGAGGACGCAGGAAACCTAATTTTACGGGCGGCAAAGGCGGGGGAGGAAGAAAGACCTTCATTGATGAAATTATTTAAAAGGCTGAGACATCACAGAGGATGAGTTCCCGGAGACCTCAGATCCAGTATTCCTCACAAATAGATTGACAGACGAAGGAAGTACTAGGACCTGAAAGGAAGCTGGAAGTACCAGAGCACACTGAGGAACCGATAGAAGAACCTGAAGAGACAGAAGATACTGAAGATAGAGCAAGCGATTCAGGAAAAAGACCAATGGAGGATAACAGAGCAGAAGGAAGGGGGGGAAACTCACTCTCTACCCTGGAGTTCCCTATTGGGGAGCTCCCGAGAGGGGCAACCCCTATGAAGAACATTCCACTTTCAGCATTACCCAACTTTCATGGGTTATCCTCTGAAGACCCGGATGAATTCCTCTTTGAATTTGATATACTATGTAGGAGTTATGATTATGTGAGCCCTAATCAGAAACTAAAACTGTTTCCAGCAACACTGAAAGTGAATGCGTTAAGGTGGTTTATGAGCTTAGGAGCTCAGGCAATCACTACCTGGGATCAGATGAAAGAAAGTTTTCTGGCCAAATATCAGGATTACTGCCGAACAAGAGAGAGGAAGGAAGAGTTGTTTAAAATGGTTCAGAAGGAGGACGAGAATCTGGAGGACTTCGTGGAAAGACTGCAGTATAATCTGCAGCGGTCTGACCACCCTACCATGAGTAAAGATATTCTGAAAACAATACTGTTGAAAGGGGTACGAGATGACTGCTTGGACATGTTAAACATGCTTGGAAAAGGGGATATTTCCAAGGAACCATTTGATGAAATTATCAACCTCTGTATGAGATGTTCAAGAGGAGCAGTAAGCAGACCAAAAAGCAGGGACAGCGTATATTCAAGAGTCCAGAAGTCAGCAAGTGGAGGAGCAACAAGGGCTGAAATAGGTAATTTGTTGGAAGAATTTAAAACTGAAATTTTAAGCTCTTTTGCTTCACAAATTGATGCTCTGCAGGTAAAAAAGAAACAGGTAGAAGCAGAAGCTGCCCTAGCTATTTTCTGTTCTAAATGCAGAGAAAAACACCCACTCAGGGAATGCCCACTAGATAAGGTACCAGTCTGCACAATCTGTGAAAAGGACCATGAGACCCAGCAATGCCTCTCTCTGTCGGGAATAAAAGCAGCACTGCAGTCAACTGAAGAAGAGGCTGAAGCAGTGTATCTGATGACTCAGAGGAGGCAATGGCCACAAAGACAAGGTATGAATTCTAACACAGCATTTAGTCGTTGGAATAATCATTCTCCTTTTCAAACGAATTACCCACCCATGAACCAAATGCAGTACCCACCCTTTAATACGATGAATTTTCTACCCATGCAGCAACCAAGTCTTCCTTTTCCTGATCCTACCATGTGGAATCCTTGGGCTCCCCAGAAATCGTATTTTAATCAATGGAATCCGAACTAGGTAGCCCAGCAGATGCCATTTCCTCAGCATCAACAATCTCTTTCCTTACCATCCAACGCTCCTCCGAATAACCAAGCAATTAGACCACAGCTGCCTGTGCAACCTAACCCCAACCCAAATAATAATAAAGCTCTACAAGTAATTGATGTTCAAAATCAGCCTGTCTCCCCTATGCAATGTAACGATATCCATCTCCGTTCAGGGAGAATTGTTGAACCCATCATTGATGACATTACTGACTCTGATAAAGAAGAAGTTGGAAAAGAAAAACCAGCTAACAATAATGCTGAAACAGTTGAATCAGCATCTAACAACAATGCTCAAACAGCAGATCCACCATTCCCTGAATGTCTAGCTCTCACCAAAACGCTTGAGCAACCTACTTTTAACCTTTTAGGCGAACTGCGGAATTTATATGTTAAAATTCCATTGTTGCAAGCGCTAAGAGATGTTCCCATTTATGCTAGGACTGTTAGAGATATCTGCATAAAAAAACCTGGAAGAAAAGCTAAGGACCCCCTCACAGTTCATGTGATGGGAGAACTGACTGCTTTAATGACAGAAAAAGATCCTCCTATGAAATATGGTGACCCTAGTCACCCTACAGTAATAGTTCAGGTTGGAAAAACCTTTGTCTCTAAAGTTCTAGTAGATTTGGGTGCTGCAATAAACATTATGACGCTTGAAACAGCACAATTACTGCAGTTAAAAAACTTTATTAGGGAAACTCCAACCATTCTAGAGCTGGCTGATCGCTCTACAATTAAACCTGAAGGAGTCATTGAAGACCTAATAATTTCTGTAGAATCCTGGAATTACCCAGCTGATTTTGTGGTGTTACAAACTAAAACAAAGTTGGGGGGTCATCCACTGATTCTAGGAAGACCTTGGCTAGCTACAGCAGATGCTTTTATCAGCTGTAGATCAGGATCAATGACCATCTCTAATGGGCAGGAAACCAAACAGCTTACCCTTTATCCTCATGCTACACCCATGATTAATAATGACAATTCTGTATGGGTAGATTATGAGGATGAAGAAACCCAACCTATCCTGACTATCAGACAAGCTTTAACTTTCAAAGATTCTACCGAAGATGAATTAATCAGTAGCTTCATTTCTGAACCTTCTTCGGTCAGCCC
Source organism: Pinus tabuliformis (assembly GCA_031772625.1). Taxonomy (NCBI): domain Eukaryota; kingdom Viridiplantae; phylum Streptophyta; class Pinopsida; order Pinales; family Pinaceae; genus Pinus; species Pinus tabuliformis. Next base: position 1,586,243,865 of record CM062819.1, on the reverse strand, counting down.
AGAAATGTATAATCACTTCACTGCAATCTTGGAATCTGAATCTCAGCAGAACCTGAAAACTAAAAATTTATCTCAGACAATAGTAGGCAGCTCCTCCAAAAGTACAACAATAGAAATTGAGCCTGGCAAAACATTAAATATAAATCCTAACTTAACTGATAATGAAAAACAACAGTTAATAAAGTTACTCCAGGAAAATAAAGAAGCATTTGCATGGGATTATACAGACATGAAGGGGATTTCTCCTGAGCTATGCACCCACCGCATTTATATTAAAGAAGGATCCCGCCCTGTCTGTCAACCCCAGCGACGGATGAATCCCAATTTAAGGGAAATTGTGAAGGAAGAACTTCAAAAACTGTTGAATGCAGGATTTATATATCCTATATCTGACAGTGAGTGGGTTTCCCCACTTGTAATTGTACCCAAGAAAAATGGAAAATGGAGAGTATGTGTGGATTACAGAGCCTTAAATAAAGCCACCCAGAAAGACCATTTCCCTTTACCATTCATTGATCAAGTATTAGATAATTTGGCAGGTAAGAAATTCTTTTCATTTTTGGATGGATTTAGTGGATACAATCAGATTAAGATTGCACCCCAAGACTAGGACAAGACCACGTTTACTAGCCCATGGGGGACCTTTGCTTACAGGGTTCTTCCATTCGGGCTATGTAATGCTCCAGCAACATTTCAAAGAGCAGTGATAGGGATTTTTTCTGATATGCTAAATGATTCCTTAGAAATATTTATGGATGAATTTATTCCTTATGGAGTGACTTTTGAGGATGCACTGCAGAACCTTGAAAAAGTACTTAAGCGATGTATGGAAGCACACCTTGCCTTAAGCACTGAAAAATGTCATATGATGATGAATCAAGGTATTGTATTGGGTCACTTTATCTCATTCCTAGGAACTCAAGTCGATCCAGCCAAAATACAGGTAATTCAGACCCTCCCTATCCCCAAAACACAAACTGATGTAAGAAGATTTTTAGGACATGTTGGATACTATGGAAGATTTATCAAGAATTTTTCCGAAATAGCTTCTCCTCTATTTGTGTTATTAACAAAAAATGTTGAATTTAAGTGGATTGATGATTGTGAAAAAGCATTTAATGAACTTAAACATCAGTTGTCTACAGCTCCCATTTTGAGAGGACCTGATTGGACACTACCCTTTCATATATCCTCTGATGCCTCAGATACTGCAATTGGAGCTGTCTTGGGCCAAGAAGAAAATAGTCTTCCCTATGCTATTTATTTTATCAGTAAGAATATGACACCAGCTGAACTGAATTATACAGTCACTGAGAAGGAATTCTTAGCAGTCATTTATGCTATCAATAAGTTTCGACATTATATTACTGGCTATATTACTTTTGTGCATACTGATCACTCGGCCATTAAATATCTAATGAATAAATCAGTTACAAATGCTCGAGTTACCAGATGGTTATTATTATTACAAGAATTTGACATCACAATTGTAGATAGGCCAGGAAAAGAAAATGTAGTTGCTGATTTCCTTTCTCGATTAAAAACTGATGAAAATATTCCAGTAGATGATTCTTTTCCTGATGAATATTTATTTGCAGTATCTGCTCACTCACCTTGGTATGCAGACATTGCCAACTATTTAGTTGTAGGAAAATTACCATCGCACCTATCACATAGGGAAAAAAGAAAGATCATTCAGCAAAGTGCTAGGTACAGCTGGATAAGCGGGTGTCTTTTCCACACAGGACTCGATCAAGAAATCCGAAGATGCATTGGTGAAGATGAAATTTATGATGTGTTAAAAGCTTGTCACGATGACCCTTGTGGCGGGCATTTTGCAAATAAAAGAACAGCACACAAGGTACTCAGAATGGGTTATTATTGGCCCTCACTCTTCAAAGATGCAAAGAAATATGTGAACGCCTGTGATAGCTGTCAAAGAATGGGCCAGCCTAATCACAGGGATGAAATGCCACTCAAACCCCAGGTAATTCTTGAACCTTTTGAGAGATGGGCATTAGATTTTATAGCTCCCATTAATCCCCCATCCAATCAAAGAGTGTACATATTAGTGTGCACAAATTATATGACTAAATGGGTAGAAGCTAAGGCATTCCTTAAAGCTAATGAAGAATCAGTACTAACATTTTTATTTGAAGAGATCTTTGTTAGGTTTGGATTGCCTAGAGAACTAGTCACGGATGGAGGACCTCCTTTTAACTCTCATGGCTTCAAGGATACACTTCAGAAATATCATATTAAGCACAAAATGGCTACACCTTATCACCCCCAGGCAAATGGGCAGGTAGAAAGCACCAATAAAGTCATAGAAGCCATCTTGACAAAAACAATAAAGGAGAATAGAAGGGACTGGTTTCAAAGGTTGCCTGAGGCATTATGGGCCTATAGAACTACGTGGAGGAATACTACGGGCTTTTCACCTTATGAATTAGTTTTTGGAAAAAATGTTGTTTTCCCTGTAGAGTTTGAGATCAAAACTTTAAGAACTGCTTTAGCTGTTAACCTTGACTTGACTGATGCACAGACAGCCAGGTTGCAGCAACTTCAAGAATTGGACGAGAAGAGACTGGATGCCATCCATCAAACAACCATGATACAACAACAAAGAAGTAGGTGGCATGACAAAACCATCAAGCAAAAGCAGTTCTAGAAAGGTAACTGGGCTCTACTCTATGACTCTCGTTTTGAGAATTTCCAAGGTAAGTTAAGAACAAGGTGTTAGGGCCTTATGAAGTAGATGCTGTTTTTCCAAATGGGACAGTCAGACTTTTAACGATTGATAATAGCAGAACTCCACTACTAGTGAATGGGTATCGACTCCGTTTGTATCAGTGGCCTGTTTCTAAAGAAGATTTTAAAGCCACTTGCATGGCAGATATACACTATGCTTTCTTGGGGGAACTTGTTGTCCCTCAAAGCACTTAAATTTCTGTTCATTTATGTATTTTTTTAAGATTAGATATTTGTTTTCTTTTTTTTTCAACTAATAATCCCTACCAAGGGTTGCCATATTACAATTCATTATTTTGCAGATCTTAGTTTTGGAAAATGGCGGAGAACAAAAACTTCAAAAGAATCACTTTGCGGACTTGGGAACGTTTTTTGGACCATAAATCAGTCTTTCATCATTCCCTGTTGCTGCAACACCAACTCCCGTTGCTGCAACACCACTTTCCGATGCCGTAATACCTTTTTCAGTATTTCTCTCATTTATACTAAAAAAGCACCAGTTTCTCCACTTCAGTCCCCAAGAAATGAATTATTATTTGCATAAAATATACCATTTCCTACCAAAAGAACCAGCCATACACTATGATGATTACAATCCTCCACTATTACTTCCCGTCAGTAATAAAAACCGCCGGTATTCTCATACTTTTAGACCCGCTTTAATCATTATTAATCCAGCAAAAGACAAGACAAGACTTTTCGACGCAGCAACTAAAAAGGTAAAATATAAAGGTACGCATGATTATGCATGGATATTAAATAATAGTTAATGTGGAGACGTTGATAGGACTACCGAATAATCGTACTTCCAATCATATCACTTAGTCGTAGCTTTTGGGGGGGGATTACCAAAGCGCTGTCATAATTATATAGCACGCCAACCGCCGCCGCCCTTAAATCTCCCGGTAATATGTAAAAGTCACCTCATCGTGTCATGTTACCATTTGCAATGGTTTACTCTGGACTGAACTCGGAAACTCGGCTCTGTACTGAGAATTCTCACTGAAACAGCAGCTATGGGAGGAAATCTCATCACATACGAACCTGGCACAACAGCACTTCTTGAGCTCTACCCCGAGGCCTACCAAATCTTCCGGCAAGCAGGATGGCTAGATTATTTTAGGAGACTTCCAGATTTCGACGCACAGCAAGTCCTTGAGTTTGCATGCAATTTAACAGAGGGGTTTTCCATCATTCAGGGAGTACAAATTCCAGTCACAGAGGAGGTCATAGCCCAAGCTACCGGGCTACCAGTTAATGGCACGCGCTGGTTCAGTAGGAAGCATCTGATCCTCAATGCGCAACAGGATTTTCTTCAACCAGGCGAACAGGTGGAACCCAAGGGCAGAGGCGTAGCACTTCAATCACTGCCTCAACCATGGCCGAAAGTTGCTGAGTTTGTAAAGCAATACCTGACGTGCGAAGGCCGGTACCAGGTAATTTACCAGCACGATTTCGTCTTATTGAATCACTTGAGGCATGGTCAGTTGATAAATATGCCATACTATCTATTGGGATGTCTTAAAAATATGTCACGTTATACTGTCAACGCAAAGCATCCGCTCCATTCCCTGAAACACCACCGTCTAGCTCAATTATTGATAAATAAAGGCCTTGCCTTAAATAACCCCCCTCCCCTCATTAATCCCCACCAAGAGGAAGAAATCCCTCAACCAGAGCAGGAAATTCCTCATCAGGAAGAGGAAATCCCTCATCAAGTTGAGGACATACCTCAGCAGGATGAAGAAATTCCTCAGCAAACAGAGGATACTTCAGAGCAAATACCCCAAGAAATTCCCCAGCAAATTGAAAAAACTCCCCCACAAGTTGCTGAAAATGTACAATCAGCAGTAGAAATACCCATGCAAACAACCCCATCCCCCAATAAAACCGACCCATCCACTCCCATACTTGGTATTTCTACCGACGACTCTGATGATAACATCCCTATTACCCTTCTCAAACGAAAGAAGCAGCAGAAAAATGAAACCCCACCGAAAAGAAGAAGAACTAGGGCTTCGGTCAAGGCAGCTGCTATTTCCGCCACTACCCCTATTTTAAAGAAAGCTAGCCGAAAAAGAAAAATATCTGAATTCCCTGCTTCTCTACCCAAGAAAAGGACTCGGTCGTCTGTAACAGCTAAATCCCCTAGCCCCACTCTCCCTAGCTCTCCACCCATCATGTTAAGAACCCGTACTCCCACCAGCCCTGAAAACTCCCCTTCCTCACCCTCTGGGGCTGAGATGCAGAGTGTTCACAGTTTCGTGACATTATCTTTTGAGGCAGCTGTCACACAAGAACTAGCTGCCGACACCCAAGGTAATATTGGCCAAGTGACTGCAACACAAGAAACAGCCACTACCCCACCAGGTGACACACAAGAACCACCTGTTGGGGGTATAAATGTTCAAATGAATGCTGAAACACAACCTCTGCCTCCACTGGAACCTGCAGTTCCACAAGCTCAGCCTACCATATCTACCCTGCAGGAAGAAATTGAATTTCTGAAATCCCAAATTCAGGATTATCAGGAGGAAATAATAAGGGTCAAAGAAGCTTATCAAAATGAGAGCAACCTGCACATTTTAGCACAGGTAGCATCTGCAGCGGAGAGGAGTAAAGAGAGTGAGTATATGTGCGTCGAGTGTGGTGAGCTCTACATTGAAGCAGGATACAAGATAGTTGCAGTACCAGTGACTAGAGTCATTCCAGAACCTTCTGCTATTGTAGTTGAAATGAAAGAACCTGCTGCAACACAAGAACCAGCAGGCTCTCCAAAAACTGTGCAGGGGGAAACAGAGCAACCTGCTGCAACACAAGAACCAGCAGGCTCTCCAAAAACAGTGCAGGTGGAAACAGAGCAACCTGCTGTAACACAAGAACCAGCAGGATCTCCAAAAAGTGTAAAGAAAGAAGAAGAAGAACTTGTTGTAACACAAGAACCAGCAGGATCTCCAAAAAGTGTAAAGAAGGAAGAAGAATAACTTGCTGTAACACAAGAACCAGCAGGCTCCCCAAAAATTACAGAACAAGAAAAAGAAGAAGCATTGGTTGTTACACAGGAATCAACAGGAAATGGAGAAGAAGACATAAAATCACCCCGGCATACCCTAACTGTTATGGATCAAGAAGAAGAAGCATTGGCTGTTACACAGGAATCAACAGGAAATGGAGAAGAAGACATAAAATCACCCCGGCATACCCTAACTGTTATGGATCAAGAAGAAGAAGCATTGGCTGTTACACGGGAATCAACAGGAAATGGAGAAGAAGACATAAAATCACCCCGGCATACCCTAACTGTTATGGATCAAGAAGAAGAAGCATTGGCTGTTACACAGGAATCAGCAGAAAATGGAGAAGAAGACATAAAATCACCCTGGCATACCCTAACTGTTATGGATCAAGAAGAAGAAGCATTGGCTGTTGCACAGGAATCAGCAGAAAATGGAGAAGAAGACATCGAACCACCCCGGCCTACTCCAATTATCACAGAACAGAAAATTCTTGTTGATGCCTTTACACAAACTGAATCTCCCTCTGTCAGTGATGCATGCATAGAGACCGCTAGTTTTCAGAAATTAAAGGGAATATGGTGGAAAGAATATGAGCTGTCACAAGGGAAAGCATTCCAACAGCAAAAGGGAATCTGGTTCAATTATGCATATAAGAATTGGGAATCACTTGAGCAGTCTAGAGCTCAGTACAAAGAAATTAAGGAACTAAAAGCCAGACTGTCCCAAATCTTTGATTTGGTTCAAAGAATACTTGCTACAAGAAAACCTTCCTTCAACCATCCAGCATTTTTGAGGGAACGACTAACAGTCTTACAGATAAAGGCAGTTAGAGATGGCAGACCTCATCAGGTGATTACATCAGAACAATTTATTGAAACCTTTGCAGAAGCACCCAAGAATGATCAGAATTTGTTGTGCGAGCTTTATCTCCACAACGAAACTATGTCTGAAGACAGAAAAATGAATATACTCCCTCTTGTTGACGACATACAACTCAGAGCTTTCATTTCCTTTCTAGCCAACCAACTCACTTGGCAAAATGCTTTCATCTCAGCACAACACAATGAACAGAACTGCTTCCTTTGGATTAGGGTTGAACCCCAAAATGCAGCTACTTTCATTGCACAGCACCAAAGAATGTTAAGTGAACCTAAAATGACTGATCACATTAGGCAACTACAAGCAGTGGTCTTGCGAGATTGCCAACACTATGTGAAAACAAAGGCACCTTTGGCTATTAAAGCCAACAACCTATTCTGGGAAAACTGTCCCAAGGAAAGACAGGAGTATCATCCCTACAATCCCCCTAATCTACAGGCAGCAATTTCAAGGGTACCTTACTATGTTAGATGTATGGAACAATGTGCTGAGAAATGGATTGGCTACAGATTTAAATTTCCCCTCTTATGGTTATCTGGTCAGCAATACAAGGGTCAGTTTAGATCATCCAAAAAGGAAGAGGTGGCAGCATGGACGCAACTAGAGACTGTCTGTGGGTTCAGAGACAGGTTTGATAACACCTTCCATAGCTACTGTATCAGTAATTTACACTGTTCATCCCAGTACTCCGACTCAGATTCAGAGTAAGCATTGCATGAGGACATGCAACCCTTTCAGTTGGGGGGGATGTTAGGACTCCGAATTGACCACTTTTGACCTTGTATTTTTGCTATAATATTACCCTCTTCAGTCCATAAGTTGAAATCTTTTGATTATATAATGACCTAATCAGTCCAAGGTATGAAGAAACTCTCCTCATTACTATATGTTTAATCATTCATTAAATATTCATGTTATCTTTATAATTAATCTTTGGAGAAGTTAACCAAGTTGCTAAGTAACCGTTGAACTGTCTAAAGTCTGCAGAAATTATAGTTCGTAGTTGCTGCAACACCAGAAACAGCAACTACGCAGTTGCTGCAACACCAGTAATAGCAACTATCTAAAGCAGGAAAAACGTTATTTTGCAACAACTGGAATACCGGAAAGTACAAACAGCAACTATCATAAGATCGGCAGAGTTCCATGCTGACACACCACGATCAGCAACTGTCCAAAAAGGGTAAAACACAGTTACAGTTGCTGAAACACCAGGAACAACATGAGTTTACTAAGTCAGCAACAATGGTGAAGCGGCAAAGGATAGTATGAGGATTCCAAGAAGACGGTTGAAGTTTGTTTACCAGCTGTGTAACAGTGAGAGACCCAAGAAAGAATACACCGTCACACTGTTGTAACGGCATCCTATAACAAGGATGGATTTCTTATTTTTGACAGAAAGGTTAAACTGAATGAACCAGGACGGTCTATTGTAATAGATGTCTCCTCTTTAAAGAGGAGACATCCACATTAGAAAGGGGGGGAGAAACCAGTTGTAAGGGAAATTTTGAAAAACAAAAGCAAGTCTGAATCTTTATTGTAACTGGACATTTTGGCAGATGAATAAAAAGTTGTTCTGAACATCTAATCCAGCGTCTGTGTTCTGGGGAATCTTGTGAGAGGGACAGGGCCCACCTTCTTCACAAGATTCACCCATTTATTTTCTGTTAGTGTGTGAGTGTGTTTGAATTTTGTAGCATTATCTCTTTTGCTGATACTCTGTTTGGTTTCTGTAGCACTACCTCTGATAATTTCCTTTTGCTGATACTCTGTTTTGTTAATACTTCACCGGTGATTAGAAACTGCAGTGTGTATTGGCAATTTAGTTACAGGGGCAGGTGTTGAACATCCTTACCCTGAGGATAGGGTCCTGATCCTCTGCTAACAGAGCAGCCATTATTTTTCTTTGCAGATTTGTATTCTTAGTTAACTGCTTTCATTCCATCTCTGCAATATATTTTAACTACTATAACATAGAGTAAGGAGTTGACAGAAGATAAAATTGTGTATACTACAACTTTTGATGCTTTTAGAATTAAGTACATACAGTACGAGGTCACCTTTGAAATAAAAGGACTTTCCCGGGTTGACAAATTAATGTGGTACTCAACTGTTTAATCAATAAACAATTCAAGTAGCCAACAATGGGCAGATTAGTGAGCCAAATTTTAGTGACACAAAAGAAGATATGATCATTCATAGTGATAGGTTGGACAGTTGAAGATGCAGTTGCAGTGATCATGAGACTGGGAGGCAAGAGGACCAGCCATATGTGTTCAAGGTATGTGGATTAAAAGGGTTGTGGGGCGCCACATCAATAAGTAGGTCAAGTGTATCTTGTTCAGGGTAGATTGGTGGTCATAGTAGTTGACACCAAGCCCTATTTTTGTCCTTGTATCAGGAATGTATGTAAGGGCCATTATCCCTAGTATGAAGCCCTAAGACTATTGTATTATAGTCTATAATAAAACAAGTATGAATTTAAAAAGTTTAAAATAGTCATGTGCACTAGTTGATTCACCAATGGTTGTTATTTCATTATGCAAAGTAGAAGATTTGAGACATTTGAGTGTATTTATGATCATGAATTTAGACATAGACCAAATTCTTCAGTGCCGTGTAAAATCAACATGGTACCAGAGCTACTTTCAATGGCCAATGGATCAGAGTGTGTGCAGTGGAAGTAGTGTCAACTATTGGGGATTATGTAGACTCAGAGAGAGCCTAGCTTCAGAGGGAGCAACCCTACGGAAGTTTGAGATCTTCAAGTTCATATGAAATTAGGTAGAGACACTATCGATATGGCGTGGTCCATTCTACAGCGTATGCTACAGTGATGGATGCCAGATGGGCTAATGTCATCAGCGACGATGATGGTTACTTCCATGCAATGGAAGTACCTCCCTTGTTAAGAGGAAGTGTTGATTTGTGTGGCTTGGGAGGAACTCCACAACCCTAGGAGTTGGGTTTGTGAGAGGTGTGACCACAAAAGGGTTTTGTGGGCAAAGAACCCAAGCAATGGGGTTTTGCACCCAAGGTGTGGGACTGGGTGAAAAATCAAGAGGAAAAATTATTATTTATTCATTGTTGCAAGTGGAGAACCCTTAAAGGAGCAAGGGTGACCTAAGGCTATGATGAAAGGTCTTAATCAAATGAAGAAATTATTTTTCTTTGAGTTAGTAGGGGTTTGTCTAGAAACTTCAAGTCAGCCTAGGCTTGAAAAGACACTTTTGGGGGCAACATCTACCCTTATGAGAATACTATAAGAAGGGAAGTTGTGAGACTCATTTGGTCAACCAACAAGGCATCTCTTCTCAAGTGAAAACAAAGCCTAGGAGGCTGAATTCATCAAGATCATCTGCAGTCACTTTTTGTCTTTAAATTTGCAAGAGTCATTTCTAGGGTTTCAGTTTCATTAGGTCTAGGGTTTCATCAAAAAATCTCTTCAAAATGTCCAATAACGATCAGCAGGCGCATGAGGAGGTTGAACAAAGTTCCAGTACCAATAAATTTCATAATCACTTGCTCAGAAATGTATTAACAGAGTATTTTAGGTTTTTATTGTATAAATTGGTGTAATTTCAGTTCTCTCATACGTAAAAAACTTCAGTGGCAACCCTAGTCACCTTGCCAAGCTTCAGCTGCTCCATCCCCTACAAGGCAAACAAAAAATAAAGTCATTCAGTTCATCAAATGCACAAATAAAGTAAACTGCCCAAAAAACGGAGTTGAAAAAGTAAGTCACAATGCAAACATTACAAAAGTGGGTTTTATGAATGAAAAATCAAAACCTCTTGTATATAAATCATTTTTCATGATTCAAAAAGCTCCTTTTCATTCAAAGAAGAAAGATTGAGCAAGAGAAGGCTATGTGAACAAAGGGAGCAAAATTGCAGCAAAACTGTGCAAGTTTGTGGGTGCGGCGCATTGGGTGAGAGGCGTGGCACATAGAGAAGGCGCGGCACATTGGGCCACCCTCCACAGTGTAAAAAGTACACTGGCGCGACACATATAAAGGGCACAGCGCATTGGGTTTGTGGCGCGGTGCATAGAGCTGCAAGCCCGATTTCACCATAAACTCCCTCGAATTTCCAAAATTGCTCAATCCTATGGTGTGCAAGTAAGTCTAGAGTTCTTCCCTTGCTAGTGAAAGAATTTTTCTTATAATTTATGGTGGTTTAGTGTGTAAAAATCTCAAAGCCTACCTCTTTGCAATTTTGCTCATAAACAATTGCCTAGGGTTTGTATTTATGTTTTTTCTACCAAGTCTATTTCATCACTCCCTTACTCTTTGACTCCTCCATTTATTTTTCAGTTTCATCCACTCATTCCCTAATTCCTATATTCCTAAAATCATTCACCCCTATCCCCAATTTCCATTTTCCCAAATCCTAACTACAAAATCCCCAAACCCTAATTGTTGTCCCTAAGCTTACATACTATTCCCTAAACCCCCTATTTCCCAAAAAACTTGTCATAATATTCCCAAACCCCTCATACCCTCTCCCTCCACAGTCCCTCATACATTCTTACCCTTGGTGGCAGAAAACTAAAAACACCATAAATCTCTTCATACTCATCAAGAAAACTCACACATTAGCAAACATGGAATCTGATCATGTAACCGAGATGAAGAGACACACAGTGACTCTCCTATAGAAATGCATGCACCAAGGAGATCTCACAAGGGTGGCAAACATATACGAGAGGAGCCTGCTTCACTTGCCAAGCTGTAGGCCTACCCTCTTGCTATCACATGCTTCCAACACCAATCCTATTATCAGCTCTGTGAGATGGTTGCTAGAGTCTAGTACCATCATGAGTTGGCCAGGTTGTTTGTGCTTCATCTACATAATGGCCAAGCCACTCTAGCTAGTGTGACATTGACCTTGACAGTGAAGTCTATTTCTCTAGCAACCGGCATTCCTAATGTCGGAGAGCAGTGGAATAAAAGGCAGCAAATTGACAGGGAACACTATGAACTATACATCAAGCCCAGTTATTTGGACAACTCAGCAAATTTTTTCCCTTTCAGTACCTAAAAGACTCATATGCTCCCTTGATGAAACTCATAATTAAGTATTTCAGCTGTGAGGGCCGGTTTTCTCGCCTATATGCCTATCATATAAGATTGTTGATGCACTTTAGCAGGGTGAGAATGACGAATCTCCCCTACTTCATGTGCCAAAATATTGAGAAGATGACCACCCTAGTGCAAAAGAAAACTCCTTAGTAGTAGTATAACGATATATATCATTTTGCACTCATCAAAATTGTGGTCATGCATCAGCTTGGTTTGCAGGACATTTCATGGGAGGATTTCATTTCTCATGAGTTCTTCATGGCTCTTCAGGTACCTTCAGAAGCTTTTCATGAGACAGGTGGACCTTCACATTAGCAGGAGGGTCATGAAACACGAAAAGCTAGTGTTCCGATGTTTGTCACCTATCAAAAGGGCACTAGAGGGTTGTTTGCAGCAGCAAAGCGAGTATTATCTCCACTTGGGATGGAAGGGGTCTCGCTTCCTTCATCAGCACAACAGGTTCAGGACAAGGGCAAGAGGCCATTACATGATGAGTGGCCTTCAAGTGAGTAGGAGACCGATTTCATTCTAATTCGGGTTGATGACACTAATTTGGGCCCACAAAGCTCAAAGCTCAAGGAGGTCATCCAAGAGCAATAGGCGAACAACAATGCTTTTTCCCTCAAATTAGAAAGAGCTAAGTGGATAATAAAGTACCTGGAGCAAAGAAACAAGCAGCTAGAGGATCAGCAAACCATTATGGAGTTGCAAAACATACGAGAAAACCGCCAAGCTGCCAAAAAGAGGAAGGTGAAGCTCACATCACTTGAACAAGAAATCAATGCTGATCATGAGTCTTGGCTTGAGAGAGCTAATATCCACTTGGAAAAGTTGTTAGAGAAGGCCAACAGGGAGAAAACAATGTTGAGGCATATGGCCTATCATTACATGGCGAGAAATAAAAGTTACAAGGCAAGAATCAGAATCTTGAAAGCAAAGTTGAAGAGGGCATTGAGGAGACAAAAGGAGCAAGATAGACTTCAAATGTTGGTTGAGGATTCCTTGGCACAACACAGCACTTGATGGAGGACACTCAGCCCAAATTTCAAAAAATTTGGGATGCTTTTTGCATTTTTGAAATTTTTGGGCCAAAACACAGGTTTTTCTGCCCAATGCACCGCGCCACCTGGCGCTCACTTTTGATGGAGGCCTCCAAATGAAGAAAACTTAGCATTTTTGGATTTTTCATGAAGAAATATGCATTCTCACCAATGGCCAAGAAATTTTGACAAGTTTTGAGTCCCAAAAATGGTCAGAAACACCCCAAAAATGACTTTTCTGCCCCTATTTGGACACACAGGACGTAGTGTTGGGAAAACTCAGTTTTGGAGGGTCAAATGGAGGCCAAATTAAAAAATTCCACTTGTTCTGGAAATCCGACAGGTATATCTTTCCAACAAGCACACTTGGAGAAGATTTGGACATCGGGAAGGCCTCCAAAAGTGGCTACAAACATGCACCACGCATAGGGAAATCAGCGCGGCACATTGGGGAAATTTTGCTCAGTTTGACCAAGAATACTCTATTTTTCACCTAATTTTTAAACAGTTTGAATTTTCTCGTTCTTAATGTCAAACTTATGATGTAATTTAATGTAAATTGATGGATCTTGATGTATTTATGTCAAATTTTCACTCATGGAGGTGGATTCATCTATCAAAAAGTAGCTTGCAACTAAATGAATCAGTTCCCTAGTTTCTAGAGGCAAGTTGTTCCACTGCCTAATTTTTAGTTCTCAATTTAGAATTAGTTGGAACAGCTCCTAAAATTATGAGCTCAAACCCTAGAGGCTAGGATGAGTTGTTGGTTGCCTATATCTTGTAATTTTTAAGTCATTAGCATGGTTGGACTTTTGAGAAAGCTTGGAGCTTTATTGTATACTTATCTCAGCAGTTTTGGCTAAGGAATAGACCAGGGTTTGCAGCACTTTATGGGATTCATGTGGCATCTTACTTTGGTATTGTGTTTCCTTCTATAAATTATAAGTTTATATGTGTTTTATGTATGCCATTATCTCTCTTGCTTCTTCTTAACTAAAACAAACAAGGATAAAGGTAGATTCATTGAAATTGCAGTGCTCTACCTAGGGTTTGCTTAGTTATTGATGTTTTCAGTTGTTTGAAGAGGATCCCTGAGGTTTTCTTGCCATCTTCAACTCCTCACCTGTCTAAATCTCTCCATTTCATTCAATTTGAAGTGCCAAATCAGTTTCCTACCTTGCCCCATAGAGATCTCCGCAAAACTGAGCCTCATTCCCCAGACCCAAATCTATGTTTCCATTTGAGCCAACAAAACATCATTATATTCAATCAAGCTCTTTTGCACACATACCCAGCCTAAGATTAGTATTCACATCAGTCATCTCATGCTCTCATTAATCATATTTTGCTGAGATTGATAAGGAGAGAGCCCTCTCCCAACCTGGTAGGGCTAGCTACTAGGTTAAGCGTGGTTTGATGTTATCCTAGATCCTACCTTTCTCGGCCTAAGGTAGATTTAGGCACTAACATAGTGGTGAATCCACTGGGGAAGAAAAGTTTATTTGTTTGTTAGTGTTCTTCATTTTATAAACTACAGACAGAGCCTGAAGTTATGCCAGGAAGCCTTCAAACTGCACATTTCTTTGCGAGTGCATAAGTAGATAAACTCTGCTTCAGTCAATCTCTGGTCTAGTCTTTTAAACGGAACATCTGACTTGCAAATTGCCACAGTACATGTATCAAGTTAGATCTGATTGTTGATGGTGGACAACGATCAGACATCGGAAGGCTGAAATCATTCGCTTAGCGACTCCAGTGTCGAAGAATCCCAAGGTTAAGAATTTTTATGGTGACTCTACCTTTCACAAATCAATAGCTTGAATAATTTCTTGGTTAATTCATTGTTATCAAAATGGTTTCGTTGGATCGAAGGTATTCTCCCATGAGCTAAGATCACATTCCAGGTTTTACAAATAAAATTCTGAAGGTAAATTTGCAAAGGAATTTGCCTATGTTTAAAGATGATGATAAGAATGATGTTGCTTTACATCTAGTTAGATTTCACATGCGTATTCGGAAGTTGAAGGTTGATTTTCATGAAGATTGCTTGATGAATATATTCATGGCCACTCTAGAAGGTGAAGCCATATCTTGGTATGAACGTTTGCGGCTTGCTTGTATTTATTGTTTAAAGGATTTCCATACCATGTTCTTTGAAAGATATAAAGGATCTTATCCATCATTAAATTTAGTGCAGAACTGTTGCAAACATGTTCATAGTTTTATTGAACATCTTGAGAAATTTTATGAAGATGATGAATTCATGGATGATGAGATCATGGAAGCCCTATATGAAAATCCATTTCAGCAGCATAAAGAGGATACTTATCAAGAGGCGCAAGAAAATTTGTAGCAGGATCAAGATCTTAGTACAGTGGAAAATGAGGAAAGAGAAGGTTTTATTTCAGATCTATCCATAGAAGAAGACAGCATGCATGAAAGTCAAGTTTCAATTTCAGAATGTGATAAAGTAAAGTCAGCTCTTTCAGATCTAGATTCAGAAGGTGCTGATGAAGACTACCTTGTTCTGAATCCCATGAAGGAGAGCTCTACTGTTGAGATCATCTAGAATGAAGAAGATAGAGTTATTGACCCAAGTGTTCTCATTTCATTAGATCAAAGCCTTCATGAGGAAGCAATCCAATAATTTCATGAAAAACAAATTGAGATCTTTGCTCAAGTAAGTGAAAAATCTTCTTTCAATAACTCACTGGTAAATGATAATTTGATTTCCATGTCATATGAAGATGATCAACAATATTTTCAAATTTCAGAAGATTAGGGAATTGAGGACTGTCATTCAGGTTTTTCATGTTTTGAAATGTTATTTCAAGAAGACAATAATCACTTGAGCAAAACAAAGCAGAAAGCATTATCTCCTCTGTCTGAAGATGAGATAGATCAACTCCTGAAAGGTCGGGTTCTAGCCCAAGCTAATGCAGGTCTGCATTGTGCACATGGTCAAGAAGGTGTTGGTGAAACTTCTTCTTCTTTTGAAAATGATGATAGTCTTGAAATTAGATTTATAGATTAGCAAACAGATAATATTTTCTTTCATGAAAATGATAAGGCTATCATGTTTGATAATCTTGAAGATTGTTTTCTGTTTATGAATGACCTAGACCATGAAATTGAGAAATATGAGCCTAAGAGAGACAATATGACAAAATTTCTCATGCTCAAGGAATTTACAGCTGACACTCAAATAGCAGAAGCTAATACCTCTCTATGCCTTCCCATCACTCGGCAACCAGTTGTTCTTTCAGATCAGAATGAAGGGAGTACTTGTATTTTTGCTGCTGGATCTCAAGACAAGCTAGTGCTTCAGGATTTTCATGATCCCTTCGGCATTCTTTTGCAAGAATTAGAAAAGATAAATGTTTCCTGGTTCGTTATCATAAGCCTTGGTTTTAGTTCTTATTGTGAGTTGCCTACATCTACATCGTTTTGCCTGCTCGGGGAAAGTGAGAGCAGAATTTCAGTATGTAGCCATCTACTGGATTGGTTATATTGGAAGGCCCACTTCACATGATTGTACATATTTCATCAGTAGGCAGGTCGTTGTCATCATGATTCGAAGCCCTAAAATCTTGATGGTCTACTACCATTTAAAATCTTTGTAAGTACTTGTTTCAGTTAAGTAAGTCTTGAGTTATTTTTTTTGTTTTAGTCGGTGTCAAGATAGTTTCAGAGTCAATTTGTACTGTCGTCAGTGTCAAGATAGTTTCAGAGTCAGTTTGTACTGTTGTCAGTGTCAAGATAGTTTTAGAGTCAGTTTGTATTGTTGTTAGTGTCAAGATAGTTTCAGAGTCAGTTTGTACTATTGTCATTCATTCAGTTTGGGGCCCAAAGTGAAGGCTATAAAACTGAGGTTTGATTTCAGTTTTGGTTTGGTTTGTTTGAGCCAGGTCTTTCAAGTCGATTTCAGTCTTGAAATTGAGTCAGATTTGAGTCAGATTTCAGTCTTGAAATTGAGTCAAGAGTTTGGTTTTGGTTTGTCGAAGTTATTGACTCCATAGCCCATTGGATGAAGGCACTACCTACTTTCCCAGAGATCTGTAGTTCTTGGCACCTCCAAGGAGCTACCATCCCCATTGGAGCGAATGTTAGTGTCGGCATCTTCATCCCTCCGTCAGAAATCAAATTCTCTTGTTGCATTGCATATTAGGTGTCTTTCTCAATCAGCTGCATTCCATTAGGAGCATGGATCATCTGACAGTAGTGGCTTGTTGTACATTTTCCCTCATGTCCTTTATCTGCTGGCCCATTTCCATTCATCAAGATCATCTGCAATCACTTTTTGTCTTTAAATTTGCAAGAGTCATTTCTAGGGTTTCAGTTTCATAGGTCTAGGGTTTCATCAAAAAAGCTCTTCAAAACGTCCAATAAGGATCAACAGGCGCATGAGGAGGTTGAATAAAGTTCCAGTACCAATAAATTTCATAATCACTTGCTCAGAAATGTATTTTTCCTCAAAACCCTGTTTTGAGGAAAAACATAGTATTTTAGGTTTTTATTGTATAAATTGGTGTAATTTCAATTCTCTCATATGTAAAAAACTTCAGTGGAAACCTTGGTCACCTTGCCAAGCTTCATCTGCTCCATCCCCTGCAAGGAAAACAAAAAATCAAGTCATTCAGTTCATCAAAGGCACAAATAAAGTAAACTACCCAAAAAACAGAGTTGAAAAAGTAAGTCACAATGCAAACATTACAAAAGTGGGTTTTATGAATGAAAAATCAAAAGCTCTTGTATATAAATCATTTTTCATGATTCAAAAAGCTCCTTTGCAAACAAAGAAGAAATATTGAGCAAGAGAAGGCCGTGTTGAACAAAGGGAACAAAATTGCAGCAAAATTGTGCAAGTTCGTGGGTGCGGCGCATTGGGTGAGAGGCATGGCGCATTGGGCCGCCCTCCACAGTGTAAAAAATACACTGGCGCGGCACATATAAAGGGCGCGATGCGTTGGGTTTGTGGCGCGGCGCATAGAGCTGCAAGCCCGATTTCACCATAAACTCCCTCAAATTTCCAAAATTGCTCAATCCTATGGTGTGCAAGTAAGTCTAGAGTTCTTCCCTTGCTAGTGAAAGAGTTTTTCTTAGAATTTATAGTGGTTTAGTGTGTAAAATCTCAAACCCTACCTCTTTACAATTTTTCTCAAAAACAATTGCCTAGGGTTTGTATTTATGTTTTTGCTACCAAGTCTATTTCATCACTCCCTTACTCTTTGACTCCTCCATTTATTTTTTAGTTTCATCCACTCATTCCCTAATTCCTATATTCCTAAAATCATTCACCCCTATCCCCAATTTCCATTTTCCCAAATCCTAACTACAAAATCCCCAAACCCTAATTGTTGTCCCTAAGCTTACATACTATTTGCTAAACCCCCTATTTCCCAAAAAAGTTATCATAATATTCCCAAACACCTCATACCATCTCCCTCCACAGTCCCTCATACATTCTTACCCTTGGTGGCAGAAAACTAAAAACACCATAAATCTCTTCATACTCATCAAGAAAACTCACACATTAGCAAACATGGAATCTGATCCTTCATATGACCGAGATGAAGAGACACACAGTGACTCTCCTACAGAAATGCATGCACCAAGGATATCTCATAAGGGTGGCAAACATATATGAGAGGAGCCCACGTCACTTGCTGAGTTGCAAGCCTGCCCTCTTGCTATCACATTCTTCTAACACCAATCCTGTTATCAGTTCTGTGAGATGGTTGCTAGGGTCCAATACCATCATGAGTTGGCCAGGTTGTTTTTGCTTCATCTACATAATGGCCAAGCCACTCTAGCTAGTGTGACATTCACCTTGATGACGGAGTCTATTTCTCTAGAAACCGACATTCCTAATGTCAGAGAGAAGTGAAATAAAAGGCAGCAAATTGACAGGGAACATTATGAACTATACATCAAGCCCGGTTATTTGAGACAAGTTAGTAGAGTTTTTCCCTTTCGGTACCAAAAAGACTCATATGCTCTCTTGATGAAACTCATAGTTAAATATTTCAGTTGTGAGGGACGGTTTTCTCGCCTATATGCCTATCATATCAGATTGTTGATGCACTTTACCAGGGTGAGAATGATGAATCTCCCCTACTTCATGTGCCGAAATATTGAGAAAATGACCACCCTAGTGCAAAAGAAAATTCCTCAGCAGCAGTATAACAGTATATATAATTTTTCACTC